>CM076580.1:1011207008-1011675600 GCA_034641835.2 Pinus albicaulis | reverse complement strand
AGATGGTATGTCAATGGTCTCGATCATTTCTCTCCAACTGATTAAACCTTCTATGACATGTTTTCTTGAACACCTTATAGACTTTTCAATGTTAAGGGGCTCAACATACTTCTTAGTCATGACATATTGTGGAAATCCGTCTCAAGTGATGATTCCTCCAAGTCCCTTTAGCTTCCAAATAATTTGAAAAGGGATTAGATTTTTGATCCCTGTCTTCCCTCTCTCTTTGGTTTAACGATTTTATTCCACTTGTCAAGGGGTATTTCTTACTCTTGACTTTTTTCAACACACTGGGAGTGATAAGTGAATTTTCTAATTGTGTTTAATGGATTAGATCAGAAAATCAAAATACAACACACTGAAACTTGACTATCGATCTCAAAGGCAAATTACACAAGTTGATACGTAGAGGTATACCATTGTCATATTAAAATTCATGTGCGTCAAATCTCCATACAGCGTTCATATTTCAAATAAAAAAACCTTTGCGTCTTTGTCATCAATTATTAAAACCAAACGTATTCATTGTGTCACTATTAAATTGGTTTTTAAAAGTTAAATGGCTCTCGGATGAGAGTTGGCAAAACTCTCGGACGAGAGTTGGAAAAACTCTCGTCCGAGAGTTTTTCCAACTCTCGTCCGAGAGTTTTCCGAGAAGTTTTTTGACGCAACTCTCGGACGAGAGTTGGAAAAGCTCTCGGACGAGAGTTTTTCCAACTCTCGTCCGAGAGTTTTGCCAACTCTCGTCCGAGAGTTTTGCCAACTCTCGTCCGAGAGTTTTCTGAGAATTTTTGACACAACTCTCGTCCGAAACACTTTCGCGAGAGTTTTGTGACCAAAACTCTCGGACGAGAAAATGCATAACTCTCGTCCGAGAGAATTTTAACTCATGCTAAACCCGACCAAACTCTCGTCCGAAATATTTAAAATCTCTCGGACGAGAGTTATTAAAACTCTCGGCCGAGACATTTAGTTGACTTTTTTCTCGGCCGAGAAATTAAAAATTTCTCCCGAATTCTAACCATCCGCCAAAAACTGTTTGAACCAACCATGAGATGCAATTAGTATGGATTCTTTTTTGGGTTTACCTAAAACTCAAAGAGGAAAGGATTCCATTTATGTTGTGGTGGATATATTTTCTAAAATGGATCATTTTACTGCTTGCAAAAAGACTAATGATGCAACACATATCGCTAATCTATTTTTTCAGAACTTTTAAGATTACATGGATTGCCTATAAGTATTGTGTCTCATAGGGATACAAAGTTTGTTGGGAATTTCTGGAGAACTCTTTGGAAGAAACTAGGTGCCAACCTTCGTTTCAGTTCATCATATCACCCTCAAACAGATGGGCAGACAGAGGTAGTAAACAGAAGCCTGCAAAATATACTAAGGATTTTAGTGTATAAAAATCTGAAGAAGTGGGATTTAGAATTTGCTCAGACTGAGTTTTCTTATAATGATACTCTAAATAGAATTACTCAAATGAGTCCATTACAAAAAAAAATTATGATGAATCCAGTAGGTGTGTATGGGCTCAGAACTTTGTGCAAACAAGAGATAAGAAGTGCAAAGGCTGGAGAATTTGTAGAGCAGATGCAGCAACTACAGGAAGATGTTAAAAATAGGGTGCAGGAAAGCAATGGGAAATAAAGACAGATAATTGATATAAGGAGGAGAGAAAAGGAATTCCAAGCAGGAGATCAAGTCATGGCTTATCTGAGAAAATAAATATTTCCCGTTAAAACTTACAATAAATTAAAGATCAAGATGATAGGACCATGTAAAATTTTCAGGAAATTTTTTCAAATACACATGAAATAGAATTGCCTGAAGGGATTGGAATATCACCCATCTTTAATGTCGCAGATTTGTACCCATACATAGGAACATAGGAGGAGCTACAAGAATATTCTACAGCAGAGGAAAACCAAACTTTAAATTGGAAAGACCAAATCCCAAAGAATGTTAAGAAAAAGGTAGAAGCTGTTCTAGAGAAAAGAGTATCCAAAAGAACCAGAGGACAGATTTATTTTCAGTATCTAATGAAGTGGAAAGGACAACCAATGGAGGATGCCAGTTGGTTGACAACAATAGAATTTCAGAAGTATGGGGTAAATCCTGAAACTTTGATAAATGCTTTTTTATTCCCTGGGAGTCTAATGTAGTAGAATCCGGATTTAGCCAGCAATGTGAATGGATTTTCACATTTTGTGTCTAATGCGAGTTAAATTTTATTTTCCTAAGTGCTAAAACCAAATTTTACCGAGAGGATTGGATCTTTCGAATCTTCATTTATTTAAATATTATACTAATCTATACAATTGTGTTACGGTTAGAATAAAATATTAGTGTTAGCATAGGTGTGAATAAAAAATTTAGAATAGGGATTAAGGTGATAAGAATAGAGATTTAGTTGTTATATTGTTAGATTTAATCCATAAAAGAAGGAAAAAGAATGTAACGAATAAAATAAAAAGCAAAGGAGTGAAACGATATATATGTTGGGTTTTAAAATATTAAAACAAAGAGGTCAAAAATTGAGGTAATCAGGCCAGAGAGGGCAAGACCCTATGATTTCAAATTTAAGAGAAATTGATTGAATTGTTGTGAAAACCATGTTTCTAAGTGTTACATTTTGTCAAGAATTATTGCAAGTCAGTTTTATATATATGTTGGCACTGTATTTCTATTTTCTGCGTTTGTAATTGCATTGACAGTGAGGGTTTGTAATTGTGTTAATCGTGAATATCTTATAGGTTCATTTAGAAAGAAATTACTCTAAATTTATGGTGATCAATTTATTGAAGGAGCCAAACGGATATATAATCAAATCCCGTTCCATTTAGAAATTGGGTATTAAAATTGGAAAGCGGTCCTGAAAACCCACGAATGTCTTGTCACACATATTTATGTTGGTTTGCAGTATTTTTTGAACCTATTCAATACATCCCTATGAGTGACATGTATTGAAGGATGGGCGTATTAAAACCACTTTTATCGCACGTCTTAAAAAGGTTTAAAGACTGGGTTACTTTAATTACGATGGTCATTGGATTGGAAAGATAAGGAAAGGAACTGTGCGATGTCCATCCGATTGAGGAAGGATTTGTTTGAAGGTGTGTTTATGTGTAGGATGAGTTAGAATGGTAAGAGGTTTGACCATATTTAATTGTTTAATATAATGGCCCACTTTTAGTTAAATTGGCATTGCTTTGAGTTCTTATTTATAGATATTTTGGTTGAAAAATTAAAGGATTCATCCGATGTTAAAGAGAATTTAGTGAGAACTTTATATAAACTGTATATTGTTGAGGTGTTTTCAGCATCACTATAATCCCAACCCAAAATTTTGACTATAATTTACATCTGCAATTAATGTTTGCATCCTTCTATTCTCTAGGTGCATGGGTCTTTGAGCATGAGAATCAAAACATAGAGCGTCTGAGTTTTACATACCTCCCAATTTGTATTGAGACTGGAACAATTTAATAGAATCTTTAAGGCCGAATATATGGCACTGAACCTACGAATATATGACACTGAATCTACGATCAAGTATAAGCTCCGTGTACCTGCTTAACATAGTCAATATATTAGATACCATTCAATGTGTGAAATTTAGGAAATTTCTCTACACTATTGAACAAAATCAATTAACAACAAAATTGGACTAACCTTGATATAAAATTGAAACTTGTGAAGAAACAATACACCTGCATAACATGTTATCAAATGAAACTTGCAACATCTCATAGATTATTTTTAAATAAGCTTTTCTTCTTTTTGTGTTGAATTTGTTTCGTGCAATTTGAATGAAAATAATTTCAATTAAACAAAAGTGCATTAAATAAATAATATGGAACATGATGGCACACACAGGTCCAGTGGTGGTGCTCCATGGTTCTCCATTGCATGCCATCATTTTACTTGTAAGTTAGATAATTAAAATGTAAGTTACATTATGTAACGTACAATTATTAAAATATCATAAATATTAATAAAACAATAAATAATGATTAAAATAATAAAAAAACTATTGTTACATAGAAATTAAAAATAATAAATTCAAATAATACCAAGAAAACATAACACATTGGTGTGTTATTCTATTCTTAAATAAAAATAAAACACAATAAATTCTATATCATTAATTTTGAATGAACCATTTCTAGTTTTAGAATGTGAAGAGGCATACATTTCAGGTTTTGAACTATCATGAATGAAAATGAACATGTGGATTTATAGGACATTTTATATTTTTATTATCTAGCTATATGATGGAAAAGTAAAATTTTAATTATAATTTGGTAAAAAAGTTATTTAACCGGGGTTTAATCACTTGATTTATATATGCAAGGGAGTTATGTTCATCAATATTATCCATTGATGTAGTGGAAAAGACTAAAATATTCCAACATCTTGTATTTTCAACCATTAACTTGATATGAAAATATTATATTACTGGAACTATTTATTAACCTTAACAAAACAACTTTGACATTTATCTAAAAAATATCACATATAATAATATGGATAAATAATTATTATCATTGATACTTTAACATTAACTTCTTATATTGTTAAAACCAAGCATTAACCTTCATAGATCACCACTAAAATTTAAACAAAAAATTATAGAAAAATATAGCTATTTGAATATTAACATAGTTATAGATGAAATCTTCATACATCAACACCAAAATTTAAACAAAAATTTATAGAAAAATATAGCTATTTGAATATTAATATAGTTGCCAATCAAATGACCTTGTATTAGTTTTTTTGAACTAGCAAAGAAAACAAGCGATTTTGAAAAGTGGTGATGGAGAAACAACCCTTTTTTTAAGCATAGTTTTGGCACTTTAAATTTTCTTATCTATTTTTTTTTTTAATGTCATGATTTTGATGTCGATTTTAAAAGGTGATGATGTAGAATAACCTATTTTAAGCATATTTTGGGAACTTTAAATTTTCTTTTATTTTCTTTCTAAATATCATGTCGATTTAGAAAAATGGTAATTTTTTTAGCACTTTAAATTATTTCATTTATCAAGTATTAACATTTGTTTTAAAATGTTAATAATCTTCATGTTAATTTTGAAAATTGTTGATACAACATCAATCCTTTTTGTTTAGAGTGATGATTTTCATCATGATAATAAGACATAAAAATAAAAATAAAAAAAATGAGATAAATTAACAAAAAAACATATAATTTAAAGAGAAAAAAATATAAATTAATAAAAAATTAAAAGATAATTTAAATTCAGAAATTTAAAAAAAAAAATATTAAAAACTTAAAAAAAAAATTTATATATATATATGTATGTATGTATGTATATGATGATGATGATGATGGTTAGTGTCCATTGAGACCAATCTTTGGTCTATCAGACCTAAAGAAAAGAGTTATTTTGTTTGATTTAAGATTTTATTCCTATGCTCAAAAAGCTTGGGGAGAAGTCTCCCGAGCTCACTATAATTTTGACATCTTAAAAGGCTAGGCAGGTCAGTATTGCAACAAATATTATGAAATTGAGCTCTAATTTGGTTTTACGTGGGGCACTCTAAGAGGAAGCGATTTTCATCCTAGATGTTCATATTCTCACAGAGATGGCAGATCCTTTCCATCCATGGTGTTTTAGGAACTGTCCAACGACCTGTTTCACTATGGAGCTCATGAGAGTTCGTTCTAATCTTGGCTATATTAATTTTCTTCTTTGCGCTAGTTAAAGCAGAGAGATAATTTTGATCTTCTAAGGTGGGGTTGATGACCTCCTTATAATATCTTAATTTTCTTTTAGCTGCTAGATCTTTCTCACACCACATTTTTTCTTTGGACTTAGAACTAACAATTTTTTTAATGTCATTAATGTTTTGCAATGCAACATTCTCATCGATCTACCAATGGTTTAACTAGGTCCTGGTGTCCGTTTACCAACCTCGTTTATGTCTTAGGTGGTTTTGGCTGGAATTTAAAGCTATCTTAGGAAGTCTATAGTCTCCTATGCTATTGAGCTTGTGCTTGTACAATAGAAGCCTAGTCATAGCTAGCCTCTCGATAGGGGAAAGACTCACTTCTGTAAGGAGAATAGGATAAGGTGTATTTATTTTAATTTTAAGCTTATACGTTATAAAACACTTTTGGATTTGCTCAATATTTCTCAAGGATTCTCTAGAGATGCTACAAACCCAAACCTCACATCCATATAAGATAACAGGAGTGACTAAAGTTTCAAAGAGGAACTTCTTTCTATCCCACATTACAAGGTTTGTCATTTTACAATTATTTTCAAGACCGAAAGAAGCTTTCCACCCCACATTAATCCTTTTTTGAATGCTATACTTCTAATTCAGCTTGTTATGAATATCAATTCCTAGGTACTTCTAAGAAGACACTTCCTCCAACATAATATTGTCATACATAAAATTAGTGTAAGTGTCCTTCTTGGATTTGATAATGATAAATTTTGTTTTTTGAGTGCTAATTGGCATACCCATGGTAGAGCAGAAATCCTTAAGAAGTCTAAGTCGCATATCAAGATCAAATGGGCACCTTGCGAGAAGAACAATATCGTCAGCATAGAGAACAAGGATGATGACTATCGCACCTAATATCACGCCAGCATATCATGCTTCCTCTAGACAACCTTCTAGCTTGTCAATGTAAATGCCAAATAGGATAGGGCAGAGGGAAAATAAATAAAAATCTTTAAATAAAATAACAATTTATTTTTTTAAAATTAAAATAAAAAAAACAAAATTTTCATTTAAAAAAATAAATAAATCCAAAATTAAATTTAGAAAAAATAAAGAAAAAAATTTTTTTTTAAAAAAATTACTTTACTCCACTACTGCCACCCTAGGCTCTAGTGCTCTCACCCGACGACTTTTATTATTTATTTATTATTTATTATTTATTTTTCATTTGTTTTTTTTAATTTAATTTTTATTTTTTTTAATTATTTCTTATTTTTTGTTTTTTTAATATATTTTATATTTTTTAATTTACTTCTTTTCTCTTTTTTTTTTTAAATTTTAAATTTGTATTTTTTTATTTTATTTCTTTAATTTTAAAAAAAAATGAATTTTGTTAATTTTTTTTTAATTTGAAAATGTATTTTTCATAGATTTATATGGATTTTTTTTTTAAATTTCAATTATTTAAGTATTGATGAGTTTTAGCACTGCATTAATGTAGATGTCATTTTTTGGGATTCAACTGTGTTAAGAAAGTCATTCCACTATGACCATTTCCATGACAAGTAGCCTTAAGTGACTAATTTCTCATGATTTTTTAATGGTCCACTTAGCACTCATTGCGTTGGTGATGCTCACAAGAAATTCATTCAACTATGACTATTTCCATGATAGGTAGTCGTAATTGACTAATTTATCATGATTTTTGATTCGTCCACTTAGCACTCATTGCATTAGTGATGATCATAGGGGTGAATAACTAGGATTCAAACTAGTGAAATGAATCACATAGCACCAATCATCACTTCCGGGGCTTTCACTTAGTAACAAAGAGTTTCGTAGTGGTCACCATCCCAGAAATCCTCTTGCTCAAACGCACTTAAAATTTAAATTGTTATTTAAATTTTCTTTTCAAATTTTAAAATTTTTTTATTAAAATTTTTATTATTTTAAAATTATTATTTTCATTTACTTTTTTATTTTTTATTTAAATTTATAAATTTAAATTATGTTATATATATAAACTAATTTTAAATTTTTATTTAAATTTTTTTTTTTTTTCTTAATTATGTAATTTTCTTATTATTATTTTTTTATATATATTTTTTTAAATTTTAATCATACAATCGATATGTTTTCAAAGTATCTTGGTTTTTCCACTATACATTTTTTGGCACATAATACAAAATGGTTTGGATTTATTTGATTCACGTTGGACCTTAGCTCCTTTGTCAAACATGAGACTAGCTAGAAATTAAATTCATGGATTTCCTATTTGATAGTTTATTCTACATTGAACCTTATTTTTATTTAAGGCAATGCATTCTATATAAGATTTATTATAAATTGATTTGGAAGTACTTCTAATATTAGTTTCTTTATTAGGATTTTTATTTAAGGCAATGCATTCGTGGATATATCCTTATATAAGATTTATTATAATTTGATTTCCAAGTATTCTTAATATTAGTTTCTCTATACTATTATGTTGTGTTTTTGTTTATGTTATGGATCCATTTGCAATGAAGCATAGTAGGTTGGTTAAACAATACATCATCTAGTAATTGAACCCATGGCTTGTCCCCTCTCCTCTAGAAACGTGTCTACATCAAGTTCCATTTTTCTATAATATAATGCATCTACGAAAATGTGCATATGTGAAAACTATTTGCATTTTATTTGGAGATATTATGGTTCCATTGTCTTTTTGTGAATGTGTAATGGGATTTTTCTTTGAATTAGCTTTGTGTTTTTTGTGTGATGATGGGTTTGGGTTTCACGATCTTGTTTTAGATGTTGAAGTTGATAATGGGAAATTTAGTTAACTATGTTAAATTTGTTCGAGATTATATTTTCTACGAATTGAGTCATGTTTAATGGAGTGCTCATCATTTAATCCAATTTTCCTTTAAGGCAATTTCTTTGTGCATATGTTATGATAAATGATTTCAATAAGACCATTAATGATAATCAATATAAATAGGATTGTTGTATTAGTGATGTAGTGATGATTGTATTGAAATATATGTTTTTTTATTAAAATTATTTTTATGATTAAAAATATATATATACAAGATATTCTTAGAAATATTAATGAAAAGAAAATATTAATTATAAGTAAAATATTTAAATATTTACTTTAAAGTTTTATCTTTTCAAAAATATTAATTAAAAATTAAAAATAATAGTATTATGATACTTGTGAGAGAAATATATGTATATGTGTGTGTAGTTTTGTAGTTTATGCAAAGCTAGAGATTCTTCTGGGGTGATTGTGACCATATAAATTAGTTATATTAAGTGCATCATTTAAGCATCGAAACCTTGGTGGAGGGAGAATCAAATTTCTAACAATTTGTTTGTACATTATAACAAAATTGTATGAAAATATGGTTAAAAAAAAATCAAATAATTAAAATACCAAACAAATATTACGGTTAATAAGATATATTAATAGGAAAATGTGAAAAACTTAATTATTAAATAAATACAACAATTAATAGAATGCAAACAATGAATGGTTATGGGTTAATAAAAAAATATTGTTAAAAAGAAGTATAATAATGACTCAAAAAAAACTATTAATAATAGAAAAATCCATATATTTAATTTTTTATACAGAATAAATTTATGAGGACACTTGGAAATTAGATTTATATCAGAAAAAAACATTATTATTAAAAATAATACAACTAATAGAAAGCAAGAAACTAATTATTAGGGGTTAATAACTAGAAATTGTCCCTAAAGGTGCAAAGATAGACCAAAGTAATTGAACATGCCTATGATGTTATTGCAAAAATGTTGCAACAAAGGAAAGATAACAAGATAAAGGGTGGATGATGGAGGACATGAAATGTGTTCAGACTTACAATCTTCTCACACTTGTGTCAATGTCTTTCTTATAGATGTTGCTTGAACCACCTAGCTAAATAATTTTTTTCCAATCATACCACTATGTCAAAATAGTATATACATACTATATCCAAGCTGTAAAATTCAAGGTAATGACGAGAAACATTAACATAGGACCTCATGGCCACTAATGCACAAAAAAAGGTAATTGAATAGAGGAAATGACTAAAGACATTTTATCTTCATAATGAGATTAAATAGAGATCATATTTCAGTAGAGTGACATTCAAATCACAGGGTATTCTACAATCAACATAAAGAAGGGGGTTTGTTTTTCAATTTTAGCTATCTCCTTTTAAAAAATTTAAATTAATTTGGAGTCATTTTCGTGGAGCTATTAATTCCAGTTTAAAACTAAAATTTATATTGTCTATAAAATATTTGTTTGAATTGAAGAATTATGTGATGTAGTTTACACAATCCAAGTGTCTAAGTAAACTTTCAGGGCATGTATTCATTTATGCATTAAAAAATACAATATGAAAAATTAAAAGTTACACATGCTATATGCATATATAGAATCAATAGAGATCCATTTTGAAGGGGATTAAGTCTCTTGAGGTGCATATTTTTGTTGAATTTTTTCACTCTAAAAGAGGCCCCATGGGCTATCTTTAGCCTTGCAGACGTTAAAATTTTATTTATTTCTTTCTTTCTCATTTTTCCAGAAGTAATTACAGTTGTCATTGCAAAACTCATGAGGGTCCCACAATAATGAGTGAACCTGCAATTTAATCATACTTATGAATTCTTTATGTCAAGGATGCCCATTCCTAAACAGAAAACCCAATAATGTGTTTGTTTTAACCATATATGAGGTGAGGCTTTATCATAAATAGTTAAAGAAATTTTCTGTGGGAGTTATCTTAAGAATCTACAAAGCTGGAATTTCTATAAAAATTTGACCAAAATTTAGATATTTTTTGTTACATAAAAAAATTGGTTAGGTTATGATCTAGTTATAAAGTGGTTGAAAAAAATCAAAATTAACCCCATTTAATTTTTCAATTAAACATTTTATATGAGTCCACCTAAAAAAATCCCTTAAGCACCGAAAGGAAATATTTAAAAATACATAATTAATGAAAATATTATCATATCTATTAATATTCTAACATCAAGAATAGTGTCATGGCAAAAATATCTTCTTTAAATCAAAATTAATTTTAGTGTATGTTCCCCACCACATCATAAGTATCAAGAATTTTCGACATGAAGCTCGATAACCACGTCATACAAATGAATATATTTATTTTTTATTTTAGAAATATAAATAAATATTTAATTTCACATTACACATATCAGAATCAACATATGTAAAACCTTTGTACCTTTCCTAGTTCCGAGATGAAAATAATTCATTATTTTTTAATCTATGATCCTAGTTCCTTATATTTATTTTTTATTTTAGGTATATAAATAAATATTCAACTGCACATTACACATATCAAAATCAACATATGTAAAACCTTTGTACCTTTCTTAGTTCCAAAATGAAGATAATTCATTATTTTTTAATTTATGATCCTAGTTCCTTTGTACCTTTCTTAGTTTCTTGTCAAATTTTTTATGACTTTGGTAATTAATCGCCAACTTATTTATATTATATTTTCAATATCATATAATAATCATGCATATTTATTTCTTATATTTTTGTAATTTAAATATTTAATATAATTGTAAAATTTAAGTTTATCAAGTTTCTGTTAATCTAAAGATTTAAATGTGAAAAAATGTAAAACAATGCTAATTAAAAGTGAACTTGATTAACTTGAAACTTTTTGTGAATAAATTAAAAAGTAATTATATTTAAATATAAAATCATTATTACCAATGGGGATGTTAGACACTTGGAACCATGCGTCAAATGAAGAATGAGATTTGGAATAAGGTATGAGCAGAAGAGGTCACTCATTCAACCCTTCCATCACGTTCTGGTTAATTACTCTGCATTCAAATGTGTGAAAAATGTTCCTTCGCCTACGTGCAAATAAATAGTACCTTGTCGAGGATCAATGTTGTCGGTGTTATGATGGTTAAGAACTATGGCACATGGAGTATTCTAGGTGTTTCTTGGTTGATTGATGGATACAAATTTACATGTGTTCTCATTTCTTAGGGTCGTGCGTGTCTGGTGGTGGTATTTTTTTATTGATCCTCCTATGCGCTCAATAAGGTAACAATTCTTACCCTATTTCTATAGGTGAAACTTCCCCTTTCATTTCTTGGTCAGAGGGTGTGTTGTCTAAATATATGTTCAGTTCTAGGCGTCGATATTTTGGGCTCATGCGGATTTCTTCTTTAACATTATGGGTGGTTGCTTTTTTTTTTGTGTAAGGTGTTTGTTGCTTTTATAAGTTGTGTCTGAGATTCTTATGGCGGAGGTTTTTCTCGGATAGAGGTTTTACTATTGGTGTTTTTTTGGGCTCTGGTGTATGCATTGCCTTACTTTTCCTTCCTCGAGATGCTAAGAGAAAAATTCCCTTCGGTGAAGCCCGATGGGTTTGGTCTCGGTCGAGTTTTTGGGAGCGTAAATTTATAACTGTTCTTGTGCATAGCTAGGAGGTATCTTTTTCTCTTTTTTAGGATAGGGGCTATATGTAGTTTCTATCCTGGATTTGTAATTATTCTGCGGTGATTTTGAGTCGAGGTGACGAGCGGAACTCTGTTACTTTGCCTTCTCTGTCTGTAATGTAGAATGTTGGGTTTCTAGTGGAGGGTGGCCAATTGGTAGTGTGATTCATTTCTGGGTATGTGATGCTGGGTTTGATTAGGTGGTCCTTGGTGTAGAGTCATGTTAGCATTGGAGTTCTGGGTTTCGACACGGAAACCATCATGAAGCCAAGTTTGCATTCCTTGTGTGCTCTTTTTTAGACAAAGGCAAAAGCGTCGCATCTTAGGGAGGGGTCAATTGTGTCAAATGGAGTTAGAGGTGGCGATGTGAGAGCAGATGGTGATAACAACAGTCAAAGTGTTGAAATTGTACATGAATTTGGGTGTGAGGGTTTTGGAGAAAGAGGTGGGCTAAGGTCTTTGTTTGGTCTTGTGGTTGGGAGGGGTATAAAGATCCTAGCTCAAAGAAGTCGTGGAGTAGGCATCAAGTGTAGGGGAATGCGTCGTGGTCGCATCTTGAGAATACATGGGTAGAGAAACAGTCTGAATGGTCTAGGGTGAGTCAGATACACATCACCAAGGAATTTTGTGTGACATTCCCTCTTCCAATACTAAAAAAAAACCTAAACTTTCTTACCAGGAAAAAGACCCCATTTAATTCATTTTTGTATGTGTATTGCATGTGTAAAATTTCTATTTCCTTATATTAGTTGCATAATGGTTAATATTCATCAATTACATTGATGTCCTCCTTGATCAAGAGTTCATGTATGGTTTCTTTGTTCTATGTTAATATTGGGATATTTGGATAAGAGGAAACAAAATATGGAACTACACGAGCAGAAGACATCTTGCAACAAGGCATCAGACTTGGTTTTGAGACCATGTGCATAGTTTATGATCCACTTCTTACTATCGTACATTGTTATTCGATTTACCTGATGTATATTATTTATTTCAATTTTCATTATTCTCACCAATGTAGATACACTCATCACACTTTATTTTTATGTTTCCATATGGAAAAAGTCAAGGAGACAAAAAAATTCAATGAAATCAACAAATATTCCTCCAAATTACTCAATTCATGGAATTAGCTTGAACACTGATAGCAATTCCAATGAAGAGTAATGATCTATTTCAATATCAATGCAATATTTTGTATTTTTTGAAATAATTATTTGTGATAATTATACATTTTGTTTAAAGTAATGTAAACAATGTCCTAATTAAAAGACAAAGGGTTACTAATAACAATCCCCTTTTTATGAGAAACATCCTCTTTTTGACATATACTAAAATATATTTTATTTTATTATATTATGTTATCCAATGTCGTTGTGAAATAAGATAATATAAAAAAAATAATCCAAACATCATATACAAATGCACTAATCAAATTTTAATTTATAAGAATATTCTTATATGATACATGTCAATATTTTGATGAATAACATATTTACAAAAATTACAATAATTGCACTACCATAGGTTGATGTTTCCAAAAAAGATAAAATTGTATACAAAAAATTGGTGCGTCGACAGCATAAAAATGCACCAGTGCATTATTTTATATAAAAGCACCGTGAGGACATCTTTTGGCATGATCAATGCCTTTTTGGAAAATGATACCACCGAGGTGTTTATTTCTTCAAGAACTAATATTGTTTGAGATTAATGGTTTGATGAATTGTAATTCTTAATGCATGAGTGCTTTCATATAACTAACACCCTGGTCCTACAAAATATTATTTCTAGCCCAATGCATTATGGTAACTTACAGAGTTAGTCTGTTTATATAACTAATGCATCGAGGTGTTTTTAAAAACGATACACATTGATGCTGCAAGTTCTGAAAAAGACATTGACTAAGAAATATTTTTTTGTGTGCCTCATATTGTTTCTTACAAGAAAGCCCTAAGAATTTTTTATCTATTAGCACCGGTTTGTTATATATTACACGTTGGTTTTATTTTCATTCAACAACTTATTTATTTCATTTATCTATGTTTCGTAGTTCTTTTATAGATGTAGTGCACCAGTGCTACTTATTTCTTGAAGCACATTGCAAAAAAATATCTTCTAAAACCTCCCACCACACATTTTTTTTTAATTGTGATGAAGTTCTATTAAAACATCCGCTAAAACATCCACTATCATAAACAAATATTTTAGAGGTTTTTTTTTTAACAATTTCTTTCAATTTTATAACACTAAAAACCTCTGTTATAACCTCTGCTAGAAGGTATTTTCCTTGAAATGTCTCTCGTATTCATCGTATTGTATAGTGCATCTTTCGACATCTTTAAGAAAAGTTGGCCAAAATATTCAGTGAAATGAATTCCATAGGGTCCATCGTGAAAATATTAAAGTGTATAATAGACTTAATCATCTGTCACAAATCTTCTTATAATCTAATCAAATCCTTACTTCAAGAGGTTTCGTCTAATCCATGTAAAGAAGCAACTTTGTCTAATGACCTTGCAATTCTACCTTGAAGATAGGTGAGGAAGGAGGTGGTGAGCTGCTAGATTGTTATAAATCTTTGCAAACCATGGAGGGATAACTGATATGGAAAAGAGATGCTCATCTAGGAGTTGATCATCCAGTGACCCTTCATATGTAAAAAATGTTAACCTTTAGAATAAATATGCAACAAAATTTTCTTTCCATGGTTAGCCAAAAATTGTTAAGTCAAACTTCTATAAAATCATTACCCACCTAATTATCCTAGCATTCCAGTCTGTTTATCAAATACTTAATTTTGTAACATATATGTATGAAGATCAGTAACTAGTACCTGCTGGCTGCCCATGTTTATTAAAAGAATATATATATATATATATATATATATATATATATATATATATATATGTCTAAGCTTATTCAAAGAATATATATATATATATATATATATATATATATAGAGAGAGAGAGAGAGAGAGAGAGAGATTTTATTGGAAATGCAATTGCTACAACTAAGGGGAAGTCTAACATATATTTATAATTCTTTCCACAATAAATATTTATATGAAATTTAAAATAAATTTTAATTATAAATAAAAATAATGTGTAGATTGAAGGTCGATGGGGTCATGGAAATAATACAATTAGGTGTGTTGTTAAGGAAATCCTAGATGCTAAGTCATCAATTCAATTCCCCACTGTATTTGGTCGTTATTCTTGTAGATGACCATAGTGTAGCCTCAGAAATACTGAACTTATAAAAAAAAGTGTACATCAAATGAAATAATTATTTATATTCATATGTAGGTTGAGAAAAAATTATTATTTCTATGGGTTTTTTCTATTTTCTTGTGAGAAAATTGTGTAATTCATTAAATTCACACATGAAATTCAACATTTAATATATATATATATATATATATATATATATATATATATATATATATATATATATATATATATATATATATAGTTAAAGGAAAATGAAAGTAAAATATTATTATGATTAAAATCTTTATGTACAAGTCTTATAATGTTCATAATGTCATTGACACATAATAATCAATGTACATCCATCTTGATTCCATGCCTTTCATGCTCTCATAAGGACTAAAATTTGAGGAAATGTTTTCATCTTAAAGGATTTAATCATTTTCTATGTAGAGTGGTTAAAAAATTTCAATATTATGTTTCTAAAATGTGTGATACCTGGAGGTTACACATGATATATTAAAAATTATAATAGATCCATCTTAATCTAAAATTTATTATCCCAAAAGCAATCAAATATTTCAAACTGAAATCCCTTGTTCAAGGCTTACACTCAACAAAATTGGCACTAAATAAATTTGATATATCTACAATCAAAATTAAAATACATTTATATTTATAAGAGAATAAATAAAAATTTATTAACAAAATTAACTCATATCTCTTAAAATATTATACACGTATAATTTATAAACTAACTTTACCTATTTTTTAAATAAATTGAATAAATTTATTGATAAAATTAAATATTATCCTCTCTAACCTTATATTATCCTCCCTAACCTTATACCTTTGTCTTACTGAATCTATCAACAAAAAAACATTTCTCCAAATCATTAAGTAACATAAGAAAACGTAAAAATGATTTTTATTTATCTCGAAACTCTGAAGAAATGGCGTATGTTGTTTGTGCTGCAAAATGCGCACGATTCTTAGCCCTTTGACCATGGTTCCATGGCGTCGAGCTTCATTCTTTGACCTTGTGCTTCAATTCAGCTTCATCACACAAGGTTTACATTGTATCCTTCTATGCCATAGACCGTGATAGTAGAGACGAGTTATGTCTTTGACATGGAATCATGTGCTCAAATTGGGCTCTGTCGTTACCGGACTCCATCGCACGTTGGCTAACAGGGAAACATGCGAGCAAATAATTTACTTTCATGAGTTTTTCGGATGAGTTTTTGGCAAGGGCCGATTACGCATATGAGAAGCCTTCAATCCAAATGTTTGTCATTATATATGACTGCACTGTTGTCGACCAGAGGGGTAATTCTTACAAATTGTATGAAAAAACAGCCAAGCGAGACTTGGTTCCTAAGTCTTTCCTACACTAGAAGTTTTCCTCCAGAGTATTTCATGAAATGACTAGTTGGGATTTTCAATGGATTTTCAGGAAATGTTACAAAATTGTTGACTCGATATTCCAACCAGAGTATCATTAGGCCTATTATGGTTGTCTCAGGTTTGTGTCGAATCTTAAAAAGAGTGGTCGAGCTGGGCTTTGGTCACGTATACAACATGTTTTTCAAAAACTCCAACCGACATGCCTTCCTAGAGGTGTTGAGTCTCCGTTGTGGAATTTGGGTGATGGCTTGGATGAGGACAAGAAAGGTCTTGAGGAGATAGGTCTTCAAAATTTCCCTATTTTTATTATACCCCTATCCACACATTCTTTGTATGAGGTAAAGGAGGCAGACATTGTAGTTTTGGTAGCTGACAGCATACATCAGATTACAAGTATTCTAGTGGGAGAAATTAGCCTCCCTTATCAAGGGAATGAAGGTTATTGTAGTTGGAAAGCGATAAAAAAAATGGCATTAAAAAGGACACCATTATCTCCTTTATTGTTGTTATACAAGGAGGTGTCAACAGAGGTGAGGCTTCTTCTTGTGTGAAGCCCATGTCTTTCAAGGAATCTTGCAAGGATTTTAGTCAGCAGATTCCGAAAGAGCTTGCACATGAAGTTTTTATGGTGGAATAGTTCTCTAATTCTCAAAGATTAAAATGAATGAGGCCATTAATAAGAATATAACAACTAATTTTGAATGTGGGAAGGTTAACTGTTATTTTAATGGCCTTTGGCCTTTGACATCTTTCTTCCGAGATTAGGTCCACCAGAACTGGTCACAAAATATTGATATTTGTTCAAAGGGATACATAATGGTTTTCTTCAAAGATGTAAAATATAGGAAGAAGGTTTTTAACAAAGGGACCTCATTTTGGGGTTGGGTTTGTTTGTTGATTCAGCCATGAAATATTTACTAGTTTCTATTTGGGTTAGGCTCCTTAACCTTTCCCTTCATTGGAACTGGAATACTTGAGGATATTGGAAACTCTATAGACAAATTCATCAAATTTGATAGTAATAGATTATCTCAGGATTTAGTATGTTTGGATTACATTTGTGTGGAAGTGGATCTTAGGGAAAGGTTGCCAGAGAAAATCACCCTACAATGAGAAGGCAGGGAATATATCCAACCATTAGATTATTATAATAATTCCTTGAAGTGTAGAATTTTCCAACAACCGGATTTTTAGAATATGTGTCCCTCCTCCATAGGGGATTTCTACAACGAGGCTAGAGAGATTCAAAGCTCACATCCGAGTCCAACATTTCAATAACTCGACATAAGAATAATATGCAGAATCAAAAGACATCACCTGACACTTCAACCTTTCAAGACAGGCAACCTCAGTAGCAACGACACAACCCTCAACAAAGGTAAATATTTTGATGAAGGACAAGGAGTGATCCTCAACCATATTGTGCGTGCAATTTGTGGGAACCATGAGCCTCGTCATTGTGATGGGGAGAAAGATCTATCTAATTCGGCGAATCCGTATGCTATGGAAATTTCTCACGAAAATGAAAAAGCAACATTATCCTTTGTTGCAACGGATGGCTCGGTAGGATAGATTTATCTACATGGGAGAAAAGATAAAAAAGAAAAATGCATGAATCACCATGGTTTTTAAAACAAGGATTGAAGTAGATTGTTCTAAAGTATATATTTTTCTTCTGTAATATGTTTTTCTCAAATCATTAGAATTGAAATATACCAAAAAAAAATACGGTCAAAGACATATTTCACCTCTTATGAGTGTCAAATTCCTATCATAAAATAAACCACACATAACATAATTTTATTACCATCTTGCTCACGATGGATCTTTTTTGGAAATTGGTTCATCAATATGCTGAAACTTAACCGTAAAATAATTTATCTTTTTATATTAATAGAAATTTAATGTAAGTTGTTTATTTTGGAATATTGTTATTATAATTTTAAATTTAATTAAAATATGTTTATTTTCGAATAGATTGTTTAAAAGTTTAATTTAATTATCAATAATTATTAAGTGGATGATGATATTTAACCTCTTCAAAATCATAGCAAAAATAGATTATATAACTTTTCCATTTCAATTAAATAGAAAAATTAAAAAAATTAAAGAAATGTCACATAAATAAGAGTAAATACATTATTTCCATAAAGTTGGAAATAGATATTTATAAATGTTCTTTTACTTTTAAAGCACTATCTAGTGAACTAGTTAAAATTTAGTTGGAAAAAGTAAGCTCACATCATTGTTAAAGAATGAAAAGTATGGAACAAATATTTTCTAGTTAAAATTCTGTGGGAAAAAATCAGCTCACGACATTGTTAAATAATGAAAAGTATGGAGCAAATATTTTCTTCTCAATATTTAAAATCAGTTAAGTAGATTGTATAGGAGACATTAACATTAAATGACTAAACATGAACTTAAGGGAATTCGATTAAACTCTAACTTACTGTGATACTTGGTGGACAATTATGAGAGATACTAGGTGGTTGGAATTAGATTCTCCACAAAGTATTGTAGGAAATCCTATTTACAAGATAAGAATTTTAATATTAAAATGAAAATAAATATTCATTATTAAAAACCTTGGTATATGATTATTATCTCTTATAATTATTTAAAATAATAATTATAATTTAAATAAATTTATTAATAAGAAAAAAAAATTATCTTATCTAATTAAATTAACCTTAATACATCCTAAAATTTGGGCGGTTGGCTAGTTTAAGGATGGCCCTTGTGAGGGACACCACCCATGATCAATCCTTATCTGGGTGGTTGTGCCTTGTGCAAGGGGAAGGGCGAAGAGACATGCTAAAAAATCCAGCGAGCTAAGGGCTACTGTGAACCAATCATTGTGTCATTCCCATGACTTAGATGCCCCTCAAATCTTCAAGCAACGTGAAAAATTCTCTTTAAGCATCATGAAAAATCATAGAGAACTTGGTAAACAAAAAAAAAATTAATACATCCTAGCTCATCGATAAATAATTGTGTGATATTCGATAATGTTGGAATTACTCCCAACCACCACCATTAATAAATGTCACAGAAACCCACACTTCTTTGAATTTCTTCGCAAGGAAGGACAAGAGGGCTTCAGGACCAAAGGCGTTTTCATGAAATCCACGCAAAAATTCAAACAGAGTACCCAAGTCGTACACTCTGTGTTTTATTTCTTACCTGCCACATTTAATTACCATTGCCTGCAACTTTGTGCCCATAAATTTCTTGTTTTAAATCACATAAGTTGTTTCCCCATTGATGTGAAGTCAGCGGGACCCACCACTAAACCTTACCAGATTGAAATTCTCCAAAAACCTTTTTTATTTCGTTTTATCGGCTTATCGCACCTCCCACAGTTTATCTCCTTGCAGATCGCAGCTCGAAAATTTTAAGTTGAAACTCTTAATGTTTTCATCGAAGTTAAAATATCACCGATGTGATCTAGTGGGACCCACAAACCTCACCGCACTTGGTAAGATTTCCCACTTACCTTTTATGTCACCTGTACTTTGCAATTTTTTTTTAACCTTTTAAGGTGCCCGTAGTCATGCACTTTGCAAGTTTCAAGTTTCAACTTTACATCACCCACAAGTTGTATTATTTTGTTTGCAATGTGATCGCAAAGGGGGAACGTGTCAAGCTCAAGAGGATAGCACATATCGGCACCCGCAAAGCTTAGGAGTTAGGGGATTAAGCACCCACAAGTTAAATTGTTTTTTTTGCAATGCGATAGGTGCCATGTCACAGCATGCATCTTAAAGTTTTGAGTTTACCCGTAAGCGCATATGGTAAATGTTAAGATCACCAATCTGCAATCTGTGATGGAGAGCCAGATGCGATGTGGTTTGTCAAGAGAAACCAATAAAACTTTGTGGATGCCATTCTATGTTCTGTGTATGCGTTTTCGTGTACGAGCAGCTAAATAGAGCCGACAATGATTTTATTGTTAAACGCCTGATCCCGCATTGAATTTATTTAAACGCCCAAGCTTTGGTCATTTTGTATAAAAAAGTTGTGTAATTTTTCATATGTTTAAGAGAGTGAAGTAATGAATCGAATATAGAGAAGAGTTGAATAAATTTCAAAAAAAGTTCCTCTCTTGTGTTTAATCATTGTCTGTTTGTTTGTATGAATTACATTTCCGCATATTGTTGCATTCTCTGTGTTGTGGGGGAAACACATCCCTCTGGTGTTTTATTCATAATTTCCAACATGGTATTGAAGAAGGTCTAGGCTTTCAGTCAAAGGAGGAGTCTTTACTGAAGAAGCTATAAGATTTTTTGTAGAAGCAGAAGTGTCCAACAGTGAGAAATATTTTACAACAGTAAGAATTTTTTTGTTACACAGTTAAGATGGCAATAGCAGGCACAAGCCTGACTAATCCCCAACTAACACAATTCAATGGGAAGAATTGTGATTATTGGGCTATTAAAATGAAGGCCCTGTTCTCATCACAAGATATTTGGGAGCTAGTGGAACATGGTTTCTAGGAACCAGCAGATGCAACATCACTTAATGGTTTGACACAAGCACAAAGAGATTTTCTGAAAGAAAATAATAAGAAGGACTCCAAAGCTCTCTTCTATATTTTCCAAGAAGTACATGAGAGTACTTTCCAAATGATTGCAGCAACAACAAAGTTGAAGGAGGCATGGGATGCCCTCTAGATAGCCTATCAATGCATGGAAAAAGTGAAGACATCAAAACTTCAAATGTTGAGAAGATATTTCGAAACATTTTGTATTAAAGAGTTTGATAACATATACTCATTCTTCACACATGTGATTGGGTTGGTTACCCAGATCAAGTGTCATGGAGAGACACTTGAAGAAGGGAGATTAGTGGATAAAATCATAAGAAGCCTACCATCAAGGTTTGATGCCATAGTAGTGGCCATAGAAGAGATGGAGGATCCCTCACATTTTTCAATGGATGAGCTTCATGTATCACTAATGTCTCATGAGCATATACTGAGTAGTGAAATGACCTCCTCACTGGAGAATGCATTAAAGAAAAAAATGTCTTTTGGTCGAGATAGAGATCGAGGAAGATCAAACTATCAAGGAAGAGGAAGAAACCCACACAGAGGTGGAAGAAGAATACCCTGCAAGCACAAGTGGAAGGGGTGGAAACCAGAATCCAAGCGAAGGCTCAAGCCAAAATCAAGAACAAGGATAGAGGTATGATAAATCTCAAGTTTGATGTCATTATTTCAAAAATTATGGGCATTATGCAAATGAATATGGAAAGAAGAAAACTGACATGGGTAATAAACCTAGTGTAAATTTTACAAAAGAAAATAAGAACCATGGTAATGTGATTTTAACTTGTAATGTAGCACAAGAAAAAAAAGATGTATGGTCCTTAGATTCAGGTTGTAGTAACCATATGACTAGAAACATATCAATGTTTTCTAATCTTGATGAGAGTAAAATCTGAAGTGACAACGGGGACTGATAGCAAAGCCTCTGTCATGGGGAAAGGAAGAGTAAAAATATTGACAAATAAGGGAGAGAAGAAGTTTGTGCCAGATGTATATTATGTACATGGCTTAAAATGTAACCTTATAAGAATTGGACAACTCATGAATAAGGGCTACAATGTGATTTTTAAGAATGATGTGTGCACAATCATGGATATACCTCCAAGTAGACAGGTGATTGAAAAAGTGCATATGACAAGAAATAGGATGTTTCCCCTCAAGATCTAATCAAAATTGAAGGAGGTGTTGTAGCAGCTGTCACACAAGAAGTCTTTCAAGAGGAAGTGAAAGATGAAAATTGGTTATGGCATTTCAGATTTGGACATCTCAAATTCAAAGGTTTGAATTTTTTGCATAGAAAAGACATGGTGAAGGGATTACCACTCATAGAGAAATGAGACACCCTATGTGAAGGCTGCATCTTGGGAAAACAACATAGAGAATCATTTCCAATAGGCAAGAGTATAAGGGAAAATGCACCTATGGAGATTGTCCACTCAGATTTATGTGGACCAATGCAAATTCCATCATTACCTGGCAGTCATTATGTTTGGAAATTTATAGATAAATACACAAGGAGGACATGGGTTTATTTTCTAAAACAGAAAAGTCAAGTGTTTGAAAAGTTATTCAACTTCAAAGCTCTTATTGAGAAGCAAACTGGACACTACATAAAATTGCTGAGAATTTATAGAGGTGGAAAATATATCTCCAAGACTTCCCATGTTTCTGTAGGGGCATGGAATACACAAGCAGTTTACCACAAGGTATACACCTCAGGAAAATTTTGTAGCAGAAAGAAATAATAGGACCATCATGAACATGGTAAGTATGTTGAAGGAAAGTAATTTTCCAAATGAGTATTGGGAAGAAGTTGTCAATTGTGCAGCTTATATTTTAATTAGATGTCCAACGAAAGCTGTTATGAAGAGAGTTCCAGAAGAAGCATGGAGTGAAACAAAGAAATTTTTCATTCACATGAGAGTGTTTGGATGTGTGGAATATGCACATGTCCTGGATCAGTTAAGGAAGAAGTTGGACAACAAGGGAAAGAAGTGTATATTTGTTCAACACAATGGTGATTCCAAGGTTTGCAAGCTCTACAATCCATCAACCAAGTAGGTAATAATCAACACAGATGTTCAGTTAATTTAAGAAGAAATTTGGGATGTAAGTTTAGAGAAGACAGTGAATGTGAAGACATGTATTTCACATGAATATAAAGAGGAATTGATTGGAGAAAATAATTCCTCAGCGGTGGCTCCTACTCCACCTACACAAGTTCATCATAGCACACCACAAGCAAGCAATAGAGCAGCAGTGCAAAACAAAGGAAGTTATTTTTCAAGCACACCAGAGGGATCAGAAACTCCCTCGAGTTCAAGTGCAACTCCAAGCACACCTTCAGCAAATACAAGAAGACCAAAACTCAAAAATTTAAGTTAAATTTACAAGAAAGAAGAAGTAAATAGTAATGTTGGTCTGAATTCTTTATTTTCTTTATATTTTTATGTTGATGACCCAATCCATTTTCAAGTTGCAGTAAAATAAGAGAAGTGGACTGAAGCAATGAATGAAGAGATAGAAGCAATAGAAAAGAATGACACATGGGGGTTAGTGGACCTCCCACAAGGAAAAAAAAGTTATTGGAGTGAAAGGGGTCTATAAGAACAAGAACAAAATTGAAGGCAAGATAGAAAGGCACAAAGGAAGGTTAGTAGTCAAAGGCTACAAGCAGCAATAAGGTACAGACTATGAGCAAAACTTTGCACCAGTTTCAAGGATCGAGACAATGTGGAGAATGTTGTCCATAGCAGCACAACAAAAGTGGAAAGTTTATCAAATGGATGTGAGGTCAACATTCTTGAATGGAGTGTTGAAATAGGAGGTGTATGCTGAACAACCTCCTCACTATGAAATAGAAGGCCAAGAACACAAAGTGTGTAAGTTGAAGCAAGCCCTTTATGCGCTGAAGTAAGCACCAAGAGTTACAACAAGATTGATGCTTACTTGGTGGAAAATGGGTTTGAAAAGTGTGATGTTGAACCTGCCCTCTACATCAAAGAAAATCATGGTCAAATTCTTATTGTTGTTTTATATGTAGATGATTTGATTTTGACAGGTAATGATGTTTCTCTCATTGTTGATTTTAAAGCAGTTGTGAAAAGTGAATTTGAAATGACTGACTTGGGTTTGCTGAGATATTTTTTGGGCATAGTAGTAAAGAAAACATAAAAAGGGATTTTTATCTCCCAAGAAAAATATGTTGAAGAAGTTTTAAAGATGTTAGATATGGAGAACAAGAAAGAAATAGCAACTCCAACTGTCATGGGGTTGAAGTTGAGCAAGGAATAATGTAGTAAGAATGTCAATCCGACATTGTACAAGAGCATGGTTGGTAGTCAATGTATCTGACTGCAGCTAGGCCTGATACAATGTATGCGGTAAATTTAATATCCAGAATCATGGAGACACCCAAGGAGACACATTGGCAAGAAGGGAAGATAATTTTGAGGTATATAAATGGAACAAAGGAGTATGGTGTTCTATACTCCACATCTGATAATTTTAAGATGATCGGTTACACTCACAGTGACTGGGATGGAAGTGTAGATGACAGAAAGAGCACATCAGGATATGTCTTTCATTTGTGATTGGGAGCCATATCATGGGCTTGCAAGAAGAAACCAATAGTTTCATTATCAACATCAGAAGCTGAATATGTAACAACAATAGTAGCAGCTTGTCAAATAGTTTGGATGAGAAGGATGCTTAGAGATTTATGTCATGAGCATGACAAAGGAACCATAATTTATTGTGATAAGAGCTCAACAATTCCATTATCAAATAACTTTGTTTTCCACAAGAGAGAAAATCATATTGATCCAGAGTATCATTTTATAAGGGAATTGGTTAACAATGGTGAAATTGTTTTGCAGCATTGCACGTGAGAGGAAAATTTTAGTGATATCCTCAGAAATCCATTGCGATAGAGGAATTTTTTTATTATCTTAGGTAGTTTCTAGGAATGGTTGAAGGCAGCAGTTGTGATTAAGGGGGGGCGTTTCCCAACCACCGCCATCAATAAATGTGGCAGCAACCCACGCTTCTTTGAATTTTTGTGCAGGGAAGCACAAACATTAGGCTTCGAGCCCGAAGGAATTTTCATGAAATCCACGTAGAAAATCAAACAGAGTACCCAAGCCGCACACCCTATGTTTAATTTTTTACCCGCCACATTTACTTACTGTTTCCCACAACTTCGCGCCCACAACTTTCTTGTTTTAACTCTTAAAGCCCTTCACATAAGTTGTTTTCTCGCTGATGCGAAATCAATGGGACCCACCACTAAACCTTACCACATTGCAAATCACCACATACCTTTGTTATTTCGCTTTATCGACTTATCACACCTCTCGCAGTTTATCTCCCAACAGATCGCAACCCACAACTTTTAATTTGAAACTCTTAACGTTTTTGCCGAAGTTAAAATTCTACCGATCCGAACTCGCGAGACCCAGAAACCTTACTGCAATTCGCAAGATTTCCCACTTACCTTCTATGTCGCCCGCACTTCCCAAGTTTTTGTTTTAACCTTTCAATCTTTCCGCAGCCGCACACTTCGCAAGTTTAAAGTTTTAACTTTATGCGAGCCGTAACTTATCTTATTTTGTTTGCGATGCAATCACAAAATGGGAATGTGTCAAGTTCAGGAGGATAGCGCATATCGGCACCTGCAAAGCTCGGGAGTTAGTGGATTAAACGCTTGAAAGTTAAATTGTTTGTTTTACGATGCAATAGGTGCGACGTCACATCGCACATCGCAAAGTTTTGAGTTCACCATTAAGCGCATATGGTAAATGTTAAGATCGTTGATCTGCCATCTACGATGGAGCGTTGAATGCGATGTGGTGTCGCAAGAGAAACCAATAAAAATTCATGTCCGCCATTCTGTGTTCTGTGTATGCGTTTTTGCATATGAGCATCCAAATAGGGCCGAAGACGATTTTTTTGTTAAACGTCTGCTCCCTCATTGAATTGCTGTAAATGCTCAGGCTTTGGCCATTTTGTATAAAAAAACCCACGTAATTTCTCATATATTTAAGAGAGTGAAGGAATGAATCAAATATATAGAAGAGTTGAATAAATTTCAAAAAGAGTTCATCTCCTATGTTTAATCATTGTCTCTCTATGTGTATGAATTTTATTCCCGCATATTGTTGCATTGTCTGTGTTCTGGGGAAACACATCCCTCTCGTGTTTTATTCATAATTTCCATGAGATAACTTTGTTCATGTGGCTTCTTACTTTACCACAATTATTTGTATGATATTTGATATATCACCATTTCCGATATATCTAATAAATCTCCAATTTCATTCCCATTGAATCCCAAAGAATTTGGAAATACAGAGGGATTTTCTTCTGCGAATTCCTATGATCTGCCCTCAGGCCTTATTGCAAATAGGTTTTGTTTTAGTTTTCAATGGAAGCTTGTCAGCAGTGAATCCAAACTCATGTGGACCATAGTTGGGCTTGGGCTATTGCTCAATTAAGTTGTTGATACTAGTCCACATCGTGTACCAGGTTTCTCTTTCATTGAGCACTTATTTTAAGAGCTTGGACTCATTCCCTGCTTGCTGGTTTTCACCATTGGTGTCGGAATTTCTGGGAATTCCTTAACAACAAAGGAAACAAAATTCCTCTTCTTAACACAAAGAGAGCAATAAAAAAATACTTTGTAGATGGAGCAAAAACATACACACATAGTGGGAAACAAAACATTGTCTTTCATTAACAAAATCCTTGGCTAATACATTCTATTACAAACTTCTTTCTTCAGAACAACTATTCTGGATTTACGTTGCTCTGTTCTGTTGCGCACGCACACAATGTATTCGCTTGAGCACTCTGCTCTTACACACATTGTCTATACAACATACGTCATTTATTTGTGTTGTACACATATATTGATATGTGTTTACAATACATGTCATCAAAACAAATTAACCTAAGTTGAGACTTTATGAAATAAAATATATATCATGGCGACATAAGACCATATACTAAACAAAAAGATTACAATTGCAATGGGATATTTTTATTGCATAGAACGACAAGCCAAGTGACGTCAGATCCTAACCATGCGATAAAGAAAGAAAGAAAGAAAGAAAGAATTTTTAATGTCCACGAGGCTAAAAATAGCCTATGGGACAGATTGCTTCTCTATCTGACTCTTGTATTCGGCCCTTTTTCTGTGAAGTTTTACAATGAGCACTCCCAGCTTATTGACAAACTCTTCGCTGAATAGATTATCCCAAGAATTAGCTACCAAAATGCCTGCATAGTTTTCTCTGGTGTCCTTGAAGGCCTCACATTCTAGAATGAAATGTTTTTCTGTTTCCACTTTTCCGGAGGAGCAAAAAATACATACTCTTTCTTCCCACATTTCTTTTGGCCTTTTCCAGCGCCCTGTTTCACAACGGAGTTGATGAGAATTAGTCCTTAAATGAGCAATAAAAATTTTAGATCTCCAAGAAATATCAGCCCCTATGTATGCCTTTTGTTGATGGTTATGTGTGGGGTTAAACTCTTCTATGTAGTACTTCTTGTTTCTCTCTAGCTCTTTCTTCCAAGTATGTTTATGGAATTTATCCATAACAAAAGTTTTTATCTCTTTACTGTTTGTAGGACACATGCTCAAGCAAATACCCCATTTACTAAACCATTTGTTATTCTGCCGCATCCAAGTCTTCTGTCTTTTACACAAACTGTCACTAAACACCACCTTAGGCCATCTATCCTCTTCCATTTGCTCAATTTTTTTCAGATACCTTATGACTCGCACCATAGCGATTGCTTCAATAGGAGCAGCCCCTGTTTCACTTAACAGAATAGCATAAGGAACTGCACTTTTAATTTTGAATTTGTTTGTAATCAAACGTTTCTGAATTTTCTCAATTTTTTTCCACTGCATCTTGGTTGTGCTGCTGGCCCATAGTTCACAACCGTAAAGAATCACCGGAATCACTAGAAGCCCAAAAAGAGTTAGGGTGGTTTTCCAGTCCCACAGCTCTGCCTCTCTACACCTGTTTTGAAGAGCATAAAATGCTTTCCAACCCCTTAAAGTTCTTTTCTTTCTACAACCATCCCAACTTAAATTTCTGTTGAAGTCAATTCCGAGGTATTTGTAATTTGCAACTTCTTCCAAAATGCTGCCTCCAAAATAGAACTTATGTTGGTTATGTTTTCTTTTGTTAGAGAAAACCACTACTTTCGTTTTGCTAATATTGACTTGCATCCCAACCCTTTTACAAAAATGCTCAAGGGAATGTAAATGCTCTTGCAAACCAAGAGCCGAATTAGCAATCAATATAAGGTCATCTGCGTACAAAAGAAGCCTGATAACGAATTTGCCCAAATGGATACCATCACCCCCTTGCGAATTTAGCCACTCTTCAAGCTTGTCAATATATAACCCAAAAAGGGTAGGAGACAATGGGCAACCTTGCTTGACCCCGATATCGCTTCTAAAACTTTCAGAAATGCCAGCTGAAGTTCTGATTTTGACTTTCACCTCTTCGTAAAACTTATGCACAGCTGCTCTCAAATGCTTGGGAACCCCGAGTTCCTCCATTCTGCCCCAAAGCTTATCCCTAGGAACCGTGTCAAAGGCTTTTCTGAAATCAACAAAGCAACAAAAAACTTCTTCCTTATTTTCCCAACCTTTTCAATGATGTGCCTTAAAGTTATATAATGATCAACTGTGGAATGTTTAGGTCTAAAACCTGCTTGCCCTTTAGCACGTTTATTTCTTTCTTCTGCCCACTTGCTAATTTTCTTTTCCAACATGCTTCCAAATAACTTTGCAAACAAGGGGTTTATCATTATGGTTCTATAATTGAAAGGATTATTGACGTCACCACTCTTGAAAAGAGGTATTGCCATACTAGTTGTCCAATCTGTGGGGAACCCCTGCTGTAAGATGTTGTTGAAAATTTTTGTGATGTGAGGTGAAAGAAATTTTAAGCCCCACTTTAGATACTCTGCTTGGAGTTCATCTAAGTCTTTTGCTTTTCCAGCGCCCAACTTCTTGATACCCATCTCTACCTCTTGCACCGTGAAGAGTTTTGTGTCCGTGTTGACCAAGGGAGGAGGGTCAACCTTGGGATCCTGCTCATAAAGTTGTCTTGCATAGTCAAACCATTTAGAAGCTGTAATGTTGTTTTCAGTTTGCACCTTTTTCGATTGGAGCTCCTTCCAAAATAATTTGGGGTTATTTTTCCAGAGGAAGATTAGTTCTTCTCTCCTTGAAACCATAAAATCGGCTTTTTTCTTTTTTACTAACTGCTTGTAAGCTTTGAGCTTTATGTTATCCGTGTCTGATTCCTTCCACCTTCTCCTTGCCTTTTTTCATTCCTCGTCAAACCAAGCATTAATCGGAAAGCAATTTTTTTCGGACTTCTTAATTTTTGCTCTTTTGCACTCAGCAAGTGCGCTTTGAATTAAATGTGTTAATCTGTGACTATGAAGGCCCTGAGATGGGATTTCCTCCTTCTTGAAGAGCCTCTCTAGCATTATTTTGAAGGTATTATCTGCGAAGAAATTGCGACGGTTTTTATCGCATCGACCTCCAAACCTTGCAATGATTCACCATTGGCCGACGGACGGGTGAGCTAGTTATGGTGGGGACGCGTTATTGCGCGATAACGAAGGGCTACTGACATAGACAGGGAATGGCATGATAAGACGTCAATTGGTCGACGTGATTTGAAGTGGACTACCGGGGTCCACCAAAACTTGCGTGGAGTGGTTTAAATTCAAAAACAAATTCGCGGTATTAAAACGATGGTTAGTCAAATGTAATGGCGGGTAGGTGCAAATGGTTTATGGCGGGGTTTCATGGTGCACACCACCATTTAGTAAATCAGAAAAAGGCTACCGCCATTTAAAGAAAAACACTACTGCAAGAAGAAGTATTAAACATAAAATCGAATGCACTAGTTAAATGCAAATCGAAAACGAAATTTGCTATTGCTATGTCCTTCAAACTCACATCAAAATTGATGCTTTTTGTCCTGCCATTCAGCTTGCAGTTGGAAGTAATTTCCAACAATCGGGGCCGTCGTTAAGAAAAGCACACGATGATGTGTCCCTCAAGATAAATTCCCTCTAGAAACAAAACTCTTACACGACAGCGTCTTGGAGTTGCAGTTAAGAAATGATAATTGGTTCTCTGCAGAAATCCAGACACTGTGCCGTATCGGCTATTGCCGCGTAGTAAGACTGCTGGCATTTTGTTCACTGACATTGATCTTTTGGGGAATGAGTACCTGCGGAAAGCAAGCCTGGGAGACCTGCTTCAATAGCAGGCATCTTCATTTGCGTACCAATAAAGTTATCTTCACCATTATCGCTCAGCGCGACGTGAAATCCAACAACATACTTTCTCAACTGCAGCTCTGAAGTCCTGTCTGCAGATTTCTACCTCGGAGAGCTCTTGCAAGATGCTTACTCGGAATGGCTTTTCTAAAGAAATTTCCAATTTCTTTTGAAATACAGATGATTATAGCTATTAAGTAGTTTCAAAATTCTAAGATAAGAGTGCTGAATCTATTTCTACTCATTAAAGTAAACCATTCCAATTTGAGATTTTTTTTAAAAAAAATCACTCAACGAAAAAATCTCTAGCATAACCTCGTCCACTCGCTAGACATGTCCCTTACAATATTCCCGTACGTTGAAATGCACGTCCGCTATTGCAGGATTCTCCAGCTCCAGTTAAATTGCCATCAATCATTTATCATTCCTTGTCTTGATCTTTGAGCTTACTTTAATCTCGCAAGAACAAGATAGTGGGGCCAAGGGAGAATATAGGGTTTTTGTTTGATAAAGTTGGGCCGCCCACCCATTCGTCGCCACATCATATGAAAAAGGCAATATATAGGAAAAACACTGAATGAAAAAGTCACTTATCATCCTGACCGAGACCCCACTAGTGCATCTCGCTCGTCGGGGAAATAATTCAATTACCCGCAAAGCCTGTTCAGACAAAATAAACAATGGCCTACACAGACCGACAGAATCAATTTATTTCAGTCAAATTAGGGTACTCTGCATGTTCTCTAAAGCTTCTAGAGCATGTAGCCACCGGGTTTTGAAAATAGAGTTCTATTAATTCAGGTAGCCCTCAAAATGAGTACCAACAAATTTAGTATGAGTAATCATTGTTGTTACAACAGCGTGTGTTCCCGAGGATGATCGACTTGTGTTGTCTAATGTTTATTAAAGTTTGTATGTCTGCAATTACTAAGGAATTTGTAGTAACCGACGATGGTAACCCTAATCAATTATACTGATTCTCATTTTTAGTAACTGTAAAGAAGCTTTACAAGCTCAACCTTATGACAGTACTGAACAGGTACGTCAAATTCTTGCCAAGCCATTGCCTCCTTTAGGAATGGAATTTTAATCCAATATATCCATCATGGCTTCCGTGAAAACTTAACTTTCCCACCCTCCAAAAGATTTAAATACCAAAGGTTTAGATATAAGCGTGTCTGGTTTCTCGAACCACTAAGAGTGCATTGTGAGTGGTAAAAGCGAGTATGAGAAAATCAGACATGAATTATAATATGTCATACTGGGCAGCGGTTCCCTGCCATCCCCCACAATTGAGTAGCCTATTGTTATTTTAATATTTCTGTAAATTAATGGTGTGTATAACATAAATTTTATGTAAATAGAAATAAGGCTTATTAAAAAAAAATTGTATTCGGAATCTTGAAGTTTATTATTTAAAAATATTTAAATAAAAAGGCATTCAGAGATTATATATATATATATAAAAGGATTGGACATATATATATCAGGATTGGACCACGATTGGACCACGATATCTGGACTACAACCACAATTATATAAATGCATGGATAAATATCAAAACACTTATATGATATTAAAATAAAAAAATTATAAAAAAATAAAAAAAAAATATTAAATTAATAATTTCTCTTAAAACTGTAAAGATTTAGTAAAAGAATAAAAATTTTGGAAGGTTATCTTAAAAAAGTAAATCTCTAAATATATAAAAAATTCTTATTCTCAAATAAATATAAAATTAAATCTTATTCATAAAAAATAAATATAAAATTCGTATTTCTAATAAAGTAAATAATATAGAAAAAATAATTTCAAGAAAACTCTTTTTTAGATTTAATTTAATTATTTTGAATTTTTGTTTTCTTAATAATTAGTTTTCAAATTAAAAAAAAAAAAACATGTCAATTTTATGAGAAAACTTATATTATTAATTGTAGATTGAAACATAATTTTAAATTTAATGTAATTAATATATTTAGATAAAAAAACAAAGTCTAAGATTAAAAAGAATAAATTGCCACCTTATAATAAACATATCAATTAATAGTTTAAATTAATTAATCTGTATGTCTTAATAATCTAAGAATACAAACTCGCTAGACATTTAATATTTGTAAAATGAAAACTAATTAAATCTACATTTTTTTAATAATCAAGAATTTAAAGAAAGAGAAATTAATAATAATAATAATTAAATTAGATAATTATAATATATAAATTAATTATTATATAAAGAATAATATTTTTAAAATCATTATTATTTTCCATATTTCAATAATATATTATCAAAATTAATATTAATATAAATTAATATATTTCAATAATATAATTTTAATATTTAATGTAAATGAAAATTTATAGAAAAAATTAATATATAAATGAAAATAATAATATTATTAAAATTAGCTCAACATGAAAAGGTTATATTACTATAACCATTTATTAACCTTAATATATGAGGGTTGGACCACGATACTTGGATTACAACCACAATTATATAAATGTATGGGGAAAATATCAAAATACTTATTTGATGCCATTATCTATTGAAAGGCTATCCAAGGTTCCATTTAATTACAACACGAATTGAGCCCTAGTTTAAAGCTAATATATGCTCACAAAAGTGTTATAGAAACAATTCATGAAGATCAGGTAATAGCGCAGTAAGGGAGGAGCCTTTGAGAGAATATAGTGAAGTTTTCTTAGCATATGAAAGCCTGGTTGAAGGGATATAAAAGCTGCTACAGGAATCCAAACCTGTTCGGTCTGGAGCCTTACTATCTTGTTTATTTTGTATCATAGCATTGGAACCCTGTACCTTAATGGGTCGACAATGCCACCCATAATTAAACACTACCTAGGGGGTCTAGGAGAGGGGGGCGCGGGGGGGAAGGGGGGGGGTTTGCGACTTTATGGAGACCCCCACTAATGGGGGGTTTCGGGGGTGGCGCCCCCGAAGCTAAAAACATATGTAAAATTTCCTTGTAAAAGTATAGTAATTTCTAGTCAATATGGGTTGCTCATTAGGCGGATGACATGACCGTAGAAGTTTTGCTAAGTTTAGGGTTTTTTTCCCTAGAAAGAAACCCTCTCATTTGTATGAGGGTATTGTATTGCGGCTGTGTATTGTATGTGTATTCTCAAAGCAAGAAACAAATAGGGATACTATGAGGCAGAATAGAGGATATTACATTGGATCTACTGTAGGTTGTGTCTCTTCATTTTTCTGGATAATAGAAAGGAATGACTGGCTGTTTGTGGTGGACGTAGCCCAAACTAGGTGAACTACGTATATTTGTGTCTCTCTATTTTTATGTGTTTTGTGTGCTTTTGTTTTCCACATATTTTATGTGTTGCATTAATTTGTAATATATAATTTTCTAACACAACCATGGGTTAATTTCATAAAAGATATTGCATAGTGTTGATCAGGAGAAGAGAAATGGAGGTATAAAAAAGTGTTGTTGTTGTTGTTTGAATTTGAATGATTGTTTCTACGCCATGGTAGTCCATATTGAGAAAATTTGGTTGGAACCTTAAGGAGTTGTTTGGATGTATGTTAGTAGGTGTCAGTTGTATTTGTTCAAGGATATATTGGTTTTGAAAAGACTGACACCAAGCCCTAGTTTTATTCTTGTATCAATAATTATATGAGGGTCATGATCCCCTGTATCAAAGTCCTAGATAGTCGAATTACATATTTTTAATATAATGAATTTAGGCTGAAAAAATAAAAAGTCATCTATTGTGCACTAGTTGATTTTTTTTGTTTATTTCATTGTTCAAAGTAGTCTTCTTGTGGAATTGGAGTTGGTTATGTTAGATATTGTAAGACCAAAACCTAGATACCTGAGTGTCATAGAAATTCAACATACCCCTCTACTAGATTTTTTTCTCATCCTTGAGAAAACTGATCTTCTTCTTTTCTCTGTTCATGTTCATTCAACTCTTTAATTATTTTCTTAGTGTCCTAGATTGAGCTATTTCTGGATACCTCTATTGGATAGAATAATTTATTTCCTCTATGTCCTTCCATACTAAATATTCTTCTTCGCGGCTTTAGTTCCCCCATACCCTTAGTAGTATAAGTTGATTAAAATTGAGTCCCATTCATTCAAATTTAATCCTCTGGTTGATCCTCGCAAATAGAATATTTCTTGCTAGTGTTATTTTTGGTCTATCATGAGAGTGACAATCCATGATCATAATGCTATCAGACAATCCTTGCTATATTCTCTAGCAAGCGTGTCAACATTATTCTCCCAACAGTATAAAGGTGACCTCAAAATCAAGGATAAATTCTCCTTGTATTTTCTTCTAAATAGTTTCTACCTCAGGGTCTTTTCCAAGAATGGCATGATATGAAGTAAGCACTAAATGGGATAGGTGTTCTCGTATGATCCATAGTGCCTACTTCAATTCCCCTTGAAATTTCCTTTTTACTTATTTTTCTCTAACCTCCTCATGGATTAACCATGTGTAGAAATTCCTCATATATTCAAACACCTAATTTTAAATTACTAAAATAATAGACTTGAATCTACTCTACCAATTTTTGAAACAATTAAAGGATCATGAAATCATGAAGCTTACAAGAGAAACAATTCAATCAACATATTACACAATGATTTCCTGGGTAAATCCAAAACTAAAACCCCCTTATATATATATATTTCATTATTCAGAAAATATGAGAATATTACAATTATTTTCTCAATCTCGAGAAACTTGTGTGTTATCTCTATCTATCTCACTACTTCCTAGACAAGCCTTGGCCAGTACTTCACTAATTTTATGCTATCCTAAGTCCCTATTTCCTTAATGAGTTGTTTCATTGTGAATTATATTGTTTTTAGTTAGGAAATTCCTGAATTTGAATTGCAGAATCCATCATAGGCCTTCCTCTAACCTCAAGCACCACATGTACAATGTGGATGATTATACAACTGAGAGTACACTGCCCTTGAACTCCAATATGAACTGGGTAACTCAGAAATGCATGAGTTAGTTATGGCTGATTTATCAGTTAAATGGCTGATCACAAAGTACACACCCCACTACTTAACCTCCCACTACTTCCTCCCACAGTTGGAACTAGTTTAATTAACTCTAAATACAATTTACTGAATCAATTAGTTACAAATCAAAATGAAATCAACTTGAGATCCTATAGAGTAGGGGACTCTCAACGTGACTCAAGTTGGGCCCTCAACAAAAATTAACTGAACCAACTAAGTCAACCTAACTTAGTTAACTCTTTCAAGTTATCTTATGATGTGGAATTATAGTTTTCTTCTAATTTAATTCAAGGGAAGATGAAATTAGGATATATCTTGGTGCCATTTTCAACACTTCCTTTGAGCAAGAAAGGGATTATCAGATACCCCAGTATTACCTCTATGGAACTTGAATTTTCCTTTTAACAATGCCTTAGTGAAGATATCTGCATCATGTTCCTCTATAGGAATGTACTATAGCAGCATGATCTGCATCTACACACAATATCTGATATGGTGATACTAGATATTCATAATCTTGGACCTATCATGAAAAAATGAATTCACCCAAAGTTTGATACAACTATAATTCTCATAGTAAATCACTGTAGCATCAAATTTCTGACCAAATAACCAAAATAGGATCTTCCTCATCCAAATAACCTCACAAGCTACTTGACTAGCAGCCATGTACTCTTCTTCAGTTGAACTGAGTGAAACTGATATTTGTTTCCTATCGTACCAAGAAACTGTTGTTGATGAAATATTGAATATTCCTCCTGATGTGCTCATCTTGTCTGATGGACTCCCTACCCAATCTACATTAGTTAAGGCTTGTAGCTTCAATCCCTCTGTCCACCTCTACCAAATACCAAACTGAGTGGTGGCTTTGAGGTCTTTGAACACATGTTTGGTAACCTTCCAATAGGTTTTGGTTGGCTTAACCATTACTTGACTAAGCTAGTTAACTACATAACACATGTCAAGTCATGTGTTCACCAAGTACATAAATGAACCCACAAACTACTTGTAAATGGTAGCCTCTACCACTTCTCCTAAAGTAGCATCTTCCTTCCTCCAATGCCAGAGGATTTTCCGTGCCTTTTTTCCTCTCCATGTGAAAATTCTTCTATATCTCATTGGAATACTTTCCCCGAGAGACAAACAATTCCCCATCTTCTTGAAAAATTTCCAAACCAAGTAAATAACGCATAAGCCCCATGTCTTTCATCTCAAATTCTCTTTCCAAATACTCCTTGAAATATTTTATTATCTTCTCATCACCTATTAGAATTAAATCATCAAAATATAATACTATAACCAATAATTTACATTCAACAATAATGTGGTCACATTTTCCATCTACTTTACTTTTGGTGAAACCTAACCTGGTAAAATAGTTATTGATCCTAGTGTATCAAGCATAGGGTGCCTGTTTCAATACATAAAATACTCGCTTCAGTCTGAAAAAATGTGATTCTTTGTCAAATATCTAAAATCCTTCCCGATGCTCTATGTGCACCTCTTCCTAAATCACATCGTTTGGGAAAGTTGTCTTCACATCCATCTAATCTATTTTCCATCCCATCTGCGCTAAAGGTGCTAGAATTGAATTGATTGAATAATTGGTACTGGAGCAAAGGTATCTTTGTAACCAACTCCCTCCACTTGAGAGAACCCCTTGGCCATGAACTTGGCCCTATGTTTCTCCACACTCCCATATGCTACTTTCTTCACCTTGTAGATCCAATTCAAGCCTATAACTGACTTGTCCTCTCACCTTCAAACAAATTTCAACCATAGGTACTGTTAATGGAATCATATTCCTCTACCATGGAATCTAACCATACTATTTATTGCACTACTTCCTTTAATGATGATATATCAATATCTACTCTCTCACTCATCAGAGCCATGTATCTAGTGTATTGATCTGGTGACATCCTCTTCCCGCGTTGTGATGCAAGTGCTCCCACATTCTCTATATAATCATGCATAAATATTTTAGCCTCTCTGGTGTGCTTCATTCGATCTCTTGAGGTCTCTGCATGAGTCGGTGCTTCCACTATATCATCCTCTACTTGTGGCTTCTCCACAACATGCTGAGGTTATGTATTTGCAGATAAAATCTCATCATCTTCATGCAACTAAATATCCCTCTCCAGGTAACATATCATGGAATTCTCTTCATCTAAATACCAATATTTGCAAAAAACTATCATCCTCTGAGATGCAAGGTACACTTGATAGATTTTTCCTTTCATCCTTAGAAACATGATAGTACATGAATGAACCAAAGATCCTGAAGTGTGCGACATCTAGTTTCTTACCTGAAAAGACTTATTTTGGTGTACTTATCCTAATAATCTCATGATGACTCCTATTTGACACATATATCATTGTGTTGCATGCTTCATCCGACATGTGTAATGGTAGGCCCTGATTATGCAACATCACCCATGCAACTCCCACAATACTTCAGTTCTTTCTTTCAGTAGCCCCATTTTTTTATGGGTTATGGGGTGCTATTAACTCCCATTCAATTCATTCTGATGCAATTCTTTTTTTGAACTCATTTGACTCATATTATCCACCATTATCCCTCTTGACAACCTCCACTTTCCCGCCTATGTCTTTCTCAACAAGTGCCTTAAATTCAAAATTTTTTGAGAATTTCTAGTCTTTATTTTGCATGAATAATATCCATCACTTACATGAGAAATCATATAGAAATATGAAATAATACATGTGTTTGGCCGTGGAGGATATTGAAAAGGGTCCACACACATCTAAGTGAAATCTTTCAAGGATCGCTTACACTCGACTGTACTTATCATGAAAGGTGGCTTTGGTGTACTTCCCAATGTAAACCCTTTGCATGTATGATGTTTCTCTAGTACACCATTGGGAAGTCCTGTATAAATCTACTGCATGATATTCAAATATCCATGGTGCAAATGGAAAAGTCTCGTATGCCATAATTCATTGATGTCTCAGCTCTGCACCTTCTCTGGTTTCGTCCTGAAAGTAGCACAATATTATACATCTAATTTTTATAGGTTCTTCACCCAAACCTTAATCTCCTTCACTTGTCTCGTGGCTATGTGAAAAAGGAAAGAAATTCCTTTGGAAAATATCACATTGTAGCCATCCTCTTCGAACATAGCAACTGAAACTAAATTATTCTTCAGACCCAAAACATACATGACATATTTTAATGTGAGAGGAGAACCAGACTCCCTATGAAAAATAAAAGTATTGATACCGGTCACACAATACCTTCCATCATCTTCCATCTCGATGTGAATCTATAGGTCCTCCTCCATGTCACTTGAAAATTCTTTGTTTTTGGTCATATGGAATGAAGCTGCACTATCCAGATACATTAGACTATGCACCACTCATCTCACCATGCATGCAATGAGGGTGAAATCTAACTCAAATTTTGAATCTAGAGCTTTACATGTCGCTCCTCCTGAGAGATTTTTTATGACCTTCTTGTGAAAAACATTTGTAGCATAGTGTCCAAACTCATTACATTGAAAACATTTGATCTTAGACAAGTCCTTCTTTCCCTCCTTATTGGAATCTCCTTTGGATTGAGATTTCTTCACTTACCCTTTCTTTCCATTTCCATCCAAGGCACAATTCTCCTCATTATCATGCTTGGATGAGGTTCAATATTTGGTGTTTTTCCTTATCACCTCTTCCATCACGTCAAACCACAAACACTCCCACTCTATTAGCTTCTCCCTCCGATTTACCAAATCCTCTTAGTTGTGCCAACTATTTGGAAGGCCTATAAGTACAACGTTGACCAGATCATCTTCAACAACTATAACACCAACACTCCCAAGCTCATCCAGACAATGGGTGAACTTGCTCAAGTACTATGGTATTGTGTTGCCATTTTATATCTTGATTTTACAAAGCTTGAACTTTGATTCCAACTCCTTGTGGTCACTATTGTTCTGAAAGAAGTTTTTCAAGGATTTTCACATTGCATATGGAGTCTCCTTCCCTTGGTGGTTTGAGACAATATGATCACAAACTCCTTCTGGTAAGATCCTTATTTCCTTCACTAGGTTCTTCAATTCTTCTAGATTATGTGCATCAACAACTGATGGTTTGAGAACATTGCAATAAATTTATTCCTTCAACAAATTATCTTCCATGACCGCTTCCATACAGTCCTTCTAGGAAATGTAATTTGAGATACCCTCAAGGGTATTCTCGATCCTCAAACTATAGAATTCCATATTGATCCCACTTCTAGCTTTGAAGAATAGATCTGGAAAAAATATTCCTCCTGCAAAGATAACTTCATATTATTATATTCTATTGTGATTGCAACTCTAATACCATGTCGAAATTACTTGTAGATTCAAACTGCTAATTGTAATTTACTAAAACAATAGACTTGAATCTACTCTACCAACTGTGGAAAAACTCAAATGATCATGAAGTCACGAAGCATACAAGAGAAAGATTTCAATAAATACACTACACAATGATTTCATGGGTAAAGCCACGTCTGAAAACCCGTTCTATCTGTATATTTCGTTAGTCAGAAAATATGAGAAAGTTACAATGCTTTTCTCAAGCCCGAGCAACCTCTGCACTATCTCTGTCTATATAACTGATTCCTAGAAAAGCCTTGGTCAGTATTTCAAATATATTCTACTTTCCCAAGTCCCTATTTCCTTGTGTTGTTTCCTTGGTAATTAGGACCCTATTAATTAGGAAATTCCTCAATTGGAGTTGCACAATCCATCATAGGCCTTCCTCTCAATGTATGCACCAACTTTACATTTTGGATGCTTATACAACTAATATTACATTTCCCTTGAACTCCAATCTCTACTAGGTAACTTGTAGATCAGACATGCATGTGTTATTTATGGATGATTTATCAGTTAAATGGTATATCATGGAGTACTCACCCCACTACTTGACCTCCCACTAGATCTTCCAGAAGTTGGAACTAGTTTAACCGACTCTAACTCAGATTTACTGAATTAATTAATTACAACAAAAAATAAACTCAATTTGTGCTCATATAAAGTAGGATACACTCTACAGGACTCATGTTAGTCCCTCAACTCGAATTAACTAAAACAACTACATCAAAATAACTTATTTAACTCGTTCAAGTTTTCTTTTGATGTGGAATTACAATTTTCTTCAAATTTAATTCAAGGAAAAATTAAATTAAAATCTTTCTTGGTTCCATTTTCAACATCAACTTGTTAATGCTAGCAATTTTAAATCCCCCAAGTAAGGCTTTAGATCCCATATGAGCATATCGAAGATGACAATGTTATTCATATATAATTTATACAATTTGGCCTTGTACTCCATGCAAATTGTTAATTTGGTAGTTGAATGAAAATTTACAATCATTGGACTAGATTCCTCTTTCCCATAGGACAAAAATTGACCTTTGAAGTAACATATTTCGATAAGGAAAATAGTATTCTTGAAGTCAATCCACCAAGTGCACATATTGTCAAGGTTAACCTCTAGAAAAATTGCACCTCATCCAACACATATAAATACAAGTGATCTCAATCTCATTTAGACATCATCTGATCTTTTCTCTCTCAAATTCACAGGTTCATATAGGTTTGAGGAAGCTCTTTCTTTCAAAACATGTGAAGGGATTCTTCGCATCTTTGATTTCCGTGTTAACTTTTTGAAACAATGACATTTGAACAATGTTGAATTGGGTGATATTGGCATTGTTTGAATTTTTTTATTTTGGAGGATATTTTTGCTTTTCATAACACATTAATTGGAATACAAACCGATACATTTTGGGTTTTTTGACTTAAGTTGACCGCAGAAAAAATTGTAGAATTTGAGCACATGATTTCTCCCTCATTTGACCAAGTTTGAATTCATCAATTGACTTTCCTTGAATGGGGAATTTTTTTATTTCTTGAGGCAAAGTTGCTAGAACAAAAGTTGAGGAGATCTTGGTTGTTTGACTCCTGTTAACTTCACAGTTGAGCACAAAGGAAATTGTAGATTTTGACCAACTTTGATTAGGTGTTTTTGGATTATTTTGGGCTAATTTTTACTAGCATTGGAGGCTAAGTTTATGGACTGTTGAATTTGACTATTTATGTCACACTTCAACTTTGTTGACTTGGATAGAATTGCAAATAATGAAAGTTGGCTAGATTTGCATGTTGGCACATATTTTTGGATATTAGTTGGTTGGATTTTTTGAAAAGTAAAAAAATTGACTTTTATTGTCGTTTATGGATTTGGACTCATTGAAATCTCTAATAAACATTGTATGAAAATATAGTAAAAGAAAAATTTCAAAGGGTTTCCCCCTTCTGTGTTTTCTCACTGGTATTTAACGAAATCAATGTCTCTTATCGATGTTCCTCATTATCTTCTATTTTCATTATATTTATTGTTCTATCTTCAATAATTGTTGATTATTATAAGATCTAATTGTTATTGAAAATAATTTTAATTAAACAATTGAATTGGGTTAAAGTAATTGATATAACATAGAGTAATGAAAATTAACACTACCTCATAGGTAGAAGTCCGTGAAGAGTTTGGTTTATTACAACTATATTGCTCCCCTTTGAGCTATCTAATTAATCTAGAACCTACAAAACTACTCTTTTAGGAATAATTAGCATGCTTTAGAAGGCTACCTACAATTGAAAAAATTTAAATAAAGTGCTTTCATGGCTCTTAAGGGTGTTTCCATTTCCACAATTTGAGCATCTTTTTGTTTTATAGTTCTTGTGCATGCTACAATTGATTACTTAGGTGTTGGTTCTATCTCTAGGTGCTCTCCTATATTGGCTTCTTATATTATCAAGAGGGACATTTATTTCCTCACTTTTCTGACTTCGTATTCCATAATAGCAATATTGGCCACCCCATTATCCTATGAGATCATATTCCCTCTATGTGTTTCTACTTTTAAACACTCTACCTTAATGTTTAGGTGAGACACTAGATATGCATTCATCACTCTTCTCGATATCCCTATAATAGGAGGGTTAGCCCTTGATGACTAGGAAAAGGAGACAGGTGGCTTCCTTGGTGTAGACGATTTTGAATATTTTTCTTCCTCATATAGTTCTATATGTTGTTCCCATAGCTGGAAAATTTTCTTGGGTAGTACTATCATCTTCCCTTATTGCACCTCAATTTTTGGTTCATTTAGCTTCGGTTTTCCTTGGATTTATCCACCCAACTAATATTCCCTTCGATCATAGGTGTCTCTTATATTCTAAAATTAGTATATGGAGGTTGAGGTTTTCCACTAAACCGTATTCTAGTGCTCTTATTCCTTATATAAACAATCTATTGGGAAGAATTTCTCACCTTGGGCTTGGAAGGGGTACTTAATCCTACCAAGGTAGTTTCTATTTATTTTTCCTCTTACTCCAAGGTATATATTTTCTTCTATTTTTAGGTTCCAACTATTACCTTCCAATTTTAGTTTCTATATGTAATCCTTTTCATCCTACTAAGTTACTATTGAGCTTCTATAAATTATTGCTTGTCCATATCAATAAAACCAACACACAAAATTTGATGGTGTAGGTCTTATAATGCATATTTTTCAATAAATTTGATCATGCCATGATGGGACAAGCTTTCCCTCCTTTACCTTAGTACTCATCTCCTTTAGATACTATAGGATAACAAATAGAAATCTTAGTAGTTCATAGGTTGGGACGTGAGCTTGGACTCTTAATTGATACAATGGATTGAATTGGTAAGCATAGAATATTAGTAACCTACGCTCACATGGGCTATCTTTAAGGATGTAGGAGGACACCTCATCCTGAGGATCAAGTAGGATTTCCCTCCTCTCTCCATTAAAATTTTCATCATTTTTCATATTGAAGAATGATCCATTCTTGGAAGTGATGACCTCCTATATTTCCTCCTAATTCCATTAAATTCCCTTGGGGAGAGTTGTGATTCTAATAGTGAGTCCTCATTTATGTAAATAACTAACCATTTAACTATAGTAACAAATTCCTGCCCTTCAATATTTTGTATTTTTCATATAAAACTCCATTGGTACCTCATTATGAAATCCCTTTATTCTCACAAATCACCCTAGCCATTGACAATTTTCAAATATGGCAACAACCTGACGGTGTTTGTAAATTCTAATAGTGTTAGTGGCCTCTCTCTCTTTTTAAAAATTCCCCCCATTTTGTCCTCACACAGTTCCCTTAATTAGGGTTTAGAAATAAACTTTAGAACGCACCTAAAGCTTTCCTTCTTATATCTCCAAAAATTTTGCATAGTTAATCAATTATCGCCGTGGGTATGAAAATTTAGAGAAAAGGTGGTGTGACTATGTTTCTATACGAAATAAGGTTTCCCATTGTAGCACATATGTGGGTTTTTTCTGGAACTGGGTAGAAAATGTTAGGTAAATTTGACTCGCGTTTAGAGTCAAGTTTGATCAAGTTAAGAAATGATAGTTTTGGGGCACATGGTATTGTTCACCGATGGTTTTCTGCATGTGTATTACGTGCAATGTAGCCTATAAAAGGCTGGGAGGACTTCATTGTAATGTAGGCGTGGAGGTGAGTAGTGAAGAAGGCTCTCATGGCCAAGTTGGCTAGGGTTTTGGCCAATGCTAATGAAATTTCATTGAATGGGTTTTCCAGGAGTTGCGGTTTTCCCCAATTAAATATTGTGTGTTTATGTTTTATTATTGTTGTTGATTTTGTTTATTAATTTCTCTACAGAAGAATGCATTTGTGGTCAAGGTTAACCTGCACTCTCTAATGAGGGTGGGTTGATAATGGATTTGAGGTTGAATTTTTGGATCACTCCCTGGTGTATATTTGGTATATTTAGAAGAGATTTCCTACGTGGAGGTCGAGGAAGACGTGAATGGACCTGAAACATGTCGATATGTAACTAGAATAAAAAGGACATGGACAATGTTAGCTCAAGAATGAAATCTGAGTGTGTGTGGGATGAAAAATCTGTAGCACACTTGATGTAGTTGAAGCACTCCATGGAGGTGCAGGTCTTGATGGACACAATCATGTGTGCAAGAGATTGAGTTTGTGTCGAAGGTAAAATTTGGCCACTGTCGGTTCTGTATTTTGTAACGTGACTCTGGATGCTGAACATCATAGCCTCACGGTGCCATTGGGGGCAGTGCAGGTAATCGTACCAATGGCTTACGAGGAGGAGGCACTGCTCTTCCACCTCCGATCCGTCGACCATGTCGGAGCAAGGTCAATCTGATAGTGACGCGGGGTTTGTCGGGTAGCTATTTTGGTGAAGCGACAAGCGTCACGTGGCTCCATGGGGGGATGACCCAAAGGAGGTTACCGACTCTGTTGAGTAGCTGCAAATATGATTAGATGGGATAAAATTCTATGCGTGAAGGATGCAGATGCCATGTGAGAGGGAAGTTTTTGTTCGCACCAGAAAACGGCTCAACCATAGAGAACAATCCGAGCACCAAAGAAGGATTAGGAGAACGTGTAAGGTGTTTTCTATAGGGTGATTTCGGTGCTTGGACGCTGAGGAACTTTGGAAGAAAACTTGGTGCGATGGAGAAATCGATGTTGGGTTTTGAGTTGGTGCGAGAGCATGATAAGGCAGAGCTGAAAAATTTGTTGCAACATTTATGCATATCCAAATCTGTGAGTGATTTTGTCCAGGAATCCTACCAAACTAGCATAGGAGATGATTTTTTTCCAGAGAGTCACGTGCACAGACTCAAATACGGGCTGCATAAGAGTAGATATAGGAGGCATGGGAGGTGCACATGTTTGTGAAAGGGATACGACTTGATCAAGGGTGTAACCCATGAGAGGGGAATCTGGTGAGCATCATCGAATTGGTAGCTCATCATGGAGCAACACTCCTCAAGGCCTGCATGCAATAGGTGGACGCATTCAAGAGAGCCAGTGATGCATGCAATAGGTGGACGCACTCACGAGAGCCAGTGATGCCCTAATGTAAGATGGTGCCATCATGCAGTTGTCGATGATGTTGGAATTTCTCAACAATTCCGAACAATAGAGGAAAAACAATTCCTCAACACTCAAATAGAGACAATGTTGGACGGAGATGCAAAAAGAAACACTATTTCATTCAACTTGAAGAAGCTATTACAATATTTCCATTGAAATGTTGTTCTGGCTTTTCAAAAAAAAACTAAATGCTGCACACATAGTCTAAAACAAGCTCTCTGCATATATTCAAAAATGCAGCTACACATTTGCTTCTGTCTGTTTTTCACACACCCGTTCTTTTTTATTACAGAGTTATACTTTGTTTTTTCTGCCTTCTGGCCTCTTTCAAAAATACATTACAAAGTCACTATATTTCAGCCTTTAGACTTTTTCTTTTTATATGTCATAACATAAAAAAAATATTGAAACAAATTAAATTTATATATATATATATATATTATATACTTTATAAGTTTATAATATATATATATATTATTCCTAAATCAAAAAAGCTTTCAACGTGGAGTTTTTAAAACAAAGTCAGAACATGAAACAAGTAACGTAAAATTTAAAATATTTACACAATTCCTTTTCATGGATTTTAAAACAGAAATTAAACCCATCTTCATGAATTTATCACATCCATGAGACCCTATGCTGACTGGGCATTCAAACTATGCAATCACCCTCCTATTGTGTGGAGGTGGAGCTCGCACAGACTTCAAAAAAATCTTATGTGGATTTGATGAATGCTTATCGCATCCATTTGGGGCTAGTCCATGTCAGCACCATTCTATGCGATAGCCTTGTAATTGGATGCGGGTGGTGATGTGGATTATGGGCTCCACAATCATAAGGTGTCCCGTTCAAAAAATTTAAATGAAACAATGGTAAGGCAGATGGTTGGTGTGATGAGTTTTAATGCAGCATGGCAGAGTTTAACAAACGGTGGTTGCAGGGTATAAGGATGCGGACAGAGAAACTGGGTGGCATGGTTTGACTATGAAATATAAATTAGAAACATAGTAAAGACATACTACGAACTTAATAAGAAAAATTAAATTGTAGGTTTTGTGGACAGGGTTTAAATACGAGGTAGTGTACAAGTCTAACAAATCAAAAAATATAAAACTGTCGCTACGTCCTTCTATCCTTCCTCTGCACTGTTGCAATTGAATTTAAAAATTCAACACTCTCTCTTAAATTCAACTGTTCGATTCTCTTGCATACCCAAACATTTTCTAAAATAATTAAAACTTTTCTGCCCCATGGTTTCGTCAATATATCAGCAAACTTCTCTTCAGTTCTGCAATGTTTCAAAGTGATTTCCCCATTGTTCACTAGCTCTCTGATGTAGTGATACTTTGCGTCAATGTGTTTTGTTCTTTTATGAAACACTAAATTCTTTGACAATGCTATAGTTTAGCTACTATCACAATAAATTGTAGTGTCTTTTACCTGTTCATGACACAAACTCCTCAACATTCTCCTCATCCAAACTTCTTGACATGCTGTTGTTGTAGCTACCACATATTTTTCCCCTTCTGTTGATAATGCCAGAATTGGTTATTTCTGAGAAGCCTATGAAATGGCTCCTGATCCCATATGAAAAACATATCCAGAGGTTCTTTTCCTGTCATCTATACATCCAGCCCAATCACTGTCAGTATATCCAATCAATTCAAAAAATTTTGAAGTGGTGTATACAATACCATACCTTTTTTCTCCTTCCACATACCTTGGAATTATTTTTGTTGCTAGCCAATGTGCCTCCTTTAGAATTTCCATAAATCTAGAAATTAAACTCACAACATGCATAATATTTGCCCTAGTTGCAGTCAAATACATGAGGCTACCAACTATATTCTTCTACAAACTTGGATCAAAATCCTTGCTGCTCTCTTATTTGCTCATTCTCAATCCTATCACTGTACGAGTAAATTTTTTCCTTGCAATCCTTCATGTTAAATCTTTCTAGAACTTCTTTAACATACTTTTCTTGAGAAATAAAAAAATTATTTTCATTTTTCTCTACTTCTATTCCTAAGAAGTATCTCAACAATCCCATATTAGTCATATCAAATTCATCTTTCATGACTATCTTATATTGTCAATGAGGTAAGCATCATTACCTATGAATATAACATCATCAACATACAAAACAACAATGAGCATCTTACCATATTTCTCCTTGACATATAATGTGGGTTCTCCTTCACATTTATCAAACCCATTTTCCAGTAGATATGCATCTATCCTACTGTATCATGGTCGTGGTGCTTGTTTAAGACCATCCAGATCTTTCTTCAATCTGCATACCTTGTGCTCTTGGCCTTCTTTCTCATAGCCCAAAGGTTGTTCAACATAAATCCCTTCCATCAATACTCCATTTATGAATGCTCATTTCACATCCATTTGGTGAACTTTCCACTTGTGTTTTGTTGTTATGAACAACACTGCTCTTACTATTTCCATCCTTGCAACCAATACAAAATTTTCCTCATAGTCTCTTCCATGTTGCTGCTTGTAGCCTTTGACAACAAGTCTTGCCTTGTGCCTCTCAATCTTACCTTCAACATTGCTCTTAGTTTTATAAACCCATTTCACTCCAATAACTTCCTTTCGTTTTGGGAGATCAACTAATTTCCATGTCTTATTTTTCTCTATGGCATTTATCTGTTCATCCATAACATCTATCAATTTCTTATCTTTTACTACTTCTTAAAAATGAATAGGATCATCTACATGAGAATATAATGCAAATAAAGAGTTCATGCCTTCATTTTATGCCTCTTTCTCATAAATCTCATTTAGACTTCTCAATATGGTTCCTCTTTCACTTGGTGTATTTGTGCTTGTAGAATCACTCCAATCTGCTCCTTGTGATGTGCATGGAGAAGCATTGTCATCACTTCTCAAGGGTGTTCTCTTACCTGCTTGTGGTGTCCCTTGATGTCCTTGTGTTGGTGGAGGTGGTGCTGCTAATGAGGGATGTCTTTCATCCATTTCTTCCTCATCATCATCGTGAGACAAACAACTTTTTACATGTACTGTTTTTTCAATGCTTCCATCTCAAACTTCTTCCTCAATGAACTGTACATCTATGCTTATAAAAAAATTCCTGGTGGATGGGTTATACAGTCGGTATGCCTTTGATTCTTCACTGTATCCAATAAATATGCACTTCTCTCTCTTACTGTCCAAATTCTTCCTATCTGGAATGTGTGCGTAAGCCAAACAACCAAAAATTCTCATGTGGGTGGCAAACTATTTTATGCCACTCCATGCTTCTTCCAGAACTTTATTCATAACACTCTTTGTTGGACATCTATTCAGCACATATGCTGCACAATGTATAGGTTCAGTCCAATATTCATTTGGCAAATGTTTTGCCTTCAACATACTTTATACCATGTCCATGATGGTTTTATTTTTCCTTTCAGAAACTCCATTTTGCCGTGGTGTATACCTTGTTGTAAATTGCTTGTGTATCCCATTTCCTATGCAAAAATGCATAAATTATTTGGAGATATATTCTCCTCCTCTTTCTATCCTTAAGACCTTATTATGCTTCCCACTTTGGTTCTCTACAAGAGCCTTAAAGTGGCAAAAATTCTCAAACACTTCTCTTTTAAATTTCAAGAAATAAACCCATGTTCTTCTTGTGTAATCATCAATAAAGGTCAGAATATATTGGATTCCTGCTAATGATTGTGTTTTCATTGGTCCACACAAATTAGAATGGACTATCTTTAAGGTTGTCTTTGTGCTTATGCTATTTCTTGATGGAAATCTTTCTCTGTGTTGTTTGCCCAAGATGCAGCCTTTACATAGGCTACCTGGTTTCTCAATTAATGGAAATCCCTTTACCATTTATTTCCTATACAACAAATTCAAACCTCCAAAGTTGAGATGTCCAAATCTCAAGTGCCATAACTAGTTTTAATCTGTTGCTTCTCTTTCGAATGTCTCTTGTGTCACTGTTGCCATTGCAACTCCTTTCTTCAAATCTGCTCTCATCTTGAGAGGGAACATTCTGTTCCTTGTCATCTTCACTTGTGTAATACATTTCTTGCTTGGTGGTTTATCCATAATGGTGCATACACCATCCTCAAAGAATACATTGTAGCCTTTCTGAATGAGCTGTCCAATGCTCAAAAGGTTACACTTCATAACAGGCACATAATAAACATCTGATATGGTTTTTCTTTCTCCCTTCTTTGTCAAAAAAATTACTCTACTTTTTCCCATGACAAAGACCTTACTGTCTGTCCCCAATGTTACTTGAGAATTTACATTTTCATCAATCATGGATAACATAGAAATGTTTCCAGTCATATGGTTGCTACATCCTGAATCTAGAAGCCATATATCTTCATTCTTTTCTTCAGCCATATTACATCCTAAAAGCAACTTCTCTTGACTAGTATTTTTTTTAGTAAACTAAGAACTGGGTATATTTCCCATGTCACTCAGTTTTGTCCTACATTCATTGGCATAATGACCATAATTCTTACAGTAATGACATTGGACTTGGGATTTGTTACACCATTTTTTGGTCATCTAACCCATTGGTATTAGATGGACCCATGTACACCATGTAAGACTAATTTTACCTTAATTATAATTGCATTCACTATGAAAATAACTTAGTAAAACCACCTTTATTAAGTTTCTTATGGTCTAAACAGGAAAACCCATGAGGAAACATTAAATAAATCCATATTTGTTTGATTTTTCTCAAGGAATAATTAGTTAAACAATAGTTTAATTAATATTCATGGTTATATTTAACCCAAAACAAGGAAATTAATTAGATAAATCATTATTTATCTTATTATTTTCTAAGAATAATTATTTAAGTATTACTTAAATAATATTCTTTATTAAACATGACAAGATCTCCCTTAAATAATTAAATAAATCATTATTTATTTGATTATTACTCAACCATATTCTTCAAATGATAAATAAATCATTTATTTATTTATTATTATTTAATCACATCCTTAAAATGATAAATAATTTATTTGTTTATTTATTATTTACAAATAAGGGGATTTTACCCAAGTCAAATTCCTTGTCCCTCCAACAAATATAGTAAAATATTCTATAAAAGTTGGATCTTGATTTGGTTAATAATATTTTAATTATGCACCAATATCTAGACTAACTCAGTATTTTGTTATAAATAGAAGGGTTTTCCCATTCATTTATCACCTTTTGTTGCCTAAAGATCACTCTTGATCTAACCTTTTGGTCTCGCTATTGATCCACCATCATAGCCATATTTTCCCATTTTTTTTCTGGGTTTTCTACACCATTAAGAGAGAGGAATTCTAAATCTAAAGTGCTAAGGAGATACAAGAACCCATCCCATTGAGGAGAACAGGGAACACCCTCTTGTGTTTTCCTCCCAAGTACCATTAATAAAAAATTCATTTGATATATTCTTGTCTTGTCTATTGGATGCATGGAGTAAATCTTGTTTTCCTACTGTTTAATGTCTTCCAATGCATAGATCTAGATTTTTGCAGCATTTATATTGATCACCGAACTACAGATATGAAGATATTAGCAATCATTTCTACTGTTAGGGCAATTTTTTATGCGTAGCTAAAGTGGTCTTTTTTTGTACACTTGGAATTAATATTCATACTAACAACTCGCGACTCCACATTGGTTTTTGATTACGACCACTATCGTTTTTCTAATCCTTACATATCTAGCTGCTTCAAGCCCTAGGATTTCTCTTCAAACACTTTTTTTTGCTTCTCTTGATGTTTTCTTTAACCTATAAAACCCTAAAACGAAAAAAATTCTAACTTCCACGTGTTTTCAAACCCATTATGCAGGTGATAGACATCAGCCGCAGCTGAGACGACAATTTTTTTTAAATCTGCCATCAAGAGTGCCGGAAGTGTAGGTCACACTTTTCAACCCAAAATCTGTGACCTGGACCCTCAAGGTGCACATTACAGCCCAAAAAGTGTGACCTCTGGTGAAAAAAGGTCAAAAACTGCCACCTGGACTTTTTGCGAGAATTTTTCTGAAATTTCTATGGGTTTGTCTAAGCCTTTGTTCAGGGTTGTCTGACCTCCGTCTCTACCTATTTTGGACCTATAATTGATCTTTTTTACTCAACTAAGTGGGAACCTAGGGCTTCAGTACCCTCCACTTTTTGTGGAAGAGTTTTTGTTGTTGCAGGTTGTCTAAAATTTCAGAGTCTTTAGCCATTTTTTCAAATCTGATACCTCACCTTCAGATCTGCTTCAGACCGGCTTGTTATCCATCCAAATCTCCTCGTTTAGCTTTGTTTGGGTTTTCCTTTAGGGTGCACTCTACTTCCCTCCTAAAGATAGCCTTTCGCCACCTCTTTTCACATCAATTTTTCCTCTGATATGTTGTTGTTTCTGGACCACCTTCCAGCAGATTTTGTTCTTCAGATCCCTATCCCTTATGACCTTAGATCTATCCGCTATTTTAGTGTGTTTTTTATTAGTTTTTCCACTCACCTATAGACTAGTTGTTGAGAGTCCCACCTCCTTGGGTTGAGATTATTGCATTATTAGCTGTTTATTTTCTATTTTGCAGGTTTATATATTCTCATTTGCAGGTTATTTACAGCTATACAACACACTTTATCTTTTTCTCTACAAATATCTGGGTTTAAAAATTAAAATTTAAACACTTCACACGAACACCCTAAGAGAAAAAGTGCTTGGTTACCACCGCCAAGAAAATACTCTAAAACATTGAAATAAATTGATCTTGCACCTCTCTACCGTTGTTTCAACATTGTAATCACTTGATATTGCACCTCCCTACCCTTACCGGTCTCTTTTTGCTTTGTGTCGTGTTTGTGTCGTCGTCATTGTACCACCAAGGCATTCATCCCAGAGACTTCTTGGCCTTCATCCTTAGTTTCAAGTAGGAAAACGTACTCCTCCACATAGAATTTGAGTTAGTTCTCCACGGACTCTGCACACCGACTCTTCTTCTAGTCCTTTGGGTTCTCCTTCTCATTCTGCCTTTGGTTTTCCCCCTGTCACCTTCACCATGTCTGGTGTAGGATCTAATGCTGGTGGTAACCCTGACCCTCATGCTAGGAACACCACTAGTGGGACCGCAATGAACACTTCCCCGACTGCGCCCTTGCTACCCTTCATGGCAGGCCTCAGCCTCCATGATTTCGACTAGTTCATAAACGACCCTATACACCATGACACTAGTTGGCTTGTTATGCTAACAAAGCTCCCTTCATACATCCCAAATTTTGAAGGCCTTGTTGGAGAATATCCTTCAAATCATATTCGATCTTTCAACATGTCCTATTCGTCCAACTCAATTACCGATGACTCTTTCCATCTTTGGTTGGTCCTAAGAATGCTTACAAGTGAAGGTGCTAAGTGGTACGTTGATCAGGCCCCTTCCTCCCATACCACCTTTGCGACTCCTGCCCAAGATTTTTTGTCTTACTTCCAACTCCCCCTTCATTGCGACACTGGTACCAAATTCTTGACTTCTTTCCGTCAATCGTCTGCAACACACCTTTCCGATCATTTCCAGGAATGGTGGAGAAGAAAGAGCCTATGTAGAGCTCCTACCTTCAAAGAACGTGTCTACATGGACTGGTTCCTTAGATCTCTTTTGCCACCTATCAGAAAAAGATGTCGCATCTCACTTTTCTCATTAAAATATGACCTGATCTACACTCAGTCAGGCTATGTTTATACCATTCTACCTGATCTTCCCAGACTCGGTGGTGCCAACTCACCAAGGGCATCTCATGCCACCGAGGGTATTGCTGGAGCTCTATCCAATCCATATGCTCAACCTCCCATGGGCTATGGTTTTACTCAGGGGGCGGCGAGCACCTCCTACACTTTTCCCCATCCTGGTAGCACATATCTAGGATACGACATGACTCCTCTTTTTTCCCAACCTCCTATTTAGCACACTGTTACCAAACCTTCTTATTACATGTATCCACAGCCTAGTGCTCCATCTCCTCCAGCATTAGCACCTCCTCCTCCCTTGCCTTCTCAACCCCTGCAACAACAACCACCACCCCCTCAAGGGCAGGTGTATGCATAGCAGGGCATGACTAATCCCCCTCCCTTAAAAAGGAAGAGGAAAGGCACTCAAAATCAAGCTACCCCTGGTAATCCTAGACCTAATCAAGGTAATGCTCCTAACACTACAAACCAGCAACAAGGCACTTAGCCCAAGCAGGATAGACCTATTCATATGAACAAAACTTATTCTTATTGTTGTGTTTATGGTCATTATATGCATGATTGTCCTCTTCTACCACAAATACGATAGCTATGGGAGTCTCAATTAACATTGAGAGGACAACAAGCAGTCCGTTCCATTCCTCCCAGTCCTACACCTAGTCAACCAGCTGTGTTTACTGATCCTTTCCCTCAACAAGGATTTGTGGCTACCCAACAACCTGAAGTTCAGGTGGCCACTCAACCTCTTCCATCTGGTTCCCCCGATTACTAGATTCTCAAGATGTCCTCTGACCAGCCTTCTGAACCTTCTTCTCCTGGGCCTTCACCTTCAACTGGTACTCATGACCCCCTTTACCCTCCTGGAATGGCTCATCCAGGCCTTAACCATCTTGGAGCTATCTCGCCTGTTCATTACCCATCTGGTCAGATACCATTCCTAGCTCCCCCACAAGAAGTGTACACAGTACCTGTTATGGCCACCCTCTCTCTTCCTAACCTGACCCTTAGGATTCATGTCTGGTATCCTGATCCTCCAGCCACTACCCCGCCTGGTCAACCCAAAACTTACCTTGCTTTGACCCCAATTCAACCGGTCCCTATGACTTCTCCCGCTGCAACAGTGCCTCAATCACATCAATAGGAACCACCTCCCGTTGCGACCACTTCGAGTGAGAAGGGCAAAGCTCGCAAGGGGGCTTCAATGACATGGCTACCGTGAAAAACCCTACCCCTTATCGGCCTCCAAACAATACCATCTAGTGTGCTTTATGTGATGTTGTCGACCATGCCACTGATACTTGTCCAGAGTTTCCTCACATTAATTCCATGGTCACTGAGACATTTCTAGAGACTGATATCTCTGAGGTTTATGTCACTCTCCCCAATTCAATCCCAAAACTACAAACTTTGCGCACCAATAACCCTTGTGCTTTGTGCGGCTTCCATGGCCATTACAATGAACTCTACCCTTGCCTTGAAGATTATTTCTCCTCCTTGGAAGCCTTCCGCCAAACCAAGGCCCAACATGGCAAGTTCACCTCTCACTTATCTGCAAGTTCTGCTCCAGCTGAACCAGAAGACCAGCCTGCTCCCATTGAAATTCCACCTCCTGATGTCAAGATGATGGAGCCTATGGCCCATATTTTCTACCTATCATCATCCATGAGACCCTTGGTAGAATTTCCCTTAAAGGCTTCCCCTAACATGCCATCAGACCTCCCTTTAGTGATCACCCCGGGCTCAACTTCAGTAGATCTTACATCTGCTCATTCTTCTATCACCCCCCATGATGTCGCGCATGTAATTATCTCTTTACATGATAATGAGTTAGGAAATTCTACCACGTCAGGAGGTCTCTCTTCCTCTAGTCACCCTATCTTTCATTCTGATTAATACATTATGGAAGCCATGACCATACCTGACTTTCTATGGGAAGATATGCACCACTGTGCATACTTCCTCCCACAGGAGTCCCATGACCAATATGCTGTGGAAACTAAAGACTTCATTCCTGATGAGGTCAATTGGTTTAGAAATCCCGTCCGTGCACCTGATGCTTTCGAGAAAGGAAATATTGCCAATATTTCTCCTACCATTAAAATTGACATTTCTGACAAAAAAAGGATAGAAGAAAATATCACCTTGGGAACCAATTCCACCCCGGAAGAAGTTAAGGCTTACACCAAGCTATTCAAAGAATTCCATGATATTTTCACATGGTCCTATGCAAAAATGCCCGAACTTGATCTTGCAATTGTTGAACATCATATCGATACATGGTCTAATTCCCATCCTATCCATCAAAATATGAGACCCGTTAATCCTTCCCAAAGAGAAGCTGTGAAATACGAAATCGATAAGCTCAAGCAGGATAGCTTTATATATCCCATTGAATACACCACTTGGGTGTCTAACCCAGTTCCTGTTCTCAAGAAACAAGACACCATTTGTGTCTGCACTGAGTTTTACGATCTGAACAAAGCTTGTCCCAAACACAACTTCCCCACACCATTCATTGACCAAATCATTGATGAGTGTGTGGGGCACGAGGTTCTATCCTTTATGGATGGTTTCTTTGGGTACAACCAAATTGTTATCTGTGATGTTGATAAACTCAAAACCGTTTTCATTACTCTGCAAGGAACCTTTGCCTATCGAGTCATGTCATTCAGCCTCAAAAACGTAGGAGCCACTTTTCAGTGGGTCATGTGTTACTATTTTCATGACCTCGCTCATATTATCCTTGCATATTTAGATGACCTTATTGCACATTCTAAACATCAGGTGCAACACCTCCATGATCTGCGTACTGTATTTCTTCGATGTCGCAAGTTTAATATCCGCCTTAACCTGATGAAGTGTGTCTTTTGTGTACCTGCTAGCCATCTTCTAGGCTTCATTGTGTCTAATGATCGTATCACCCTTGACCCATTAAAATTTCAAGCCATCCTTGAGCTTCCTATCCCCTGCACTTTACGCCAGTTACAAAGCCTCTAAGGCAAAGCTAATTTCCTTCGCTGGTTCGTACCTCACTATGCCACCACCGCGCATGGGTTCCTTAGAATTCTCTGCTCTAATATCCCTTTTGTATGGGATTCCTATGCTCAAAATTCTTTTGATTCCATGAAGCATGCTTTCACATCCACTCCCTTGATTTGTCTCCCTGACTTTGATACAAATTTCATCTTGTATATCTCTGCGTCCACCCACTCAGTCGCTGGAGTCCTTATTTAGGAATATGATAACGAAATTGAGCATGTTATCTATTATGTCAGTAAGAACATGGTAGGGACTTATGTATCCTACTCACACGAAGAGAAATTAGCACTGGCTGTCATGTTCTCGGTCCAGAAACTTCGTCATTACATCCTCATGTGTTCCACCAAGGTCGTGACTAATTCCAACCCCATGGCCTTCCTATTGAGTCGTCGAATCATTAGTGGGAAGTACACCCATTGGATCGTAATCCTCCAAGAATTCGATCTTGAATTCATCACACCAAAATTTAAGAAGGGTTTAGCCCTCGCTGAACTCATTTCTGAACTACCTATAGGTACGCAGGATCCTCCAATTAATGATAATTTCCCTGATGAACACTTATTCGCCATTACCACTGATGACCCCTGGTATGGGGACATCCTTAATTATTTGCGAACTCAAAAGTTTGCCCTCCATCTTGACCATGATGCTCGACAACGTATCCGACACTAGGCCCCCCGCTATATTATTATCGGTGATGACCTTTATCGTTGCGGTGTAGATTATGTCCTTCGTCGTTGTCTCACACATGTTGAAGCATAACATGTCCTCAATGCTTGTCATAGCAGTGCTTGTGTTGGCCACCTCTTCGATCTGGCCACTGCCCAGAAAATCATGCGCGCTGGGCACTTTTGGCCTTCTCTCTTCAGAGATTGCATTGAGGCAGTAAAACATTGTCCCAATTGCCAACATTTTTCCCCCTAAGGAACGAGCCCCTCCGGCTCCTCTCCATCCTGTCATCTCAGCTGGTCCCTTTTTTAATTGGGCCATAGAATTTATGGAGTGTTAACCATCATCAGTTGGTAACCATAAGTATATCATTGTGGGAGTTGACTATTTCACCAAATGCGTTGAGGCCATGCCAACATTAAACAACATGGTAGCTATCGCAACCCTCTTTTTCTTCAACCACGTAATCGCTCGATTCAGAGTTCCGAAACAATTGGTCTCTGACCATGGCCAACATTTCGAAGATGAGATATTGCATGATCTATCCTCACTGTTGGTCTTTAAACACCAATATTCCTCCTCTTATTATCCCCAAGGTAATGGCCAAGTTGAAGCAGTCAATAAAATTCTTAAAACTATGCTTCAACGGATGGTGGATAAGCACAAAACTGACTGGCACCTTATGCTCTTCCCTACTTTGTGGGCCTATCGAAATTCTGTTAAAACCTCCACCAGGTTTACTCCTTGCCACCTAATTTTTGGAGAGGAGGCAACATTACCGATCAAGTGTGAAATCCTTTTCCTTCATCTAGCCATCGAACTTCTCCCTAACACCCAACCTTTAGAACAACGATTTATTCTACTTGACGCGCTTCCGAAGACCGTCGTGTTGCATTGAAAACCCTTGAGGTGGCTAAGAAACAAACCAAAGCTCAATATGACCGAAAATTCCACCGTCTCACTTTTCACAAAGGCGATCTTGTTCTGGTGTATGAAAAAGCCCATGATGTACTTGTCCATGGGAATTTTGACTCATTATGGCTAGGACCTTACATCATCAGTAAGGACCTAGGTAGGGGAGCATATCTATTAGAGGAATTCGAAGGCCATCTCCTTCCTTATCCTCACAACGCACTCTATTTGAAGAAATATTGCCCTTAGCATTCCCTTCTGGGAAGGCACGTGTTCTTTTCTTTAAGTAGCTAGCTCATGATTTTTGTGATTTGATAGTTCACCAGGACACATTTTGTCCAAGAAGCGCCACTTCACCCTTCCTCAAAATCGAATTTCTTCACTTTAAACACTCGTACTGGGGGCATCACTTTGCCTCCATACTTTTCCATGCTCTTGTCGAATTTCATTGTGAGTTACCGTGTCGTACTCATGCTTTTATGGTCCCCATTGGACCCTTTTTATGTGTGGCAGCACCATCGAGTCACCCTTGTTTAGAGCATCTGAGTTGAGTCATCATTGCATTCATGGATTCTATCCTGAGTCCCTTTGTGTCCCGCTATATTCCTCCATCCCTCATTTATTGGTCCCTCTCTTGTGTCACACATTATGGCTTTCAGTCCCACTGTCCACTATCCCTCATGATGTTGTGTGAGTCGCTGCCAAGTCATCCATGCCATTTATGCTCTATTAAGGGAAGTCATCCATTCACTACTCAGTACCCTCCATTTCATCGTCATCATTGGTGTGAGTCTGTTAGTTGCTCTACTATTTCCTCTCACGCCTTAGTTGAGGATCCCTTATTGCCTCACCTATGGTGGACCTCCTCCTGCCGACATCAGCTCATTCATTCCAGACGACAGGTCTAGAGCGTGGTGTACCTTGGTTCCAGCTTCCACTTTTTCTCAGCACCTTGGATCAGGAAAAGGGAATCCTTGATGTTAGGTCCCTATATTACTAGTGTAGTCCCTTATTATGTTAGTGTAGACCCCCTTATTGTTATTATTGTACCCCTATATCCCCCATATATTTATTATTGTGCCCTTAAATTACTATTGTTAGGTCAGATAGGATTACATTGTGGCCCCATCGACTCCTATATATAGATAGGTGGTTTTTTCATTTGTATCATCCAAGAATTTTTCATTCATGTAATGTATTGGAGGTCGCCCCCTCAAAGTGGCTTATTTATAAGGCATTGATATCTCTTTTCTTCTATTTTTGGAGCTGGTTTCCAACATTTGGTATCAGAGCTTTGAGATTCTAGGGTTTCGCTGCTCCAAACAGGTCATCATGAAATTTTCGCTATAATTTTTTTTTCTATGAAGGTTCAGAATCTGAAATTTTTAGAGTGGAAAGCCAAAATCCCAAGGAACATTTTCACAAAATTTCAGAGCTTGGTTCGCAATATTTTCAGAGATATGATCCGTGCAAGTTAGGCCATTTTGTAGGCTCCCAAATTTAACCTAGGTCATCGTGGTATTTTCATAATAAATTCTTTTCTAGGAAGGTTCAAAAGCTGAAAATTTTAGAGTGTGAAGCTGAAATCCTAAGGAAAATCATCGCAAAATTTCACATATTGGTTCTCAATATTTTCGGAGATATGATCTGTGGACGTTAGGTATTTTTCAGGCTCCCGAATTTCATCTCAAAGAGGTTATCATGGGAAAATCTTCATAACTCTCTCTCTGAGCATCGGATTGAAATGATGTAAAAAGAGGATGCAAGTACACAGACTATATTTTATTTTTTATCAATTTCAGAGCCAAAGGAGGAAACAGTGATACCTGGCAAGTCGGACAAGTTCACTCTACTGAACCAGTCCATAATTGGGTCATTGTGGGAGATTGGACATAAATTTGTCTTGAAGAATCCAAATTAGGTCAGACCTATGACATTTGAAAGAAGCTTCAGAGGACTACTACAGTGTTGAATTTCAGATATTGAGGATTTTCAAGTATAGAGATAATTCAATTTCAATATCAAGCTCCTCAAAAGCAATAAAAAGGTTTGTATTTGTTTTAGAATTGCATAATTTTTGTGTAAAATAAAAACAATTTGAAGTGATTCCAAGGGCCTATTGAGCATGTATTTCAGTATTGGGTTCTGAAATGCCTCCTAAAAAGAATTCAGCACCCACTAAGCCCTCATAAATCTATACTATGATGCATGAAGAAGAAGAATTGCAATATGAGATATCAAAATTACGGTACTGAGTGTAACAAATTTCGATGTTACGAAGAGCAATGGAAGATGACATAGATGGTTTAAAACCAGAAATGGAGGCTGGGTTGGATTATTTGAAGGATCAAATAATAGCTAATATGAATGATAAATTAGTGGAAGATCACATCAAGCACCAACAACAAGTTGTCGAACTCTCAAAGGATAACCTAACTTTGGTGCAGAATCTAATGAAACAACATGAAGATCAACATCACATCGAAAGAAGTTTTGAAGCAGTCACAAAAACAAGAACTCGACAAGTACAATCAATTTCAGAGTATCTCAACAAGTGGAAGATCTGTCTTGTATAATATTCCACATGGGAGGATGATAATTTTATACAGAAGCATCAAGAAATAATCAAGCGTTGAGGACAACACTTGTTTGAAGGAGAGGGGCATGTTAGGTCCCCATATTACTAGTGCAGTCCCTTATAATGTTAGTGTAGACCCCCTTATTTTTATTATTGTACCCATGTAACCCCCATATTGTTATTATTGTGCCCTTAAATTATTATTGTTAGGTCGGCTAGGATTACCTTGTGGCCCCACTAGGATTACATTGTGGCCCCATGGACTCCTATATATAGATAGGAGGTTTTGTCATTTGTATCATCCAAGAATTTTTCATTCATGTAATGTATTAGAGGTTGCCCCTTCGAAGTGACTTATTTATAAGGCGTTGATATCTATTTTCTTCTATTTTTGGAGCTAGTTTCACAACAGTGCCTTAGTTGAGGATCCCTTATTGCCTCACCTATGGTGGACCTCCTTCTGCTGACATCAGCTCATTCATTCCAGAATACAGGTCTAGAGCGTCGTGTACCTTGGTTCCAGCTTCCACTTTTGTTCGGAACCCTGTATCAGGAAAAGGGACTCCCTATTTCCCTTTGACTTGATTGTTTCTCATCTCCAGCTCCTTTTAGCATGATCGAGATCCATATACTTGATGGTTCCGTGATGCAACAGTTGATATCAGTGATTCCTAGGTGTGTGTAAGATGTCACAACCCTCATGAGTGGGTGGCCCTACAGGTAGACTTCCACATACCCAGATGAATTCTTGATTTCAGCCTCCAATGCAACTCTAGAGATTTGATGATAGCGGCCTCAGTCGCTTGTAGCACCTTCTTGATTGCATATATCTATCAAATTTTTAGAGCTCTTTCCTATTTACAGGGGCATCTCGGTTGTATTCATATCTCATGTACTCAGATATTATTGTACAAAGTCCTGGCTGTTATCCCAATCACAATATGTATGTGGGATTCATTATCATGTTATTCATCTGGCTCATGTTTATGCCAGCATATGATTTATTGCTTCATCCAGTGGTTTTATGGATGCCTCATTGTTTGTACTTTTCCTCAGCAGGCATAGGTATGCCTCCCCTACCGCCTATAGCATGGGTACTAACTCATCAAAGGGACTTGTTGCACCTGTAAGTCTCGCCTCCTCAGGGTATATTTCTTTCAACACTTTGGTCTACCTCATACTCCTCTCTCTTCGACTTCCCATTCGACGTCTAGTGATTGAGTTCTTACAATGTACTTCAGTCATACGATTAGCTCCTAATGCTCGCATGCTGGGGGGCAATCCGTTACACCATTTTTGGTCATCTAACCCATTGGTATTAGATGGGACCCAAGTACACCATGTAAGACCAATTCTACCCTAAGTATAATTGCATTCACTATGAAAATTACTTAGTAAAAACACCTTTATTAAGTTTTTTATGGTCTAAACAGGAAACCCCATGGGGAAACGTTAAATAAATCCATATCTGTTTGATTTTCCTTAAGGAATGATTAGTTAAAGAACATTTTAATTAATGTTTCTTGTTATATTTAACCCAAAACGAGGAAATTAATTAGATAAATCATCATTTATCTTATTATTTTCTAAGAATAATTATTTAAATATTACTTAAATAATATTATTTGTTAAATATGACTAGATCTCCCTTAAATAATTAAATAAATCATTATTTATTTGATTATTACTCAAACATATCCTTAAAATGATAAATAAATCATTTATTTATTTATTATTACTTAACCACATCCTTAAACTGATAAATAAATCATTTATTTATTTATTATTTACAAATAAGGGGATTTGACCCAAGTCAAATTCCTTTTCCCTCCAACAAATATAATAAAATATTCCATAAAATTTGGATCTTCATTTGGTTAATAATATTTTAATTATTCACCAATATCTAGACTAGCTCAATATTTTGTTATAAATAGAATGGTTTTCCCATTCATTTATCACCTTTTGTTGCCTAAATATCACTCTTGATCTAATCTTTTGGTCTGGCTATTGATCCACCATCATAGCCATATTTTTTCATTTTTTGTCTGGGTTTTCTACACCATCAAAAGAGAGGAATTCTAAATCTGAAGTGTTGAGGAATTACAATAACCCATCCCATTGAGGAGAATCGGGAACACCCTCTTGTGTTTTCCTCCCAAGTGCCATTAATACAAAATTCATTTGAGATATTCTTGTCTTGTCTATTGGATGCATGGAGTAAATCTTGTTCTCGCTACTGTTTAATGTCTTATAATGAATAGATCTACATTTTTTCAGCATTTATCTTGATCACCTAACTGCAAATCTGAAGATATTAGCAGTCACTTCTGTTGTTAGGGTTGTTTTTTATGCACAATTAAAGTGGTATTTTTTCGTACACTTGGAATTAAGATTCATACTAACAGGATTTATCATACCTTTTTCCATGTGCTTGATTTTGTCTACATTGTTGGCTGATACCTTGGCCTTGGTTCTGATTTTGATTGCTGCCCCTTCCATTAGTGTTTGTAGGGTTGTTCCTTCCTGTGTTTTGGATTTTGCCTCTTCCTTTTCCTCTGTAGTTTCCTCTGCCTTGACCTCTTCCTCTTCCAAAAGACATTTGGGTCTTGAAGGCATGATACAAAGATGATTTTGTTGTTCTAACCAATATTCTTTCATGTTTCATCAATAATGCATGAGGCTCATCAACTGTAAACTTTGAAGGATCCTTTGTCTCTTCAATGGTTGTGACTATCACATAAAACCTTTAGGGTAAGCTCCTCAACATTTTCTCCACTATTCTTCTTTCTTCTACTGTCTCTCCATGAGATCTCATTTGGGTAATCAACCCAATCAATAGTGTGAAGAATGAATCTATTGTATCAAATTCCTTCATAAAAATGACTTCAAAATTTCTTCTCTTTAATTGAAGCTTTGTTGTCTTTACCTTCTCCATACCTTGGTAGTCTATCTGGAGGGTATCCCATGCATCATTTTACCTCTTTGATATTGCAATCATTGGGAATACACTTTCATGCACTTCCTAATATAGATAGAAGAGGGCTTTTAATTCCTTCTTCCTATTACTCTTTAGCAAATCCTTCTCTGCCTGTGTTAAGGAATTAAATGTATTTTCATCTACTGGTTCTTCTAAACCATATTTAATTAGCTCTGATAGATCCTGAGAGGCAAACAGGGCTCTCATTGTGATTACGCAATAGTCAAAGTTCTTCCCATTAAACTCTAGGAGTTGAGTATTGCTATACTCGTGCTTGTGCTGGCTCTTGCCATGGCTAGCTTATTGAAATATGCTTTTAAAACTTGACTGTGTTTTTAAACAAATTGTCTCTCTCCTTATGAGACAAACTTTGTCTTTTAAAAAGACTTCTCTAGACTGCACCCCTTTACAACAAAACAAAACTCTTTTTTTGTGAAATACCTTGCTTTTGTTGAGCCTTCACTCATATGGTCAAAAGCTGCAACAAACTCCTTCCTTTAGATTCTTTGACAACTTCAAAGAGCCTGGATTAGCTTTGACACCATGTTGGAATTTATGAACAATTCCAAACAACAGAGGAAAAACAATTCCTCAAATCAACAAAGAGACTCAAACAGAGACAGTGTTGGACATAGGTGCAAGAAAGAAACACTATTTCATTAAACTTGAAGAATTTATTACAATATTGCCATAAAACTTCTGTTCTGGCTTTTCAAAAAAAAATTACTGCTGCACACACAGAGTAAATCAAGCTCTTTGCATATATTAAAAAACACAACTACACATTTTATGCTCTCCGTTTTTCACACACTTTATTTTTTTTTAATACAAAGTCATACTCTATTTTTTCTGCCTTTTGCCCTCTTTCAAAAATACATTACACAGTCACTATATTTTAGCCTTTGGGATTTTTCTTTTTATATGTCATAACATAAAAAAATATTAAAAAAAATTAACATTATATATATATATATATATATATATATATATATATATATTCAAAATTATATATAAATTTTAATCCTAAATCAAAAATAATTTCAACATGGAATTTTTAAAACAAAGTCAAAACATGAAACAAGTAATGTAAAGTTTAAAAACTTTACACAACTCCTATTCCCAGATTTTAAAATAGAAATTAAACCCGTCTTCATGAGTTTATCGCATCCATCAGACCTTATGCTGACTAGGAATTAAAACTATGCGATCGTCGTCCTATTGTTTGGAGGTGGAGCCTCGTGATTGGCTATGGGTGGTGATGTGGATTATAGGCTCCACAGTCATAATGTGGCCCATTCAAAAAATTTAAATGAAACAGTGATAAGTCAGATGGTTGGTGTGATGAGCTTTAATGCAGCATGGAAAATTTTAACAAATAGTGGTTGTAGGGTATAACAATGCGGACAGAGAAACTGGGTGGTGTGGTTTGACCATGAAATATAAATGAGAAACACAGTAAAGACAGGCTATGGCCTTAATAAGAAAAATTAAATTGCAGGTTTTATGGACAGGATTTAAATGTGTGGTAGTGTGCAAGTCTAACCAAGAAAAAAAAATAAAATTTATGCTCCGTCCTTCTGTCCTTCCTCTGTGCTGTTGCAGTTGAATTTAAAAATTCAACACAGGTTGTGAAGTCACAGGTGAAAAATGGAGGTTGAGACAGATTTTCTGACTCGGCTAATAGTTTTTTTGAGCCTAAGATGCAACCATTGTTAGGTACTATATTATGCACTAATCATGGTTGAATGAGCAGTGATTTTGGGTTGTTGATGTGAATATTTTTCGCATGGAATATGATTAAATTGGTTCATGTTTTTGGAATGAAGAGGAAAGCATTATGGCAAGATAATGGAAGCTAGATAGCAACAAGGAATTAACACACTTATATATTGGGTTGATTCACTTGGTAAAGTTGGCTAGATTTAGTTAAGGAACCCCAAGTAATGTTTAAGGGGAATGTTAGGTAAAATTGACTCTGGTTTAGAGTCATGTTTGACGAAGTTAAGAAATGATGGTTTTGCTGCACATGGTGTTCTGCACCCATGGTTTTATGCTTATGGTATTACATGTAATGGACTGTATATATGGCTGGGCGGACTTCGTTGTAATGTAGGCCTGGAGGTGAGTGGTGAATGCTCACATGGCCAGGTTTTCCAAGGTTTTGGAAAAGGCTAATGAAATTTCATTGGATGGGTTTTCAATCGAGTTGGGGTTTTTCCTGATTAAATATTATGTGTTTATGCTTAATTGTTGTTGTTGATTACGTTTATTAATTTTTCTCAGTAAATAAGCTAATGTTCTCTAGTAAATTTTTCTTCAGAAACAACGCAAATATTGACTCTATACTTCCATCAAATCGAACATAAAAAAAATAGAAAATACGGCCCAATAATCCCCTTTCGTTCCAATAATAAAATAAAATAGAAATAAAAATAAAAACAAAAATAAATAAATAATAATAATTAAATAATTAAATTAAATTAATAATAATAATAATAATAATAATAATAATGATGATGATGATGATAAATTAATTAAATAAAAAAAATAAAAAAAATAATTTTTTTTTTTTTTTTAAATTCTTTTTCAGACTCTAAACCTAGTCAATAAAAAAACATGTTATATCAAGAGGGAAATCTCTAGATAATATGACATGATAAGAATTTCATAATGTACTTTAGGGAACCTACCTCTTAATACGTGTAGGGATCTCAAAAAGAGAAATTTTGTAGCGTATTTGTGATCTTGTAACAAACACCATCTAGACATGTAGCAGTTCCTATAGAAATATGTAAACATGTTCTTTTTGTAGAAATATGTAACAACATGAAATAGCTTCAGTAGAAACTGATTTCAGTCTCTGTAAGTTTTTCATGAAATTGGTCGATGAGGTATAATGGTAATGTTTTATTTCAAAATAAAATAAGTGTCGAGTATATTGTGATTCTTGGATTGAAGGGATGTGTCTCAACACACAACATGTAGCTATCCCATATACCAATCCACTTCCAATGCATTCATCAACCATAATACCACCTCAACCATTACATCATAAGAATACAATAGCCACCTTTTCAAATAAGTGAAGGAGAATAGCCCATTTATCTCAATTTCCCCTCACATGAGGGAAGAAATATTTTAGGAAATTGTCTAATAACTACTTGTTTATACTACAATTACTAATTCATTAGGTTTCATTGGCTAACCTATTATAACAACATTTTTCTCAAAAGGTAATTTTCCCTATGCTTCAAATGAATTCACAAAGAGAGTTCAAGCATTCCATACCTCATGTTTACCTTTTGGATGCTTGATGCTAAATTATGGCATCATTACAGGTGTTTTTAGGTGCTTCTTGTAGTGTACAAGTCATATTGTAGCCATCTGGAGGAAATCTTTTAGTTTTTCTTGGAGAATGTAGTCCCCTTGAAGGGATCTTTGTGTGTTTCCTATAGATTTTCTCCAAGATTGTGTAGTTTCCAGTAGAAGGAATATATTATCATCAAGTGATATATGTGACTTGATAATTCAAAGGTGGAACAATTGTGGGTGGAGAAGGTTTTGAGACTAATCCTGATGGAAAAGTGAAAGAAGCATACATCTACAGGGTGGAATGGCGAAAATGAATGAGAGGAGCTCATCTGTGAGGCTTGGATATGGAAAGGTTAATTATTAGGTTCTTATTGGTTCTCTTCCTTGGATTGGATGGTTAAAGAAACTTGGATCTATATATTTTTGGTAATTATTGTAGAAATTCTGGACTTTTTTATATCATTTTAGGAAAGTTGCAGAAAACTTATGAAAAAATCAGTGATATGAGATTGATGATATTGGGGATGATTTAAGGGAGTGGGAAATTATACAATGCTTTTAACTGTGTAAATCTTGGGAAAATTATGTTGATGCCTTTAAATGAGGTGCTAGACCATCCCTCTTAGTTGACTTAATTATCATGTGCCCTCGTATTGTAAGAAATTTGTACTTACACAAAAGTTAATGTGAGATTAATATTATTTTTCCTCCTCTCTCTTTTTTCTTGGCCTTAATGATTGTCTTATCTAAGTTTTCATCCAGTGAACCTGATTCAAGTATCTCAAGGTGGAAAGCATCTCAAAGTAGGTTTCCACCAGGAACATTATTCTCTTTCAATTTTTTCTTTAAACTCATTGACTTCCTCATGGATGTTTGTAGCCAATGAGTCTATCTCAAGCACCTCAAAGGAGTATTTCAATTGAGATCATTTATTTCTTTATTTTCATTTTTATAATCAGGATTTGGATGGATTGAAAGCTTTGATGCTCTCATCACATTCGGCTACTTTCTTATTGAAATTTTGAATTTATCCTTCTAAAGGGGCTTCCTATCAACCTTCAACATGTAACCATTCATTGTCAGTGGTATTTCCTCCTCATCTATGGTTCTAATTTTTTCAGATAGGTTATCATAGAATTTCTCGCCCATGTAAGGTCCCAACCATCTCATGATGTGCTCGACTTTTAATTCCTTGAAACTAGAATCATACAAGAAGGCATAATCACCATCTTGGAAGGATTTGGTTATGAGTGTATCTATCGTGCCATATTTTACATTTTAGTTGTACCACCTGAATACGTGACAAGGCTTGCATCCTATACTCATACAAGGCATTTAATTAGTGTAACCTATAAACTTGTGCCTTGGTGAAAGAAATTTCTAATTGGGCTACCATCCTCATAGTGTTATATTCAAACAAAATTTGCAATGAATCCTTATTTCCATAAACTAGATCATAGGGGGTAAAATGGTGTTTTTCATAATATTTTTGTATTCCCAAGTGAGTTCAATCAGCCTTTGTACCCAGTACTCCTTATTGCCACTAATTACATTAGTGAGAATATTTTATAATGCTCTGTTAGTGACCTCTACCTAACCATTTTCTTACAGGTAGTAAGGAGTGGATTTTTGATGGTGAATGTGATGTTGATTCATTATCCCCTTCATCAACTTGGACGTAAAATGGGTGCTTTCATCCGTTATTAACTCTCTTGGAAAACTAAGCTTGTAGAAAAAAATATTTCTTAAGAACTCATCCACCTTCTTCTTTAAGGATGTCTTTAATTATTTCACTTTAACCCAATTAGTTAGGTAATTAGTGTATACAATGATGTAATTTTTCTATCAAGATGGTGGCTCAACAGGACCAGTGAATTCCATTCCCCTTTTATCAAATCACTCAAAATATAGTTGAGGTTGAAGGGGCATTTTTTCCTCCCTTATAGGCTTCCCCATTCTCACTACAAGGAAAAATCCTTTTAGCAACGGTTTTTGCATAAGTCCCTATAAAAAATATCCCAAAAATATGTTTAAAGTAGATGTCACTAACAAAGGTGGGAGGGTGGATGTTTTTCAGATGGTGTGTCTAAGATATACAAACACATTGGTGCTGCATAAAACAAGGTGCACTATGGAAAATGTATTTTTGTAAAATAAGAAAAAAGAGGTGTCTTAAATAACAAAACACACAGGTGCTTGAATAGTCGATAGCCCTGATGCCCTTCATGTAGTAAAAAAATCACTGCATATCACTAAGGATCACTCTCGTAGTTTTCAATTTCAGAAAAATGTGGTGCCCTTTTCCAATGACGCATGATCTGGTAATGTACTAAAACTCCTTGGGGATTCTTATAAAGATCACTTCTAGGTGGTTTTTAATTTTAAAAAATAGAATGGTGCTATAGTAAAACAAAGCATGGGTGTGGAACTAATATTATAATGAACCAAGGTGTCTCAAGAAATGAACCATGATAGATTTTCTCCTAAGAAAAAATGCCACTATTTCCTCATGCAAGTGTCATGACATCGACACTTCTCTTCCCCACTATCCTTCAATAGAATGCTCACTATCTGACTTTTCAATTTTTTCAGACCGTGTTAAATTTTTTTTCCCCCATTACACGTCCACAATGCCTCCCCAAAGATGAAATGTCTAGGTAATGTCTATGTTTCCCCTAATTTATTTTTTTAGAGGATTATAATTTAAAATTAGGTTAAATTTTCCATTTTTTTTGAAAAAAAAATTCCCTGCACAGTGCACTCAATATCATCTCACATTGGTAGCAGTGCACCCTACAAATTTATAGGGTGCGCAGCCTTTGAGTGTGTGAGCATAAATCACCATGTTTATTATTGTGTGTTTGTAAATGAAAAGACATTTATAAACAGATAAATTATATTTCAGTGTGTCACCCATTGTGTTTATATTTACCAAATGAAACACAAAGATAATATTTAAAATTATATCTATAAATTTGTGTGCTCGATAACCTAAATGTTATGTACCAGTGCTAAAAGGTTATATGTGTGCATCAGTGTAGAAATTTGACACATCACTATGAAAAAATAAATTTGTCAACCAAAATTGGTGGGTGATACTTATGGGCGCATTGATATTAATGTGGCTGTAGTTCGAAGTGCATCAGATCCTGTGCATGACTATGTTTTGACCACACCGATGTTTTTTTGTTTTAATTGAAATTCATGTTTCCGTATTTGTAAATATATGCTTCATTTAATCGAAGAAATTGTATTTCAGGTATGATACTGATGTATTTTATATGTCAAACATGTAGTAGATATGTTAGCATAGGGAACATTAGTAAGAGAAAGAATAGTAGGCAGACCAATACAATATGGTGCGACCATTTCCTGCAAGATTAAGGGAGAGGGATTTGTACCCTCGTTATACTACTACAACGAACCGAGTGCTCTTAATGAAAGTAGGCCTCCACAAGTACTATGAGTAGGCTACATCCTTGGAGGGGAAATATTTCTTATTGGCTCATATAATCCATTGGTGGATGCCTAGGAGCAAGATTTTCATGTCAATATTGGAGCATGGTATAGCCAACTGAGGAGGACATATACTTTATGACTGGCCTATCGATGAGAGGGGATGACTTTCCATAGTTCCTGCATGCCCCCTATGGGGTTACAAATAAGAATAAAATTACCTAAAATCATAGATATGTCGGGCCTCATGTGTTTTTCCCATCATATTTTAATGTCCTTGGTGGAAAACTACATATTTTTTCTCTTATTACAAAAGAGATTGGGTGCCTCTCGTTAATAGTCACCACAAGTGCACACTCTAGTAATGATGGGAAACAAATTATGTTCCCTCTTTCTTAATATGTTAATTATTTGATTCAAATGCCATGTTGCATGAGATGGTTTGCAATATTTGTGAGGGATTTTTCCATGGCTTTAGATAGATGTCATGGATTGAGACAAGGGAGGGTGACATTCCCTTTTGCTTCAAAGTTTTTATTTTTATTTTTTGAGATGTTTTCAGAGACCAGGCCTACATTTGACCGTCTCTCTCCCAGGAAAATCACTGAGGTCCATATGCACATGAGGGGGAAGAGGATACACAATAGGTGCCTATCAAAGCTTTTGGCCAGGATTTCTATCGAGGCATTAACATTACTAGCCAGTGAGGATGACAATGTGTTTATCGCGTTGGAATTTATATACAACAGGATTGATTAGAGATACTGTCCGACATCCTCTTCAAAATGGTTGAGACGCATATGATAAAGGTAATATGTGTGTTTCATTTAAATTAATCCAATTTCATTTCATTGTTTTAATGAATTAGTATAATGTGTATTCTAGCACATTCTTCAACTTTTTTTGTTAAATCGTTGAATAAAATTGTCTAATTATTTATGTGTACTATATATTTTGTAAACATGGTCACGTTCGATGGGGAAATTCCTCCTCCCCCACTAGTTAAAAGAGGATATGTGGAGACAAGTGAGGCCTAATAGGGTGAGACACATCCTTAGGTGGGCATGGGAATTCAGGGCTGTAGAGCTAGTCTAGAATTTTATATGGACTATTATGAAAAATTGATGAGAGATTTGGATGATGTGGGAATTTTCTCTGTGAGGGATTGAGATATCAACTAAAATAATATATTAGTGGATTTATATAGGTACATTCTGCATGAGATGATGTATCTTATGCTATATATCATTGGATCCACTCAGGTACTAGCAGCAATGAGGGATGCAGGGCATACAACAATGCATACATCATATGAGGGTGGTGGTGATGATGATGAGGGTGATGATCATGATGCTTTTGGCAGTACCACCCCATCGGATCATCACCACCAAAGTGTTAGTGATCCCTTTGGTAGTACACCCCCTGATCAATCACTTAATGATGAGATGAAAGAGATAGAGGATGCACCTTATGTTTCTCCTGGAAGAGTAGAAAAATCACCTACTCCTCCACCTCAGAGTTTGAAATACCACATTCAGGTAGTAATTGACCAGCCATCGTCTTATACTACATACCATCCACATCCTCCTCCACCTTAGCTGAGTTTGATAGACATTGATCAACCAATAGTTGACCATCTATCATCTTCTACTGTAAACCAGGTTGCCACTACTACCTCTATTCCATCATATATTTGATTTCACTTATTTGTGCACTTTTTTTTTCATGTTTATCTACTTAATTTATATGTTGTTACTGATTTCTATATATTTTAGGTCATGTTAGGTATGTTCATTTAATGTGCTTGCAGATAGATGTGTATGTGATAGCAGTTGTTTGACATGAGATTTATATTAATTTGAGGATGTGTGTGGTGATGATGTTAGATTACAATGTTTGTGTTTTGTTATATTTGATAACGCTGATGATGCCAAGTTACATTATCATATTTGTGTGCTAGCTAATGGTGTTTATATGTTCTAGAGGTGTAAATAGTTAGATCATGGTAGTGAATTCGAATTCACATATTAGATGATGTTTATGTTTGTTAAATGGTTATCATGATGATGTTTACTTTTATGAAATACTATTTATTCTATATTATGTATTCGTGAAATTATATCAAACTTCTATATATGAAACTTCATGCAAAACAACTTTAAAAAAAATGGAATAATATTTTTATAAATTAAAAATTTTAGTATAGTTGAACTATGATTGTAAAATTAGGATAAATATTTGTATATTTCTTGAACATTTCATTTATATTTGATCTAACTTAGTCATTAAAATATTTCAATACTCAAAAGGAAAAACTAATTAAAGGTAAACTAATTTAGTTAGTTCTTAATAATAGGAAAATGTGTAACTCATTCAATTTTTAATATAAAATATTATTAATAATAAATTATTCAAAAATATGATTTAACTAATTCAATATTGGTTTATAAAATGTAATCTACTGTTAAATTTAAAAAAAAAAATTATAATTTTTTATAACATGCAGCCTAGGTCCATATTAAATATGGATCTACTAAGCCTCGAAAGGGATCAAATCTCTTGAGATGCAAACATATTTTAGAGTAAAAAGAGATTTGATCCATCTAGTCTCCTGTTAGATTCATTGTAAAGATGGATATAGGGAGGTATAATATATATGTAGTTAAAATTCAAATATTATATATATATTTCAAGTTCTCCACATTAAAATGTTAAAATATGCCACCCCCAATTTTTTCCCTCTATATATACATTTAATTATTTTTAAAACTAATATTTTCTAAAATATTACATATGAAATCCATATCAAACATTGAAAAAACTACAAATATCCCTCATACATTGAATTTTAAAGAAACTATCAATAGAATAATAATTATCTCAATCTTTCTCACTAAACTTAAAATATAAGAAAATTTTCAATTTAAATTACTTTATTTTTTTGTATATAAAGTATCTATAAAATTATGTTATTTAATATGGAAAATGAAATATTTTACTTATGTTTAACACTAAAATATTTTTTGTCATAAATGTATTTTTTTGAGATATCACATCTAAATGGAACTTAGCATACATAATGTAATATCAATAATATTATTTCTTGTCAGGTGAAAAATTACATTTCTTCCTTGTAGTAAAAAGTAAATTATGTTTGTTTACTCATTTCATTTCTTCCTCATTACAAAAGCTATTTGTTTTTTTGAACTTTCGGTTACTTTATATCTCTATATAAAGTTATATAATATTAAGGTGTAAGTTGAAGTATTGAAATTATGACCGGCATTATTTTTTTATTACTATTTTTAATTTTTGAATTTAAACTATTATTTTACTATTTTTAAATGTGACATGACATGACAACACCTCTCCCATACTCAGTTGTAGAGCACCTCTTGCCACAATTAATTTAGATCTAATATAACTTAAAATTTATATTTTTATAAAAGTTAATTTATTACTAAATTTATGAGATTTTCAAGAAATATAAATTTAATATTTATAGAAAATATTACCAATTTTATATTACAATTTGTGGATCAAGAAGTGTAAAATAAACTTGTGAAATTATTTGTAGTTGGTGATTTTCTCTATTGGATGTTATCCCTTAAAGAGGAAAATGAGATTTTTTTTAGTAATAAAGATATACCACTTTGGTGCTATTTATGTTCTTTATTTGCTATTGTACTCATTTAAAGTTAACACTTTTAATAATAAATATGACTTAAATAATACAAACAAGATACTATATTAGATTTAAAGTTTTGAAAAAAAATATATTTGATTATTTCTTTGTGAACAACTCAAATATATTTCTTGTTCCACATAGTTATCACAATATAGTCACTAAAATTCATGTTTTCACATTTCTCCTAGCAAATATTACATCAGAACGATGAAAGAATATATACTTTAAATAATTTAGTTATAAATACATAAAAATGTATTTTTATTTTACATAACCTAAATAGGAAACAAAAATTCATTTCCAAGTCCATTTGGATGTAAAACAAATTCCTCTTAATGACCATCATAAACCTGGGGTGCTTGATACACTCCTATGGCACAAATGCGATCATATTTACTAAATGCACTGAAAAATAATATTTAGAAATATAGCTATATCTTGGTGCATTATATAACATGAACATTTGGTACCAATGCAAAAATGTTATACGTGCACACTGGTGCATAAGTGTGACATACCCTATGAAAATTTAAATTTCTGAACCAAAAACGGAGCTTCATTCATATGTGTGCAATGATTCTTGCACGATTATGTTTTACAATGCAAAGGAGCTCATGCATTCTACGTTTTTGGCACACCGATATCCTTGGCTTCTCACTCTCCATTCGTCGCTGTTATCCTCTCGTGCCTGGCTTCATCAAGCGGTCAATGCTCTCCAACAGATCTGCTCCAATGCAAATTCTCCCTGGGAGCTGTCTTTGTAAGCCGCGTTGGTGGAAAAGACATTTTCGTGGCAGCTCCTTTATGTTTTCCCTTGGCCCTCCAGGCGCTGCCTTTTGCATTTGTCTCCACTTCAAGCAAACTGAATATTCCCCTGCTACACATTCAGGGCCTCCTCTATCGTGCATTAATCTTCTTTTGTTGCCATTAGCACAAACTCTGGCTGGCCTTGGCCTACTCGAGCTCTCCTTCTGTTGTCGTTTACGTGTTTCCTCTAACCTGGCTACCTCCCCCCGGGGCAGTAACAAGGTGCAGCTGACTCGTTTGTGTTCGAGGTCTACCTTGCAGGGATATGAAGCCCCCACTCTTGATCTGCTTCCCTGCTCTGATGACAAGAAGTCACTTGCTCCTTCTCCTCTGGGTTTTCAGATCCAGATTGTTCTCACAGGAAAAACTCTTCTTTTATGGGTCCATTCATAATTTTTGGTGCTTCACCTCTCAAAGGCCCTTGATCTAAAGCTATGGATCCCCTCCTCATCTCTCTATCTCCTTCATTTAGGTAAATAGCTACATAACTGTTTCCCGATTTATTATTACAATATAGAAAAAATGCTACAGTGATTTTGTCCCTCTGCTTGAGGGGTGGCATAGTAGGTCAATCCTCTTCTTCCAAAGGTTTCTCTTACAAAGAAGCAGTAAAAGCTCCACCCTCTAAGCAACCTGCTTCCCCTCCTGAGGCTCCAAAGCCTTTCCTGGTTGACAAATTGGAGGAAGCTCCATCTATTGATATTACCCACCCTGATCTGGAAGGACAGCTCCAGCTCTTTTCTGAGCTTTCCCTCATTTGTAGGTTCAATGGGCTCTGGCCCCACACTGAATATTTGTACGCTTGGATTCACTCAATCTGGACCAAGCACTACAAGGTCATCCTCTGCTCGAAGGGTTTATTTATTATTATCTTTCCAGACAGTAGAGATTACAAAACTACCTTAACAAATGGGCCTTAGTTTTGGGGCATAGCAAGGCTTTTTCTAACTCCCTAGTTCCCCGATTTTGATCCCTCCATGGATGTCATCACTAAAATTCTGATCTGGGTTAGGCTTCCTAACCTGCCTGCTCACTTGTGGCACTGTGTGATCTTCCAAGCCATTGGGAATTCTCTAGGCCGCTTTCTTGCTACATATGCCTCAAGAGTTCTAAAGGGACTCTACACCTATGGTAGAATTTGCACCAAAATAGATATCAGTAAAGGGTTACCTGACCAAATCTTTCTCAAAGCCCAAGATTTCTCACGGGCTCAAACTATGGACTATGAGAATACAACGTTTAGATGTCGGCATTTTCAAGAAATAGGACATCTTCAGAACTCTTGCACTCTCTCTCTATCTCATCAGAAAAACATCACTCGTAAATCGAAAGATAAGAGTTGGAAATCCTTTGATCTGCCTTCCATGGAGGATATTGAGTCCTCCATCTCAAAGGAGGACGAATCTAATTCCGAAGATGATATTGACACTCGCAGTAACTGCTTTCCCCGTTAGACCCCGAGGGAGTCCCTGCATCTTCGACTCTTCAGAAATGCCTGCTTAAGACCATCTCATCCAACTCTAATAAGGAGCTACCTTCTTCAAACAACAACATTCTTCAGGTAGTTCCAATCTCGTTGTCCCCTGATGGCTGGGTTAAAGTCACTAAAAATAAAGGAGAGAATCTTTGTATCATGGACTGCAACCGCTCGAGATAGAGCTCTTGGCTGGTCCTTTTGTTTCCTTCTGCTCTTTTCTACTTCTCTTGGTTGTTTCATGCTTTCACCTACCTTCTTTTTGCTTCTCTAGGGGGTTTCATGCTTTCATGGCAGATCGCTGCATCCTTCTGGATCCCCCGGTTAATTTTTGTTCATGTCTCTCTATTCCATGTTTAGCTCTTGGTAGAGGTCTCCCGGTCCACTTATCTGCGGCCTTTATCCTCGACTGGAAAGCTTCCCTGGCTTCCTCCTTGTATGGAGGCATGTGTTTTGTTTAAGCTTCTGGGGCTCGCCGCTCTTCTTGCCCTGTTTGGATCGAAAATGTTTTCAGGTTTATCTCTAATTTGGTTCCTCTCGTTATGTCTGGGGAACATAGGTTTCCATTTTTTCTATTACTGAAATAACCTTTTGTAACACTATGTACATTATGCTCCCATTAATACAATTGTTGATTTACAAAAAAAAAAATACATTTTTCATTTGACAAAAAAAATGTATTTTATGTATGATGTTGATGTATTTTATATTTCAATCATGTTGAAGATATGTGAGGAGAGGTAGCATCAATATGAGCTGGAAAAAATGGTAGACCCATACAATATTTTCTGAAAATGGAAGGCTAGAGACAGGGAAAACACCTAATCGTTGTCTTACAATACACACTCCACATGTTCTAACTAGATCTCATATGTCCCTACTACAACCTGCCATGGTTCCATGGATTTCAAAAATGGAACTATGAAAACTTTATACTCGGTTAAATATTATTAATTAAAATGGTAAAATAAGAGTGAAATTGGAAGATCGTTGTAAAAAGAAAAGATATTAGAATAGGGCTTCGTGGGTCTTATGAGTCACACACTAAGCATCGTGAAAACTTATAGTCATTCCTTTCGCACCACTGGTTTATCGTATAGTTGATGTACTTTGAACTAATGACGTGATGTATATGATTTAGAATCATGAATTTCAATGACATGATGTATAGATATTGGGCTCGTGATCTTGAATTATCATTCTGGGAAGGATATATTTTCATAATATGTCACATGCAACACCTTTTTACGTAGCCTTATCAGTTATTACTACTAAACTTATAAATAAGGGTGTACTTTAAATAATTTACTTATAAATACATACATATATATTTTTTTTCTACATAATCTAAATAGGAAATAAAAATGTATCATTGAGTCTACTTGAGAGTCAAACAAATGCCTCTTAATCACCATCACATTATTTATCATTTAATTAGTGGACATAAAATATTTATTAATTCAAATTTTATTTATAATTACTATTGAAAATAAAATTCAAGATTGTTCCATTTTTCATTGTTAAATTCCTCATAGAGTTATCATTACATGATTATCTATATTGATTTTCAACTAAACAAGAATAAAAAAACATGTGATTAAACCAACAAGTGTCTAAATTGAGACTAAATCTTCAATTTTCTTTCTAAATTCACTATGTCGCTATCAATTTCCTATCTGATAAGGGTTGTGACATTTAATTATTATTATCATATATAATATACACAATTCGAAGTATATTTTTTTATGACTATCGGAATCGGTAACGCACCCACTATTGTACACGTGTAAGATAGGGTTGATCCGTGACGACAAACACTGTAAACTACAGGTGAAATCGCACCACCGCCAAGCACAGTTTTCATGGGTGAGAGTTCAAACTTATGATCTCAAAAACAAAATGAATGCTTTATCAGTATGTTCACTTGCCAAGAAGCCCCACCCTTGGGGCCCACAATTGGAAATACGTATTTTTAAGTATTGTAAACAATTTTCCACTGCAAGAAAAATGTGTATAAATGTTTGTGAATCTTACCAAATATATTATAAAATGGAAATAAGAGGAATAAAAAAAATATAATTAGCGAAATAAAGAAAACAAAAACATACAAAACTATTATAAATGATGAAATAACACAAGTGTATATCACTCTTCATTGTCATCACCCTGATTATCTTTCTCCCTTGGCATGATAACACTATTTTTCTCAAATTTTTTTCTCAAAAATAAGTTTGCATTTATGGTCGTGTCTTAATACGCACCATCAATCCCTATCCAACACATCTAGGTAAAGAAATATCTAGTTGCATTATTCTGGGAAAACATAAGGCTCCCTAGATTCGTGCAACCTCTTTCTAGAGTTTCTAGATATCATACCACTATCACACTCTTCCTTTCCATTATTCTGACCAAAAGTGTGCCACCACTTGCACCTAAAATTAACACATGTTAACAAAGATAAGCCCACTTGAATCATTTCTTGTATATTTCCAATGTAACATAATGTCCCCTCCATTAGTTTTTGATCACAATCTTTAGCAAGATTAGATTGGTAGAACGCGAATTCCACTCCACATTATTTTGTCATGCATCCATCGTCGACATCCTCTATATGAAAATCATGTTCACATTCCCACATAGATGGGAAAAATTCACATATAAAAAAATTGAAATAATTAGAATTGTCATATGTCTAACAACCCAAACATAATTAGAAATATGAAATATATATATATATTAAAATTCAATGTTGTAGTATGAAGTTAAAAATATACAAAAATATACTATAATTATAGAGTTTTTTACCCAATCCCTATGTTTAATTCATCTCCTTCAGCACACAGGTAACGACTACATGCACCATAATTATCTGTGACTTAATTAACAACCCAACTTTTAGTGCATGTCATTGGCATATTTTCTTCTAAATTATAAGGTGGGATTCTACCATTCAAGCATTTGAATTCTTTCCTAGCACTCTACCATTTCCTTCTCTTCTCTTTGTACAATGTAGCACATGGTTGTTTCACTTTCATATTGTAAAGAATGAATTTATTGATGGCTTGAATTTATCAATTTTCTAAAGAAATGAAGCCAACATATATATATATATATATATATATATATATATATATATATATATATATATATATATATATATAGTACATATGAGATTCAAACATGCATTAATATGAATTTTAGTGTGAATAACTACTGTGTAGTAATTTTAAAAATGATAAGCTTACACTAACAATTTATCATGCACCTCTTTCCCTTCATTTCGATAAGCTCCCATTCTATTTTGTCTTCATCCCTTTTTTCATCCCAAATCACAACACTTAGTGTATTTTCGAGCTTCTTGATGTAATAACTACAATACTATAAAGACTCATATGATATATACCCCTCTTCCATAGGCCCCTCTATTTTCTCTCTTTGTTGAACAAAACCTTTCGAAATCTTCATGTACCTCTCTGAGAAAAACATCAAACAATAACAAAAAACCCCAACTAATTTAACCTCATCTACTAGGTGAACTATAATACGACCTTGCAAGTCCATGAAACTCGTCGATAGTTCCTTCTCAAACATAAAAACAATATCAGATATCTCTTGACGTGTAAGCCTCACTCTCATGTGAGAAAAAAAATTATAAATCCAAAAATATAATTAAATTAATTAATCTTGAAAATTAGGATTTTATGCCTAATTTTCTAGATTATGTTAGTTCCTCTTAATTGGGAGTTATTTTAGGCCTACCTAACTTGGCTCCTAGATGTGTGTGGTCTAGATATTTTCTCAACCAAGTTTTCCAAGATAGACGCACTATCCTGATACAAATTCCTCATCTATTTATTTGTATTATAACATTATTTGAATAAGGAAGAATATGTGAGGAATGTCGCAAGGCTCTTAGGCCTTTTTCACCAGTTTTATGTTGTAGGTAATTTTATGAGTGTTTTATGATTTATTTAATTTTCTACATGTTGTATCGAGATTTATATTTCTTAGGACCATGTTGAGAGATTTTAACATGCTATATGGATTGGATATGTGGCACTATGTGAATGGAAATTTGTGTGGAGCAGACTTTGTTCAAGTTACCTCTGTAACTGATTTGATAGGCGACAAATCTAGATGACCTACCATGGGGAATGGAGTTGTAGTCTTTCACGGGTGGAAGAGCGATTTTTTTTGTAGTTTGAATTCTAAACATGCAGTAGTTATAGGAATTGTTTCCAAGAGCCAGATCTGAAAATGTTGCATGACCTTGATGGAATTTGGCTGCAGTGTTGATCTTATGGATACAGAATCAATCCACTCTTCCATGTGATGGCCTTCATAAACATATTGTTGTGCCTTAGTGCATTCGATTGCAGCCTCACCGCACACTTACAAAAGCATGTTGAAATCAATACTTAGGTGACTCCAAAAGTAAGCCTATACCATGGTTAAGATAACTGATTGGAAATAGAACTCCACAAGCATGTATTTCTTAGAGCTAAGTTGAATTGAAGTCTGTGAAGCTATGTAGAGAATCGAGAAACAATGAGTTATTTTATTTACATATATGAAAATTTCCAAATTTTTGGCATGGATCTGTTTCAATTTTCTCAAATGGCTCAATTAGAAGTAATAGAAGGTGATCCCAAAGCTTGAGGTGTGGTGGAACCCACCCAACCTGTTGAAGTTTCATCACATTGGAAGCCTATCACTTATGCTCACACCTCTCTGTTCACTGCAATTTCACTTCCTTTTGTAAAAACATCCTTATAAATTGAAAAAAATTCTTCCTTACTAAATCTTGTTTGCGTCGTTGAAATTCTGAGTAGTGACTTGCAGAGTGTGAAATATTTTATTCAATTTTGATTTGAACATAGATATAGAAAATAAAAATGATGGGTTTGAAAAACTTGAGACCCTTATGGTCTCAGCCTGACCCCCTTATGGGAGGGTCAAGGGAAATAGATGGGATGTGCGTTTTCCAAGAGTGTATAGCTGTTGTGTTTGTTGTGGTTATTTCATCAATCACTATTACATGAGATACACCTGGGTGATTGAGGATAAATAGAGTTTTATTTTCTATTGTGTATCAATTTTTGGATGACATAGAGATTTCTTGTAAAGGTTTAGTGTCATGAAGCATCTTGTGAACTTGTGATTAAGCCATCCTGTTTTGTATTTGACCTGTATGAGATTGCAAGAGATTAGTAAGTCAAGTGAACAGTAGCATGGATTTTCACTATGGAAAGGCCATTAAATGTAAAAATAAAAATAAAAATAAAATAAAATAAAAATAATAAAATAATTTTGAATTATTCCAATCTACCTCTCTTTAACTCCATTTTAGAGTTTGATTTTGTATTGATACGTTGTTTTGAGAAATACTTTGTATCGGTGGCACTTGTTGTGGGAGGAGAGTGTATACCCTATTTTTTGTTTGCATATGGTTGACTAAATAAAGTGGTCACCCTTGTAAATTGTAGCCTAGGAGGAGAGAGCCTACACTAGTCCACAAAAATTTGGCCAACTAGTGAATGAATGAACTACGTAGGCATCAAAGGAAAATCCTCTCGGATGTTGAGCTGGTTTATAAGTGTTGATATCAAAAATAAGCCCATGGGATTCGAAACCAACACATAAGTCTTCAAGGCCTAGGTTTTTATTATATTCTAGTGCTAAAGTTTCAATTCTACTTTAAGAAACATATCACTGAAAATTCTTCCAAGTATTTTTTCCACACAGCATCACAAGATTCCATTTTTACATAGGAATAAATAACATTAAAAGGCCTTAAAAAAAACAAAGGCAACGTAAGCGAACAAAAGCCAGCATGACCCTGTAAGAGCCAGTGTCATCCAACAATAGCTAGCACGGGAGAGTCGAGGCCATTTGTTCGATGGCGCTTTCAGTCAAGAATTTCATGTGCCAGTAGCTTTAGATTGAATTTTGTCAGTGCATGTTATTTTTTTTCAAATGGATCCATAAGCTTGAGTTCACTTTTTTTCATTCACTTATTTAAGGGACTCATTAAAATTCTTTTAAATGGGAATTTAAAAGATTTTTTTTTTAAGTTTCACTGAGAAGGTGCACTTTTTAGCGAAAATATAAGTGTGAAATATTTTGTATGGAAGTAATAAGTTATATTAAATGTTTTTAATGGAGAGATAAGGTGTTCCTTTTTTCAATAAAGTGAATTTTAAAGGAGGGATAAGGTGGATTAAATATTTTTTTTTAGTGATTTTTAGGAGATATAAGGAGTGCGAAGAGGGTGAAGATTGTAATTCATGTTGTGATAAGGTGTATTTTTGAAGTAAAGTGTTTACTTCTAGGTGGTTGAGTAAGTCTACATTCAATTTAGTTTTCGAAGACGAGTTGCATCAAAGGGTTTCCAGCTTGTCATTTTAATTACTTGAAGGTGAAGATTTCTTATGTACTCAATACTTAATAAAATCATTTTTTTTGGTGATTGTGTCCTTGATCTACCTGAAATTGAATAAGGGGATCTCAGGTACACCATGTGTAGTGAATGCGTGTGCATGACTTATATCTAGTTTTCTGACACTCTCTTTGTAATATGGTTCACAAAAAATTAAACAACTACATGCACATAAGCAAGCTTAAGTATACAAGTCATCAAGCTTAAGTAATCAAGCTCATGCAATCAAGCTTAAAGACACAAGCACAAACAATCATATGCATTTGTGAAACACCTCATCAAGTTGATAAAGGGGTCTTCTATAGCCACATTCAGCATCCTACAATCAAAATAATAAAGTTAAGGATGCCACAAAATCAAGCATTCCAAGACAACACGACATCAAAAACACTTTTTGCATCAGTTGCAGCTAAACATTTTTGTAACTGAGTTGAATTATCAGGGTGCATTCTCGGTTGAAACCGACGTCCCAGTTTTAATTGATAAGGTGGTCAACCTAAGACAATTAAGTCAACTAAGTCTTCAACTGATTCATAGTATTTGAACTATTTATTTGTCTTCTGGGTGCATTTTCGACGGTGTTTGACACCCTGTGTTTTCAATAAGCATAATCAATTCAGTACAAAGTTCACAGCATTAAGCGAGCCACCATGAAGTTCATTGAACCAACGATCAAATCAAGAAAGTGATTTCAACTCTAACGCAAGTAAATGTCACATTAAAACAACACTCAAGGAAGTTTAAATTAACAAAACGTGAGTGTCTGTTCTAGTGAGTGTGAAACAAGAAAAAAAAGTTTCACCAAGAAAGAGATCGAGAAAATTCCAAAGCAAGTGAGTGTGTCATTCAAATAAATCAATAAAATTCAATCCAAAAAGTTCCAATCAAGTGAGAAATTTCAAGACAAGAAAGCCTAAATTAAAGCGAGTGAGTTCACATGTAGAAACACATCCAACTGTTACAAGTTATTAAAAATTTGATCCTATAAATTGTTGAAGACGTGGTGTAAGTCAAAAAAGAAACTATTGCGGATATGTCATGACATCTGTAACAGACAAATGAAATGATTGAGTTCCTTAAAATGGATTTGCAACCACAAAGAAATGAGTTTGAAGAGAAGAGTAATGCTTCTGAGTCTTTGAACGATATAGATAAACATGATAAGTCCTTCATCCAAACAGCTTCAAGTGTCGAAGTTGTTCAAGTTCAACTTTCTTCCAAACCAATCATCAAGCCATGGGAATAAATCCAAAGTAGCATAAATATATGAGGATTAGGATATGTCAAGGATGACGACAACTTACATATCCAATATTATTCAAATCTCATCAAGTTCGTCAGTGCATGATTTCTTGAACAAATCACATCAACAAATTTTGTGAAAGTTGCAGAAAAACCAATATGCATGCAAACCATAGTTTCATTCAAACCAACGTTCTCACATTGTGAAAGAATAGATCATATAAAAGATCATTGTTTTGACCTCCATCCTTGTCGCGATTGTGGCAAGCCGAATCATTCATTAGAGAAATGATGAAATCAAAACCAACCAGCCAAATTGAATATCAATTATGAATGGATTGATCCTAGGTAATAGTATTAAACAATAAAAAAATTGTATAAGTTTTACAACTGGATTCAATCACACCTATTGTAGCTGACAGTCAATTGAAGATGGTACTTTCATGCAGATGAACGGGGCAGTAGACCAATGAAAATATCTTACACCTAAAGTGGGGGGTGTTTAAATATAATTTCCAAATGATTGTCTCTCCTTTTAAATTACAAAGGGAGGGAAATAATATTGAAATTGAAGGTGGTTGTTCTTCTAAAAGTGTCAAGAACATCAACAAAAGCAGCTAATGGGCATCTTCAGCAGCTTGTGGGCGTTCAAACTTCCAAGAAGCTAGTGGGAATCAATAATGAGTAGCTTCTAACAGCATCAACAAAATAAACAATGAGTTGTTTTTTTACATCATCCAAATCATCATCCAGTGTGCTATCATCATTAGCAAATTTTCCAGTGGGAATCTTCAACAATTTGTCAGTGGACAAGAAAATTTGCCAATGGGCATCATCAATTTTTTTGTTAGTGGAAAAAGGATGTTGGTTGCAAGGAAATGACAAATGGATCCTTTTGGAGCTTGGAATGTGATGAAGTTGTCAAGAAAAATTCAGAGATGAATCAGACATGACGCTCAATCATGCTCTCTTAAAATTATAAATCCAACAAAATAATTAAATTAATTAAGCTTGAAAATTAGGATTTTATGCCTAATTTTATAGATTATGTTGGTTCCTCTTAATTGGGAGTTAGTTTAGGCCTACCTAACTTAGCTCTTATATTAGTGTGTGTGGTTGAGATATTTTCTCAACAAATTTGTCCAAGATAGATGCATTATATTGAGACAAATTACTCATCTATTTATTTGTATTATAACATTATTTGAATAAGGAAGAATATGTGAGGAATGCCGCAAGGCTCTTAGGCATTTTCCTCTAGTTTTATGTCTCAGGTAGTTTTATGAGTGTTTTATGATCTATTTAATTTTCTAAATGAAACCACTATGGAATTATAGCTACATGAATATACTTTTATTTGATCGAACTAAAAAATGATGATAATTTACATATGACATGTTGTAGTTTTCACCTAGCGAAAATCGTTGCCACAACAAGGAGAGAAAAGCACAACAAAGCTTCCCAATCAGCCCCTCTACCATTTGGGGAAGCTTATCTTGACATAATTATATCTTTGTTGCTATTATTGGTAGATGCATCTCCTTAAAAAGGACTCAGATGGTGCTGGATCAAAACTATTTCACCTTTTTTTTGGTTTATTTAGATATGTATGCAGTACATATTTAAACTGATTAAAATAGCTAGCATCCTACGTATCCTTATAAAGGAGCATCTTGATATTAATCTCAAGAGAAAAAAGAAGCATTTATGTCCAACGCGTTGTGATAAAAACACCACTAACGAAGGTGAAAAAGTTTCTCGTTAATTGTAGTTCATATCAGCGACAGTAAAAGGATGCTTTCAGAAATAGTTCTAATCACACAGATTACCTTAGTTAAAATAAATAAACACAAATTGATAGAACATATTTGCAGAAACAGTGGTTCATAGTTTAGCATGCCAATAGAATTAAACAGGAACTAGGAGCATGGAAACAATACAACTTGTGCTAGCACAACAATGCATGATAAACTTAAAGTCATAAACCAACAAGTCATTCATACACTTTTATATCCACAGTGAAGAAACGATCATTTAGTTATGACTCCTAGGTTCAAAAATGTTCATCCCCCAATTTTTCATACATCGTTCACACTCTTTCTTTCTAAGGGATTCCCCCCCCCCCCCCTTCTCCGAGTTCATCTGGGGGTTTTTATGATTGAACCAATCCCCTCATTATTGAGTTATGCATGCAAAAACAAATATCCTAATTGACTAACAAAGTGTGCATTCGACAATCACTCATAAACAAAAATTAACAACTGAATTTGGTGAAAAATGAGCTTCCACCCATAAAATATCATGATCAAAACAGTAACAAAAGTTACACGTTTCGCCACGGGGGCCAATTCATGGGATTTTAAAATAATTACGAGGAGTAACATATGGTCATGAAGGGATGGTGTAATCGCAGTGAGGTGGGAGTTGTTGTGTGTGCTTAGAGGTAACTGGTTTTCACATGGTCCTCAAGAAGTAAGCGGTATCAGGAAATGGGATGCAAAATGACGAGAAGAAGACACATGGGCGGGGTGAGTGGTAATGGACACCACTCATTTCACACCCTTATACCATAGTTAAAGTTCGAAGGATGCTGGGTGCGAAATGGATAATGGGCCATTGAATGCATCAGGGAGGCGAAGATGATGAGATGTGTGCGAAATAAAGGGAAGGCAGACGTGATATTTGGGCCCCACTTATGGTTGCCTACATCACTTTGCGAGTGCCTCTAGGCCTTGCGGCTTCTTCAAAATAGTGCCCCCATGGTGATCGTTGATTTGGGTCAGTGTGCCTACGTCACAGTCAACCTGCGAGGGCACCCTGTGGTTTAAACATCGGGTTGTTTGTGCCTGCGGGTTTCCCTTGATCTGCCACTATTTGTTGTCATCTCATCTATGCCAAAAAATGTACATAGTTGTTACGCTATGGTCAAACCCACCACTCATAGCTCTAACCTATACGCAACTCGACCTTTGCTATGTTTTTTCCACAAACCTCATGTTGTGTACATAGTAACAGAGACCTACCAATCAAATGTCTAAAATCAATCTGTCATTTATAGATTGCATCTCAACTTGTAATAGAAGTACCTGAGATGCACATGTGTCAGTGAAAGGTTGTGATTTAGCACCAATTTTTTTTTGCCGAAATGAACAAACTAATCAAATGATTCAGCAAAATGAAATAGGGAGTTTGGAAAAACAAAAAAAAAAGAGTTCGGTGAAAGAAATCTAAGGAATTTGGCGAAAGAAATATAAGGCACCCAAAATTTTCCGAAAATCCTACTTCAGCCCTTCTATGGCAATTTCTCTTACTTTTTTCTATTAAAACAAGGGTTGTTTCTACAATAAATGACGACTTACTCAGTGAGGTAGTTATCTTTTAATATATATAGCTTATGGGGAATGCTTCATTACACATGCGACTTTCAAGAAACTTAGAACTTATGAGCATGTGGAATAAACACGTGTCCCACCTTGAGTATTCTAGGTAGGGAAAGATTTTCCTTAAACCTTGAGGAAATTTTAACAGATATTATCAGTTAGCCAAAATATATGAGGTTAATTTTAACTTCTTCTGCGTGTCGATATGTTTTTCATATTTTTCCTTAACCCCATGGCTTCTCGATTCCGAGCCGATTTAGGTGTGTGCTGCATCTGAGTGTCTCTCGAGGGAGAAACATCTTGTAAATCAAAAGTTTCATTATTGAATGATTACTTCATGGGGCATAGTCATGGTTTTTCCATATTTTTAAATCTCTTAAGAAGGGTTGGAGCTTGTTATTTCAACCTGAATCCTAAGCCCGGCAACAGTCCTTACCCCACAAGCTTTCTATCTCAACCTGACTCCTGAGCCTGGTAATGGTTACTAATTTCAAGCTTTCCTAGAAGTAAAAGAGTCCTTCCAGAATGGCCTAAGAATTTTTTAGAGATAACGTTAGATTTTTCCACAACACCCAATGAATTTACCTCAATGCCCAGGGATCCTCTTACTTCATAGCCCAAACAAACAGAAGACCTTTTAAATCATATTGATAAACCAAGCTAGAAGATAATAGCAGGAAAACTCACTCATAGGTGAGAAATTTCAGGTTTTAATCACAGGGCTTGTGGCAAGATGTTCCTCCATGCCAGAAACACATACTTCCAAATTCTAGCGTCATATTATATGCCCTCTCTGAAATATTTTCATGTGACATCAACTGAGAGTACTTCTTTCAACCCCAAAGTGCGCCAAATATCTAACAATATTCACCATGAGGGAAAAATAAAGATGAAAATCAATTTGCATAGGTTCAAACAAACGAAAGAAAAAAAAAAAAAACTATCTACAGAGTCCTAACCAAGACTTCCCCTAAGAAAAAAAACCTTTCAAAACTGGCCCATTGAAGGGAAAAGGGTCCACTTTCCCTTCCAAATATTGCAATCTGAAAGTGATCGACCCTAAAATTTATTTGACCTGGTATGGTCCTACCCATAACTTCTGGAATTTGGTATGTTTCGCTTTGACTTTATTTGTCTTATCCGACTTTATAACCATGTCCCTGACTTGAAACTCCTTCCTTCCCACAAACTTCCCACCGAACCACAATTTGAAATTTTTTGGTGGTTCAAGAACCTATTTTGGGCGGCATGCCGTTCTTCTTCTAATTTCAACAGGATATTTATGCATTACTGCATCGTTGGAAATTTAGTGTCCTGGACTGAGTGGGAGAGCTGAAGAGACGGCAAAAGGATGTGTGTGGGAAGAATTAAGTCCTATCCGTAGACCAGGAAGAAGGGATAATTCCTTATTGCAGCTTTGGCAGTCACCCAATATGCCCATAGAGCTAATGGAAATTTGAGATGCCAATTGCGTTGGTGTTAGGCTACAATTTTCTTAATGATATTGATTAAATTTTTGTTTTTCGCTCAGCCAATCCATTTCCTTGAGGATAATAATTGGCCAAGTAGTTAAATTTTATTCCAAAATTTAATGCAAAATCTATTATTTTTTCTAATGAAAAATATTTAGCGTTATCACAAAATATGGGGTTAGGGGCACCAAATCGGGTAATGACATGGGTTGTGATGAATGAGATTACCTGATCATCGTGGATGACACATAGAAGGATGTATTTTGACCATCGTGTTAAATAATCAGTAGCAGTGATGATATAATTGTGTTGCGGGATGAATGTGGGTTAATTTCAGCAACCACGTCTAAACCTCACTATTGAAAAGCGGCTATGATAATCATTGGCTGGAGGGGCATGGATGCTCTCTAATCTCATCCTACAGATTTCTTGGATTCATCACATTTTTCATAAATGAATATGCATCCTTAAACATTGTAGACAAATAATATCCATCTCTCAAAATTTTATGAACCGTAGTTTCTGGTCCAAAATGACCACCCTCTGGACCTTCATGCAACTCTGACATCACTTTTTGGGATTCCTTCTTCTCTAAGCACCTCAAAAAAAATCCATCAAAGTTCTTTCTGAATAAAACACTTGCTACCAACTGGAAACGAGCTGACTTAAATCTTAGGGCTCTTCTTTTAATGGCATCCAGACCTTCAGGGGGGCTTCCTGTAGTTAGAGAAAACTTCATGTCAGTGTACCAAGATTTTGGAGGGGTGATTGCATCCACGGGGCTAGCTTTGCACATGCAAGCTTCATTTTTCCATCCTTCTTCCTCAAAAAGTTCATTTCCTGCTGATTGCACCACCAAATTGTATAATCCCTGACACCGAACAATCTTAGTGGGCTATATCTCTACATCATATTCCTGGAGAGTTTTCATCCAATGCACTCAGGTTTCTACAAGCTCCTTTTGAATGAAAAATTTCCCCACTGCAGCGTAAGGCATAATTACCTGAGTATGAAATTTTAAAATATATGGGCGGAAATGCTTAATTTCCTTGAATACCAAAAATTCCTACTTATCTACCTCAGGATACTTGAGCTAGGCCTCGTCCATCCCTGTACTCATGAAAGAAATTGGAACTTCATCTCCTTCATCATTATTTTGGGTCAAAACAACTGCATAAGAGTCAATAGATGCAAAGGTATACAAGAAAAAATATTTTGAGGAATCAGGACTCATTAGAGATGTCACATCCATAACTGATCCTTTTATGTTAGTGAATTCTTCTTTCTGATTAATATCCCATCTATACTCTGCCTTCTTCTTAACCATATCTTGCAAAGGTTTGACTGTTTGGGAAAAAGTCGGGATAGATCTCCTCACGATGTTGATTTTTCCCATGAAATATTTCATAGATTTTTTGTTATGAGTGGGAGGGATTTTAAAAATTTTAGATGACCTCTTAGGATCGATCCTCATCCCTTCCTTAGACACCACAAATCCCAACATGTTTCCTTTGGTTACACAGAAAATGGATTTCTTAGGATTGAGGGAAATCCCATATCTTCAACAGGGCTCTAGAATTACCCTCAGATCATCATTCTGGTTTTCTCTGAATTTTGAGTATACCGTTACATTCTCTAGATACACCATGACAACCCTACCGATGAGTCCTTGAAAAGCGACATCCATAGCACGTCGAAATGTTTCTCCCACTTTGATTAATCCGAAGCGAATTTTCTGATAAGAATAGGTGCCCCATTTGTTTCAGAAGGTAGTCTTCAAACTATCACCATCGGCCACCAAGACTTGGTTATAACCTAAGAATCCGTCCAATAATGAAAAAATCTCTGAACTGGAGTCTTGCTGTAAAATTTGTTCCATCAGCGGGACTAGATAACCATCCTTGTTAGATGCTCGATTTAGATTGTGAAAATCAGCACACAATCATACGTCACCATTCTTTATTCAAAAAAGGACTAGGTTGGCTGCCCATTGGGTGTGTCTCAAAGGGAAAATGTTATTTGCAGCCAGAATTTTGTTTAAATTTGCCTTGACCATAGCTTCAATACTGGGATGCATCTTTTGTAACTTCTGCTGCATAGAATGGGCATTTTCTTTGATGGGAATGATGTGTTGCATTATATTTAAGTCGAATGTCTTCAATTCATCATATGTCCATGAAAATACATCCTTGAATTTTCGGAATAACCTGATAAAGGTGGCTTTCTCACCAGTGAACATTGAACCCCCAAGTTGATGTTGTAAGGATTCACCTCTGTACAAAGATTGATAACTTTGTATTTAATAGATGAACTCTGAGTCTGCAGTTCATCGCCCTTCTGAATTTATCTTGAATATCGTAGATATTTTCTAATTTTTCCACTGATCGTGGGAATGCATTCTCACGGACAGGTAGTTCTTGGTTAAGCACTTTCTTCATATCACGGTCATGTTGTTCTTCATCAATTGCCATATTTTTGAAAGTATCTTTGGACCTTAGGAAATGGATAATATATTTGTCATCATTTAATATCCTCCAATTTGTAATATTATCTGGGACCGAAGACCTGAAAATGAGTTCAACCTAAAAAATATCAGGTTTGAAATTTTCATATGGAATAAGAGGAGAAGCAACATTAGCTAGAAAATCTGCATCTACATTTTGATACCTTGGAATCGTCAGAATTTTAAATGCTTCAAAACAATACAAAATATCCCATATCTCTTGTTGATAGCAAACCAATTGGTTTGATATAAAGTGTATGGAGTTTCTTACCTGCTTAACTATGATCTCAGAATCGCCAAAAACCTTGAGATGTTTAACGCCGAGATCGATCTCCTTCTGACGACCCTGCAAGAGTGCTTCATATTCAACGAAATTTTTTGTACATTAAAATTCTAATCAACATGCAATCAAGGTTTTGTCCCTTTTAGGATCTTGGAGCACACACCCTATACCTGCACCATATTTGGTTTTAGAACCGTCGAAGTGCAAGGTCCAAAACTCTGACTCTATGGCATTATCTCCTACCTTCTCATCCTTTCAAGGAGCTAGCTGATGAGTACAAAATAGTAACTCTGAGACGACAGACTCTGGGACTATTGATGAATCATACGGGAGATCACCAAACCATGTGTCTATGCAATAGTTCCCTAATAAGGAATTAATAAACATCACAGGCTCATTTGGGGCTTCTAAACTAGTGACAACATGTTTCATGTAATGCTCCATATTTACTCTTAGTTGATTTGTTTTTCCTTTGTAGGGTAAGCACAGGTGAGACCAATCAGTGGGGAAGTACCCGTTTAACTGGCTGGACCAGTCTTTGCTCAACAAGAGACCATATGCTTAAGGAATGTTTGCTACTATAATGTCAATGATTTGGTGAACCCTAGAGTTTGAGGACAATATTATAAGAACTTTTTTTTAATTCTCCCTAGACTTTTACTTTTGATTGATCTAATTGCATTATTTTCTTTCCACTCTTACTAGGTTCAAGGCCTAATTTATTGCAAAATGAGTATGACATGACATTAGATGAGGCTCCTAAATCTACCATATAATTTGGGACATTATGATTGTAAATATAAAAGGTTAACAAGAAGGGAGGGGTCTGTTTTACTTCTGCTCAATCATGAAACCTTCAATTTGAGGCTCTAGGATATATAGATTTGAAAGGATATGCTAGGAAAGAATAGGGGCTTTTTCAAGAAGCACATTTACAATTTCATCTCTGAATTGTGCAATTTTGGTGATTTCAAAGAGAGAAATACTAGCCTTTGTCCTTTTCAACTCATGAATTATGTTGAAATATAGATTCGTAGTTTTAGTCTTATCTACAAGCTTAGTGGTTTTATTTACAACTAGCTCTGTAATTTCTGGCATACTTGGGACACTTTCTTGGGAGAGTCTGGTTTACCAACAAATGAGATTGATGAGGAAACACCACCTAGTGGCGCTGGTGGTCCATTGCTTTGTGTTTAGTAGGAATTTTGAGTGATATTCACATCTCCTAATCCTTCTTCATCTTCTTCATCAAAAATACTGGACAGATCCGAGAAGTTATTGATTGTAGATTCTCCAGGAGGGGGCTCCTTGGCTTCCATGGCGTGAACATCAACTGTCCCAGAGGAGTATTCTTGCCCGTTTATAAATATTCAAAAATGTTGATAAATATAGGGAAATAATTCTCAGAGTGGTTATATTTATGAACTCTACATAAATGTTCCATCGCGAATTCCTGGACATTAATTTCTTTTGGGAGAGATGGTTGTCTTGCAGGAAAATTCTTCCTATTTGGGAATTTAAAATAACCTCTCCCAGTTGTTCCTTCCCCTGAATTTTTTTTTAATTCTATGATTTTGTTGGACAACTCTTTCACTACCCTCTGCAAACCTTCTACATCAAAAGCAATAAAATCCCTTTTGTCCCCTGAGAACATTCAGGGATTTCCACTTCTGTTTCCCTTTTCTGCCCCCTATTGTCCTCGGTTTACCTTCAAGCTAGCCATGTATTTTTCTACTTTAATTTCTTCAGTAAATTTTTCTTGTAAGGTGTTATTTTCCTTTTGTTTAACGAACGTGGCCATGGTCTGGTGTAAGGAAGAAGTGTAGAATTCTATAAAAACTCCTTCAGTCGGCCTAGAGTCTTAAGGGATCTTGTTTCTAAGTGAGAGGAATCTTTGGTTGAAGTATTTGACCTTTTCTTTAGTATCCATCCTCATCCATGATAGCTCTAAGACTAAGACTGTGGGTGTTTTATCTTCTCCAAAATTTCTAAGGAATGTTGTCTGAAATTCATTCCAACCTGTTATTGATCCCTGTGGGAGAGAAAAATACCAAGTCGCGGCCCTTCCTCCAAAGGTATAAGGGAAGAGACAACACAACACATCTTCATTGTGGACACTCATTAATCAGTTTTCTAGCATGAAATTTTTAATGTGGTCTTTTGCGGGTTCCTTAGAATCCAGGTTAATTTTGGGAAGTAGTTTCTCGGGATGTTTAGGAAGTCGATTCTGTATCCCAGGTACGGCGACTGCATCCCTAAGAAGCCAAGGTATGTCAATGTTTGCATTATCATATTGATTGAGATAATTATTCATTATTTCCATATTTCCTTCTTCTGAGGAGTTTGTCTCAGGATGCTCAGAATTCGAACCGTTTTCAAATGGGTGGGGTGACTGAGTTTGAACACCCTCTAAGTCTTGATCATCTTCCCCTATCACAGAGTTAGGGTGATATGGGGAGACATGGGATATTGATCCTGGTATTTTGTGTAAGGCAAGGTCAGCTAGGTCTTCGAAAGTTTGAACTATGAGCTGATCTCCTGGTTGAGTAACAGGTAAAGTTTGTACCGTTCTCTTGGGTAATAATGGAGCTGTACGTAGTAGGCCAACCTAGCGTGCAGGTTATTCACCTGAAAATATTAACTTCGGGGAGTGGGACTACGAATTCGTGCTCTTCATTGTCTTCCGAATGTAGAGAAACTTCTGCGTTGGAATCTCCCATGCATATTCAATTATTTTCATGATGAGCAGTTCACGAAATAGAGTATAAGGTGGTGAGATTACCAAAAGCTGGTTACCGAACTACTGATGGTAAGTTAGGTTTCTTTTGGTCGATTTTACTCATGGATATCTGAGTGATAAATTTGTTTATGCTAGCCCTCCTTCTGGCACCAATTTTGTTGACCTGTCAAAAATCGTTATGGAAACAAGGATCGAAAATCCCAACAAAGGTTCCCAATTAGCCCCTCTTCCATTTGGGGTAGCTTATCTTGATGAAATTCTAGCTCTGTTGCTATTATTGGTAGATGCCTCTCCTTAAGGAGGACTTGGATGGTGCTGAACTATTTCCCCTTTTTTTGGTTTATTTTAGATCTCTGTGCAGTACAAATTTAAACTAATTAAAGTAGCTAACATGCTACATATCCTTACAAAGGATCGTCTTCATACTAAGCTGAAGAGAAAATAAGTTGCATCTATGTCCAACACGCTGTGACACAGACACCAGTGATTAAGCTGAAAAATGTTCTCATTAATTTTAGTGCATATCAGCAATAATAAAAGGATTCTTTCAGAAATAATTCTAATCACACAGATTACCTTAGTTTAAAGTAATCAACATAGATTGATAGAACATATTTGTAGAAAAATTGGTTCATAGTTTAGCATGCCAATAGAATTAAACAAAACTAAGAGCATGGAAACAATAAAACCTGTGCTAGCACAACAATGCATGATAAATTTAAAATCATAAACCAGCAAGTCATTCATACACTTGTATATCTACAATGAAGAAATGATCATTTAATTACAACTCCCAGGTTCAAAAAAATTCATCCCCCAAGCTTTGATACATCACTCACACTCTTTTCCAAGTGATTCACCCCCCCTTCTCAGAGTTCATCCGAGGGTTTTTATGATCGAAACAATCCCCTCATGATTGATTTACGCATGCGAAAAAAAAATATCATAACTGACTAATAGAGCATGCATTCAAAAACAACTCATAAATAGAAAATTAACCAGAGAATTCGGTGAAAAATTATCTTCCACCTGTAAAATATCATGATAAAAATAGTAACAGAAGCTGCACACTCACCACAGGGACCAAGTCCTGGGATTTTTAAATAATGGTGAGGAGTGGCAGATGGTCATGAAGGGATGGTGAAATCACGGTGAAGTGACAGTTGCTGTGTGTGCTCAGCTGTAATCAGTTTTTGCATGGTCCTCAACCAATAATCAGTATCGGGAAAGGGGATGTGAAATGACGAGAAGAATACACGTGGGGGCGAGGGGGTAGTGGTAATGGACACCGCTCATTTCGTACCCTCACCCCATAGTTAAAGTTTGAAGGTTGTGGGGTGAGAAATGGATTATGGGCAGTTGGATGCATCAGGGAGGCGGAGATGATGAGACGCATCTGAAAGACAGGGAAAGGTGGACGTGATAGTCGAGCCCTACTTATGGTTTCTTATGTCACAATGGGAACACCTTTATGCCTCGTGACATCATCAAAGTAGTGTCCCTGTGGCGATCGTGTGCCACTGATTTGGGTCAACGTGCCTACATCACTGTCAAAATGCAGGGGCACCCTGCAATTTAAACGTCGGGTTGCTTGTGCCCAAGTGTTTCCCTTGATATGCCACCAATTTTTGTCACCTCATTTACATCGGACAATGTTCACACTTGTTATGCTATGGTCAGACCCACCACTCACGGCTCTGACCTGTATGTGACTCGACCCTTTGCTGTGTTTTCGTGACAAACCTAATGTTGTGTACATATTTACAGAGACCTACCAATCATTAATATAGCATCAGTATGTCATCTATAGACTGCATCTAAACTTATAAAAGAAGTACCTAAGAAGCACAATGTCAGTGAAAGGTTACGATTTAGCATGAAAAACAATTCATTGAAATGAAAAAACTAATCAAATGATTTGGCAAAATGAAAGAGGGGAGTTCAGCGAAACAAAAAAAATATTTCAGCGAAAGAAATCTAAGTCGGCAAAAGAAATCTAAGGAACTCGAAATTTTCCAAAAATCCTACTTCGGGCCTTCTATGGAAATTTATTTTAATTTTTTCTATTAAAACAGGGGTTGTTGCTACAACACGTAGGTATTAGGGGAATTCATGGTTGACACACCCATGCACGAGCAAAGGAAAACCACAATTCATTTTAAATATTACATTATACACAAATTAATTATAAAATATCCCATTACATAAAAATAAAAAATAAAAATTTATAAGAACGTGTTTCTGAAATAAGTACTCTTAGAAGGTTCAAATGGTCATGTTATTTCAACACTAACAAACGATATTCCATATTGAAGCTGTCATGTCCCTCAATTTCACACCCCCAAAAAAAAAAAATTTTCCAACTATGTATATTTGTACGAACTTCATTTGTACTAATATGGGTTTTGTCATGGTATGACACTCTCTCTTTTATTGGATACCTCCTTTTGTTTTGTAGCTTATGGTTTTATTAACCTTTGTTTTTAAAGGCATGGGTTGCTATTTCAACACCAAGCACTTACCATAATAACTTTTGTTAATATCTCAATACCACAATGTATGATATGAGATGATGTGCATTCTATTATCGTTGGCTTATCTTAGCTCATGGTTGAAGTACATATCGTATGCGCATTTAACCTATTGGTTGTATTATGGTTTCATTTATTTCCACAAGGGAATTTATATATATATATATCAACCGGATTCAATTGTAGTTTGTATTATTGTAACTACTATGTCTTATCATAGTTTCGTTGATTCCCATGAGAACTCGAGTGCATATCTGAGCAATGCCACAACAATCAGTGCTTGTTCGCTCTTATTTACTCACCGATTTAATGTTATGTCTTGTTAAAGGGACCTTCGTTCACTCCTCGGAAGATTTACTTTATACTTTCGATGCCTTTCATTTGTGAGAATTAATTTATGCGTGGTTTTTCATGTGCTACCGTATGGTTCTTGATGAGAACGCATACTATGGGATCAGTTTGCAAATCTCATCGCTCGCTTGAATTTTTCCCTGAGGTACTTGTTTCTCTGGTCTTGTCAGGGTTTGGGCATCGCCCTCCACGTGGATGGCAGAGATCCATGATAAATTAGGGTTTGGCTCATTTATAAGTTCGATTTGTCACTCTACAACTTTCATTTTTCCTTTGTAAAAATTTATCTCAGTGAACGCCGAGGCCTCACGGTTTCACTTTTGCGTTTGGTTTTGCCATCCGGCGGGTTATTACACGAGACGGTGTCAACCTCCCAGTGCTGAGAGCTTCATCATTCAGGTAATTTCATGCTATTTCCTTTCGATTTTAGTTAAATGTTAAGTCCTCCTCAGAACTTGGGTAATGACACAAAATACTCTTCTGGTTTAAATTTTGGTTACGCTGGTACATTGGCCTTCGCGTTTCTGCCCATCCTTGTTATAGTCGAAGTATTCAGTGGTTTTATAATCTCTTATATTGTATCTCGGCATGATTCCTACTTTGATTGAGCACTTGTGTTTACAAGCGTATTATTAACCCTGAATCGAAATTTCATAACGTTTCCTGAGTTTTTCTTGACTCAATATATATTTGACCTCTATTGTTTTGGCCTCTGTCTGTATGATGACTTCATACAGTTGCCGATTTCGATTCGTATGGGTTCTAAAAGAGATGGCATAGCATCGCCCCTTTATCTGTAGCTATAAATTTGTTTTATTTTGTTATTCTGGTGTCCTCAGACCTAAGTCGATGCGTTTTAATTATGTGTCTCTATTTGCCCTTGTTCTCTCTCTCGAGGTTATGAGATTGTTCTCTCTCGAGGTTAAGAGATTATGTTTCTAAATTATCTCTAGTCTTGATTTATACTTTGTTTCATGTAGCACATTCAAGCATATAATCGACGTCTTGTACTATATACAGATGGTTCATTTTACACACGTATAGCTCTCCTGTGTAGAGTGAAATACCACTTCTGAGGTAATACTTTGTAGAAGTATTGAATTTAGGTATGGTTAGATTTCTACGCTGTGTATACATGTATCTAATTCTTCTTAGTTGCTCACAGACAAACATCAGAAGGGATCGGGTTCTTCCTATGGTCTTTGGGTAAGTAGAACCTTGGTTGGTTATCGTAACCTCTTATGGGCATTTTTATCCAATTGTATTCATACATATTAACTTATTCTCAGCAGTTCTTTTGTAGGTACGATATTTACCTCACGAATAGGTGATTGAGGATTACATAATTATCCTTGTGATAGGGCCATTATAATGATTTATTTTTCATGGTCACAGGTCGGCGTCTATCTCCTGTCGGCAATGATGATTGCCTCCATTTCTTACTTAGATTAGTTCACAGTTTTGCACAAGGATGGGCTATCTCCCTTTTCTTTTTTTTGTATTAAATTCAGCCAGAGGCTAGGACTGTTAATACATTTTCATTCAGATGATCAAATTTTCTGAACAATTAAATTCTGGAATGTCATTATTAAACTATTCTAGCCTGTTTCTATAAGTGGCTTCAGCATTTGATATATATGTATATGTATAATGCATCTCTCCTTCAACTCGGTTATTATTGACAACTCCATAAAATATTTTTATGTCAATACTCCTGTTAAATATTTTTCCTTTCCATAATGATCTGCCTAAGTATAATTGAAGAAAGTAATAAGTTTCCTAGCCTTATTTTTTTTTCTTCCTGTTCCTTCTCATGATACTAGCATAATTGACTATAAGTCTCTTTGTTGTAAGAGTTTTTAAGTCTGCAATTTCTCAGTGCATGAGAACTTTCCATTTCTACAGAGTCTATAATTCCAGGTATATTCTATGAATCCAATAGGGGTCTCTCTGTAGTTTGGGGTTTCATTATAATAGGCACCTATAATTTTATCTGCAATTATATATTTATAATGATTCTTAGCATAACAATTTCAGTCTATGTAGTGTTTGACTACACTTCTAAACATTACATAGATCTGATGGGGAATTTCTTTGTTATCTTTCACAGCTTGTATTGTCTGCATGCATGTTATAGAGATTCACAGGCACAAATTATAATTTCCAGTAATTATTCAGTTTGGAATCTTGCTTTGTGAAAGATATTAACACTAGTTTTGTATATATGTAACTCTCAGAGAAAAATTGTTTGCATGATTGGTAAACATGTTTAACCCGATTTTTGTACTATATATCTATATCTATATCTATATGTATATATATATATATATATACACACACATATATATGGCACTAAAATCTATAGAGGGTGATACATATATATATAGACATGTACTGTTAATTTGGAAAGCCACAGTGCCTTACTTCAATTAGTGAATTCAGTCAATCTATAGATCTGCACTACATGCACTGCACTTCCCCTATACATTTTTTTTTATAGCAGTCACTGATCTACTTCTATTTTTAACACAAACAGATTAAGGTTACAAAATTATAAATTATGAGATAACATAATCTCCAGATTTAAACCAGGGACTGGTTTAGAGTTTCTCGCTAATTTGTCCTCATATGTATGGTTCCTACAACTATGCAGAACTGAGAGAGTTTAATTACTCTATTATTCTGTAAATGTATGGAACACCAGCACAAAACAAAACATTGCAAGTAGTATGCAACTATAATCATTAAACTTTACACTTAACAATGAATAGTTTTAATCATTCATAACACTGTGAGCATACCACTTTGGTATTTGACCAGTCCTCCCAATTGTAGAGTCCCTCTATCTCCAAAACTCACCCCCAAGCTGAGATCACTTCCATTCCAGACCAACCTCTAATATGTTCAGGAATAGCTTATTTAAGCTTTTGCTCCCCAAATACTATTTCTAATTCTGCGTCCAGAATATCAGGATTCTTTTCTTCCTGTTTGCCTAGGCTTCCCTATTTAGGGACTTTTAAAGCTACTTTATGCCTTTCACATATTTTTACCTCTTCCCAACTACTCTCCACCTCATTGGGGAAACTAGATTTTCCTCAAAATCTAATTTGGAAATAAATTCTTTCAAGGATTTTTGAAATATTTTGGGGAAATATTTGCCTCTATCCATCCTCGTGGATTTATCAAGTGATCTCACAATTCATTTGGTCAATCTGTACAACATTATTTAATTTAATTTCCATAATGAAATATTTAATTACATCCACAAAAATACTTATCCATTTGGGGTCCACTCCCCTTAGGATTAAAGTTCAAATGTCTAGCTTTGTAAGAAAAACATAAACTAGGGGTGTTACATATTCCCCCTCTAAAAGAAAACACCATCTTCGGTGTTGATATCTAACTACTAGAGTTCATTTTTTTTTTCAAACAAAAATCGATATTTTTCCATAATTTCAGCTTCTCTTTCCCAGATAGCTTCTTCAGTAGTAAAGTGCTTCCACTGCACCTTTACTCTTGCTACCATCTGATTCCTCAATTCAATTTCTTCCCGGTACAATATTTGAAGCGGTTCTGGAAGGAACTTCCCTTCTAGTTCCACCTGTATCACATTCCAATCAAATATGTGAGAAGCATCATGTACATATATTTTTAATAATGAAACATGAAACACGTCATGCACTCTAACATGGGGCGGTAAGGCCATCTTGTAAGCCACTGGTCCCACCCTTTCTAACACTTCAAAATGACCACAATATCTAGGGGCCAGTTTTGCACAACTTCCAGCATAAAGTGTGCTCTTTTTGGGTTTAATATGCAAATACACCTATTCCCCCACTTTAAATTCTCAATGTACCCTCTTCTTATTAGCATAGTTTTTCTGGTGATCTTGTGTTGTCTTGATGTTTATTTGTATTTGTTTAACAATTATTTCCATCTCTTGTAAGGCATCTGGTCCCAACATTAGTTTATCCTCAGGTTGGCTCCAGCTCAAAGGAGTACGACATTTCCTTCCATAGAGGGCTTCAAACGGAATCATCTTGATGGAGGATTGATCGCTGTTATTATAGGAAAATTGAGCTAAATTCAAGTAGTATTCCCATTTTGATGGCCTATCCATCACATACATTCTCAACATATCTTCAAAAATCTGATTTGTTCTCTATGTTTGACCGTTGGTCTAAGGGTGATAGGCAATACTAAAATTCAACTTAGTGCCCATGCCCCTAAATAGACCTTTCCAAAAAGATGTTGTGAATTTAGCATCTCTATCCGAAACAATCACCTTTGGGACCCCATGGAGCCTTACTACTTCTTTCAGGAACACATCTGCTACTTGGGTTGTCCCAAAAGTAGATTTCATAGGTATGAAGTGTGCAACTTTTGTTAAAGTGTCTACTACTACCATCACCGAATCGTGTTGGTATTTGGTTTTGGGTAGCCCTGTTATGAAATCTATAGAAACGGTGTCCCATTTCCATTTTGAAATTGGCAAAGGATTCAGAAGTCCTGCAGGATGTTGATGTTCAACTTTAACTAGTTGACACTCCATGCACTTAGCTAAATATTCTGCTACATCTCTTTTCATTCCTGTCCAGAACAACTTCTTTTTCAGGGTTGTTAGCATTTTCTGATGTCCAGGATGTCCCGCATAAGGATGTTTATGGTATTCATCTAGGACCTCTCTTTTCAAAGATTCTACATTGGGGATATACAATCAGTTTTTATAGCAGATCAGTCATTGCTAGTTTTGGGTGTATTCAGCCATCTCCTTCTTTATTATTTTCATTTGTAGATTCTCATAATTTGGATCCCGGTCTAATACCTTTTTCACCAGTTCTTCTAAATTAAAATTTTCACTATTTCCAATGTTGTTTATGTTTTGGAAAGCATTTCTGCTCAATGCATCAACAATTTTATTTTCTTTTCCTTTGATATGTTTTATGTCCATATCAAATTCACTCAGAAAAGACAGCCATCTGGCCTGTCTAGCATTCAAATCAGTTTGGGAAAAGAAATATTTAAGACTAATATGATCGGCCATCAATGTAAATTTCTTTCCAAGAAGATAGTGTCGCCACATCTTCAAGGCATGAATAACAACAACTAACTCCAAATCATATGCACCATATTTATGTTCATGTGTCTTCAATTTCCTAGACTCATAGGCAATAACTGAATTTTCCTGCAAAAGGACTCCTCCCAATCCCTCTCTACAGGCATCTGTACATACAACAAATTATTTATCAGGACCTGCAATTTTCAGTATAGGGGCTATAGTGAGTCTTAATTTTAATTGTTCAAAACTGTTTTGGAATTTTTCAGTCCACTCAAATTTAACACCCTTTCTTTGTAGTGAAGTGATGGGATATGCTATGGGAGAAACTCTCTCCACAAACCTGTAATAATAACCTGCAATCCCCATGAATGATCTCACTGCTGAAACATCAGTTGGCACAGGCCATTTATTAATAGCCTTTATCTTTTCAGGATCAACAGCCAACCCCTGTTCAGAAATGATATGACCCAATTATTAGATCTTGTCCTTATAGAACTCACATTTACTAAATTTGGCATATAACTGGCTTTCCTTCAAAGTTTGCAACACTATCCTCAAGTTCTCTTTGTGCTCCTCCTCACTTTTTGAGTAAACTAAAATATCATCTATGAACACTAGCACGAATTTATCCAAGTACTTGTTTAACACACTATTCATTAAGCACATAAAGGTGGTAGGAGCATTTGTCAATCCGAAAGGTAGGACTACAAATTCATAGTGACCATACCAGGTTCGAAAAGCTTTTTTTCTAATGTCTTCCTCCTTAATTCTAAGCTAGTGATAACCAGTCCTTAGATCAATCTTAGAAAATACCGAAGCTCCTCTTACCTGATCAAAAAGATCATCAATTCAAGGCAAAGGGTATCTATTTTTAATTGTCTGCTTATTCAGCTGACGATAATCAATGCACATTCTAAAGGTTCCATCCTTTTTCTTCATGAACAGCACCGGTGCTCCCCAAGGAGACACACTGGGTCTAATATAACCTTTATCCAGCAATTCTTGCAATTTCATTTTCAGCTCCATGAGTTTGGGGGGGCTCATTCCATAAGGGGCTCGGGAAATAGGTGTTGCTCCCAGCACTAAATCGATTGAAAATTAAATCTCTCTTTTGGGGGGAAGATGAGGAATCTCATCTGGAAAAACTTCCTTAAACTCTCTCACCACTGGCAATTTATCTAGTAGGTTTTCTTCAGGTTGTTGTTCTATTTCCTCAACATGTACTGCATATACTTGATATCCTTTCTTAACTGTTCTTTTTATTTGTAGTGATGATATTTGTCTTACAGAGATGGGTTTTGGTTTTCCCTTGAGAATAAAAGGTTTCCCCTCTTCATCTATACAATGCAGAGTTTTATCCCAACAGTTCATCATGGCCTTTCTCTTTTCTAGCCAGTCCATTCCTATCAGTAAATCATATGAGCCTAAGGGTAGAATGTTTAAATTCACTTCTGTCTGAAAATCATTTAATTTAATTGTTGTTTGAGGTAACTTATGAGTTACTTTTCATTTGGTGCCAGTGGCTAACTGGACCAACCAAGACTGCTGAAATTTTTCAGTTTTGAGATTGCATTTTTCTACCACTTGTGGACTAATGTAGCTCAAAGAAGCACCTGGATCAATTAAAACAGTGACAGATTGGTCAGCAATCTTACCTTCCATTTCAACCATGGTAGCTTGGTGTTCTGCTTGTCGATTCTCCAAGGCTGCACTAATGGTGGGTATATCTCTTGCTATGTCATTCACTGTGGTAGCTTCTCGATCTCTCATAATCATCTGAATGTTTTGGTGGGGACAATCCCTCAAGAGGTGAGGTTCTCTACATCCCCAGCATTTTAAAGGCTCTCTCATTTTAACTGCACCTTCCTTCTTATTTTCTCCATCTAGTTGCTTTGAACCAACTTGAGACTAAACAGTTTGGCTTTCTTTTGGTTTGTTAAATTTCTTCCACTGATGATCTCTGCCAAAGTTTTTCAAATAAGCTGGTTTCTATTTCTTTCCTTTGAATTCACTCTTGTTTACCCAGCTTTTCCCATGCTCACCTTTTCCTTTAAATTACTGGTAGCACAATATAGCTTTCCTCAGAGCTTCATCCATGGTTTTTGGATTATCAAATTCTATTTTCTCCTTGTACACAGCAGGCAGACATTTCAAAAACCTTTGTACCTTTGCCTTCTCTTCCCGAATATAAGGAACATACCTTAACAGATTTGTAAACTTGGTGACAAACTCGTCCATGGTAAGCTGTCCTAGTCTGAGTTCATGGAACTCCTTTGCTTTGTCATTGTAATAACGTTCATTCAAATAACGGTTCTTAAACTTGACTTGGAAATCTTCCCAAGTAGCTGTCTTTTCATCAATGGCATGAACCATTTTCATCTCCTCCCACCACAAGGTAGCCTTATGTTGTAGCTGGTAGACAGCTAATCTGGCTTTCAGATTGCTTTCATATTCATAGACTTGGAAATATTTAATCATGTTCAACAACCAGGCTTCAGCATATTCCTCCTTCTCTCCATCATAGGAGGGAGGTTTGATCTTTTGGAATCCCTCCTGTAATTCCTTTTTCTGCTTATACTGGTTCCTAACAGCATCATCTTCCTCAGAATCATCATTCTTCCTCTTTCTGTAACCTTCACCCTCTTGGCTGTTCCGTGAAGTTAATTCTCTGATGAGCCTTTCCTGCTCCTCACTGGCTAATGGCAATCTGTCATTCTGGCTTCTTAGCTCAGCCATTTCTCGTTGCAAACTGTTCAACATAGCCATCACCGGAGTGTTGGGATCTGGTGTATTATCCTCTTCACATAGATCAACATAAATTTCATCACTTCCAGCCATTGGAATTGTCTGTTTCAGCACCACACTGTACACTAAACAACACAGATCAATAATACAAAAATAAAAAATAAATAATTCACAATAAATAATTTATACATTGAGCACACAACAAAAACAGCCCAGTTTTATGTAACATGGGCTCTGATACCAATTTTCATGTCCCTCAATTTCACACCCAAAAAAAATAAAAAAATCCAACTATGTATATTTGTATGAACTTCATTTGTACTAATATGGGTTTTGCCATGGTATGAAATTCTCTCTTTTATTGGATACCTCCTTTTGTTTTGCAACTTATGGTTTTATTAACCTTTGTTTTTAAAGGCATGGGTTGCTATTTCAACACCAAGCACTTACCATAATAACTTTTGTTAATATCTCAATACCACCACGTATGATATGAGATGAGGTGCGTTCTATTATCGTTGGCTTTTCTTAGCTCATGGTTGAAGTACATATCGTATGCGCATATAACCTATTGGTTGTATTATGGTTTCATTTATTTCCACAAGGGAATTTATATATATATATCAACCGGATTCAATTGTAGTTTGTATGATTGTAACTACTATTTCTTATCATAGTTTCGTTGATTCCCATGAGAACTCGAGTGCATATCTGAGCAATGCCATGACAATCAGTACTTGTTCACTCTTATTTACTCACTGGTTTAATGTTACGTCTTGTTAAAGGGACCTTCGTTCACTCCTCAGAATATTTCCTTTGTACTTCCGACGCCTTTCATTTGTGAGAATTAATTTATGCATGGTTTTTCACGTGCTACCGTATGGTTCTTGATGAGAATGCGTACTATGGGATCGGTTTGAAAATCTTATCGCTCGCTTGAATTTTTCCCTGAGGTACTTGTTTCTCTGGTCTTGTCCGGGTTTGGGCATCGCCCTCCACATGGACGGCAGAAATCCATGATAAATTAGGGTTTGGCTCAATTATAAGTTCTATTTGTCACTCTGCAACTTTCATTTTTCCTTTGTAAAAATTTATCGTAGTGAACGCCGAGGCCTCACAGTTTCACTTCTGCGTTTGGTTTTGCCATCCAGCGGGTTATTACACGAGACGATGTCAACCTCCCAGTGCCGAGAGCTTCATCGTTCAGGTAATTTCATGCTATTTCCTTTCGATTTTAGTTAAATTTCAAGTCCTCCTCAGAACTTTGGTAATGAAACAGAATACTCTTTTGGTTTAAATTGTGGTTACGTTGGTACATTGGCATTCACGTTTCTTCCCATCCTTGTTATAGTTGAAGTATTCAATGGTTTAATAATGTCTTATATTTTATCTCGACGTGCTTCCTACTTTTATTGAGCACTTGTGTTTACAAGCATATTATTAACCCTGAATCAAAATTTCGTAACGTTTCCTGAGTTTTTCTTCAGTCAATATATATTTGACCTTTATTGTTTCAGCCTCTGTCTGTATGACAACTTCATACAGTTGCCAATTTCGATTCGTATGGGTTCTAAAAGAGATGGCATAGCGTCGTCGGTTTATCCGTAGCTATAAATTTGTTTTTTTTGTTATTCTGGTGTCCTTACACCTAAGTCGGTGCGTTTTAATTATGCGTCTCTATTTTCCCTTGTTCTCTCTCTCGAGGTTATGAGATTGTTCTCTCTCGAGGTTAAGAGATTATGTTTCTAAATTATCTCCAGTCTCGATTTATATTTTGTTTCATGTAATGCATTCAAGCATATAATCGACATCTTTTAATATATGAAGATGGTTCGTTTTACACACGTATATCTCTCCCGCGTAGAGTGAAATACCACTTCTGAATTAAAAAATAAACAAAAAAACAAAATCGTATTTTTTTTATAATTTCTCCACACGTCAGTTCTTTCAATATTCAAGCACACCTGTTTGTTTATAAAAAAAGCACACTGAACCATAAGAGAATATAGAGAAACGTATTCAATACAATATTACACAAGGATTATAACCACGAAAAAATCTGGAAGGTTAATTATGAATTCAACCTATTAACTCCTATGCATACATAAAAATATTACGAGTTTGATATGGAATCATTATAAAAATTTGATTTAGAATTGTAAATCATAGACATAGAGGTATAAACATAATACAACTCTTTGGAAAAGTAAGCGAATTCATAACTCAGCGGAAAGGTATTCAAATTGGGGAAAAACATTCAAATTAATTGCATAGTATAATCATTATAAACTTACGAAGACAAATTTCCATTAAACAAGTAAAATATTAAAATTACCATAGCAAGAATGATTTAAAATAGAAGAAGGAAGTTGTAAATTATAATGCATAAGAGGGAGAAGTAGCCACTTCTAGAAGGATATACAATTTACATGGGTATGGTGAACCAGTATTACCACATGACTTCACCGTGAGAATTTGGTGCTAAAACCCTTTCATATAATTCAATTTAAAGGAAGAAAGGAACTCCATTGTTCCTAAAAAAAAATAAAACATAGAGTAAGTGCCTAAGTGAATTGGTGAATTAAATCATAAATTATCGATAAAAAAATGAACTCTGTAAACAATTTTGATAATTTATAAAAATGATTGAGCATATTAAAGAGGGGAATAAGTTTGCATGTATCTGTAAGTGCCATTGTGAGGAAAGGAATGGCAGAGGGAAGCCATTAACATGGAAAACTTACAGTAAGGAAGCAAATATGAAACCCTCATATGAAACTTGAAAAATGAAAAATAAAACAAAGTGAAACGAATTACAATAAAACCATAAACGATAATGATGTAGGGAGAGAGTAGGAATTAATATCAACCTTCGAATGATGTCAGATCTGAGATCCATCTGGTAAAGAAATTAAAATGGCCATGTGATTGAGTGAATATGCAGTACAATCAATTAATCCCTGATAGAATCTAACTAAGGAAACGTTATAGGTAGATTTTTCATAAATTGATTATGGTAGATATGATAAAATCCATAGGGGTATGGTTGAATATATCTAGGGAAACATATGAAATTAAACACATGGTTTAAGACATTAAAATATGTATCATAAATCAAATCCCATAATATAATATCTGTAAAATCATATAGGCAAGGTCAATTGTAACATGCAGTGTATAATTCGAACTCCATAATAGTGATCATGCCATGGTGGCTGAAACTAAATTCATTGACCATGCAATAGGTATGAAACCCTTAGAGGGTACTTTTCATATATAAATATAAGAAATTCATACTAGTATGTCTATACTTTTTCAAATGTTAGCTAAGACTTAAGAGAGATTTTATAAGTCTAAAATAACATGAAAATTCCCTTATTATAATTCGAATTTATACTCTAAGATGATAATTATGAAATTATGATGTAAGGGATATGTCCTAATATGTAACTTTAAATTAAATTTTATTAAATTTATAAAGTTAATCAAAATTCTTTAAAAGGAAGAGTTGTGGAAAGGGTATAGATTAATAAGACGATGGTAATTGAAACTATTATAAAGGACTTCATGTGCATTGACAGGAATGTATGAAGACCATGAAGCTTAGACAAAGTAGTAATACCTTAGAGGAGGAAATATGGAAATATGATGATGTGGTGTAAATTTCATTATAGGTATAGTAATGAAAACAATTATGTCGTAATAAAATATCCCAACGACATAAAGTAAAATATTTAATGAAATACTGTAAGAGGTGGTAAAGTGTCGGAATTAAATAAATTCAATGACGACAAAAGCAATATACGTTTATAAATATAAAAAAAGAAAAAATCAGTAAGTAGAGTTGTTACAAATGGCATCAGAGGCCATCTTAAAAATATTGGGCCTATGTGTCCCCACACAGAGAAAAAAAAACCCAAAATTATGCTGTTGTCATTTATTTATTTATTTATAAAATATGATGCTCTAATCTATTTTTGTGTACACTAATTTAAGTGCAGAAAAAGTACAAATTATATTATGAGTCATAGAGGAGGGTTGTACTTGGATCTAGGGGGTGAGTTAAATCCACCAGAGAAAAATTCTAAATTGTTGGACATGATAAGATATGCAACGAGAAATGGTTTAGTTGAGAACTAGTAATGAACGATTGTTGCAATCCAGTGAAGAGTAAGAGAGGTTGATCAAACAGTTAACCTCAAGGTCTATTCATGAAAGTGAAGACCATGGAAAAAGGAGGAAAGAAGCTGAAACCACCTCCGAGGGATCTAAGGGTCGAGAAGCATCTGGAAAACATTCCAGAAAGAAAAAGGAATAGCAATGACAATTCTGGAAAATCAAACCACCCACTTTTGATGGTGAAAATGAGGAGGATGAATAACCTTGGCTTCTGACCATGGTAAAATACTTCCAGGAATATGAATATGGAAGTAACCTAAAAGCTAGATTGGAAATTTACCAACTGTAGGGTAAAGCTACCCTTTGGTTGGAAGAAACAAAAATGGTACATGTGCTGGATGAAAATACGGTTACCCGAGAAGACGTTCAAACCAAATATAAGTCTACGTATCTAAATGAGATATATTATGATGATAATGAAAAATAATTCCATGATATGAGATCATGACAACTCAAAATTGATGAGTTTGTTACCAAATTCACTAAATTTCTTCACTATGTGCCTTATGTTAGAGAGGAAATGGGGAAGGTACAACTCAAAATTGATGAGTTTGGTACCAAATTCACTAACTTTCTTTGCTATGTGACTTATATCAGAGAGGAAAAGGAGAAGGTACAAATATTTTTAAACTATGTACACACTATCTATAAAGAAAGAATCGAATTTGACAATCCAAAGACAATGGATGAAGCTATTCGTAAAGAAATACTGTGTTATCAACAATTCAAAGGAAGAAATGATCCACTGAAAAGTTGGAAAAAAAAAGAGAAAGGGAAGGGTGAGTCAAATGTAAAAAGAGTAAAGTGACCATATTTGATAAATTTTGGGAGAAAACATCAAAGGAAGAAATTTAATAAAATTGGAGAAAACCAACCAGCACAGTCACAGAGTAGGTCTAAGCAGATGGATGCAAACAAAAAAAAGGAAAGTGATGTAAAAATGAAAGAACCACTAAAGTGTTTGGGATGTGAAGAACCTCACCTGTTACGTGACAATACTTAGAAAACAGTTCAGAACATTCAAGTATTACGAGAGGAAACTATTGTGAACAACATTGCTAGAAACATTTCAAGAATCATTGTTGCACTTGAAGATCACCAAGATGAACACCAATCAACCATGATAGAAATCGAAGGTATGATTTCTGAACAACCTTTTCTATTTTATAGATCCAGGAGCAAATTTAAGTTATGTTAGTTCACAGATGGTCGAAAAGTGCAAGTTAAAATCATAAAAAATTCAGCAAGCATGATTAGTGTAGTTAGCTACAGGAACAAAAATAAAAGTGACACACAGACTTCCAAAATTTTTTGTAAATTTAAATGGGTATGAAACTTAAACTAATCTGAATATTTTTCCTCTAGGATCATATGACCTGTTAGTAGGAATGAACTAGTTAGAGAAGGAGAAATAAATAGTTAATTTCGTAGATAAAATAATTCATTATATAGATGGCGAGGGAATAGTTGTGATAGTGAAAGGAAAACCAAGACCAATATCAATCAGACAAATTTCTTCCTTATGGATAAAAAGGACAACAAGAAAGGGATGTCAAATGTATGTTGTACAAGTGTAAGAATTGGGACAAAAAAATGAAAAGGAGGCTATAAAAAATTTACCAGTAATCAAAGAGTTCAAGGATGTATATCTAGAGGAAATCCCCCATCTACATCCTAAAAGAGAAATTGATTTCTCAATTGAACTAGTACCAGGGGCTGCACCTATCTCTAGAGTACCCTATATAATGAGTACTCCTAAACTATTGGAGTTGAAACTGCAACTACAAGAATTGTTAGACAAAGGGTACATCATACCAAGTGTGTCTCATTGTGGAGCACCGATATTGTTTGTTAAAAATAACGATGGCACATTCAGAATGTGCATAGATTAACGACAGCTAGAAAAATTGACTATTAAGAATAGGTATCCTCTGCAAAGGATAGATGAGTTATTTGATCAAGTCAAAGGAGCCACTATCTTCTCAAAGGTTGATTTAAGAACAGGATATCACCAACTAATAATTAAATATGAGGACATAAATAAAACAATATTCAGGACTAGATATGGACACTGTGAATTTGTAGTCATACCCTTTGGACTTACTAATGCACTCGCTACATTCATGTGTTTAATTAATAGTGTACTGCACAATTATCTAGAAAATTTTGTACTAGTGTTCATTGATGACATTTTAGTTTACTAAAAAAATGAAGAAGAACACGAATAACATCTCAAAATAGTCCTACAAACACTTAGAGAACACAAGTTATATAAAAAACTAAACAAATGTGAATTTTACAAGGATAAAATTCAGTATTTGGGTCATGTGATTTCAAAGGATGGCTTAGAAATAGACCTAGATAAAATACAGGAAATAATGGATTCACCTATACCCACTGATGTCCCAGCCATATGATCCTTTATGTGTATTGCTGGATACTACCATAGGTTTGTGGAAGGATTTTCAGCCTTAGACTATCCTATTACTTCTTTACAGAAAAAAGGGAGTAAATTTTGATTGGAAAACAAAATGTCAAAGTAGTTTTGAATAATTAATACTGAAATTAACTACTTCCCCCATATTGAAAATTGTTGATCCAAACAAGGAATTTATTGTGTGTACAGATTCATGTGTGGAAGGGTTAGGAGGAGTGTTGTTGCAAGGTAATTTAGTTATAGCATATGATCCAAGGATATTGAAGAAACATGAACAAAATTATATTTTATTTGACGTAGAACTAGTTGTTGTGATGCATGCATTGAATATTTGCAAACATTATCTGTTGGGAATGAAGTTCATATTAATTATAGATCACATAACTCTTAAATACTTCTTTACTCAACCAGATTTAAATTTTAGAAAAGCTAGATGGCTTTCTTTCCTTAGTGAGTTTGATATGGAAATAAAACACATTAAAGTAAAATAAAATAAGATTTCTCATGCTTTGAGTAGAAATGTTCATCAAATTTTCACCAATGCAGGAAGTAGTGTGAAATATGAAATAAAAGAAGTGATATTGGAAGTGCTGATGCAAGACCAACAATATGTGAAATTGCAAGATAAATTGTAGGAAACTGAAGTTGTGGGATATAATAAAAGCCAAAAAAGAATTATTTATTATAAACAAAGACTATATATTCCAAATGTGACATCTTTAAAACATGAAATTTTAAATTAATATCATGAAAGATCTTATGCAAGTCATCCTGGTTATCAAAAATTGATTTTAGCATTGAGGTAGAAGATGTTTTTGCCAGGTATAAAAAATGATGTTGCTGATTAGATATATAGGTGTTTAGAATGTCAGAAATTAAAATGGAACATCATCATCTGACAAGATTACTGAACCCTCTACCTATTCCAGAATGGAAGTGGAAAGTGGTTTCCATAGATTTCATTACTGGATTTCCTAGAAATAAGTATCAACATGACTTTATAATGGTGGTTGTAGACACATTGGCTAAGGAAAAACACTTTTTACCAATACAATCTACTTTTTGCATAGCTCAAGTAGTTAATGTATTCATGAAAGAAATTGTGAATTACATGGCATTCCAAAAATGATTATATCTGACAGAGATGCAAAATTTACTTCATCCTTTTGAAAAAAATTGTTTGGAGGAATGGGTAACAAATACAAGTTTAGTACCGCATACCATCCTCAAATAGATGGGAAAACTGAAAGAACCAACCAGATTTTAGAACACATGCTAGGCATCTATGTGATGGACATACCTACAAGATGGGAAGATTTTCTGCATCTCGAAAAATTTTCATATAATAATTGTTATCAAGATTCAATTAAGATGAGTCATTTTGAAGCATTGTATGGTAGGGACTTCCACACGGCACTTAGCTAGAGTAAAACAGAAGATAAGTTAATTCTTAGACCCGATGCATTGCAAGAGATGGAAAGAACTGTGAAGAAAATTCAACAAAATATTAAAAAAAACACGAGATCGACAAAAGAGTTATGCATACAAAAATCGAATTAATAAAGAATTCAAAGTGGGAGATCATGTTTATTTGAGTATTTATGCCTAAAAGGAGTACATTGTACATTGGTAGTCATGCTAAGTTAGCACCACGCTACTTTTGACCATTTGAAGTTCTCTAAAGAGTGGGGCCAGTCACTTATAAATTTCCTCTACCTAGTCATATTAAGGTTCACAATGTTTTTCATGTTTCCTTATTGAAAAATTATCTACATGATCCTACTCATGTAAGTGATTGGAATATGATACAAGTGAAAACTAAAGGGGAATTTCTTCCAGAGCCTCTTCGTATACTAGCACGGGAAGGAATTGAGCTCCGTAATAGGACCGTAGTTAGAGTGAAATTGCGGTGGAGTCAGTTTACACTTGAAGAAGCTACCTGGGAGTGAGAAGAGGAAATGAAAGAGAAATATCCATCATTGTTTGAGAAGTGAACTGATATTTTGCAACACCAAGGCCAGTTTTTTGTTTTAGAGGGGGAATATGTAATATCCCTATTTTATTGTTTTCATTTAGAAATTTGAAAATCATAAAGGTTAAGTGGACCTAAAGGAAATCTATGTGTGTGGACATATTATTTTTTTCAATTAATAAATGTGGAATTTTAATTATTGCGTAAAGACTAGAGTAAATTGGAGACGATTATTTCAAGTCCTTGAGGATGGAATTAAATCCAAATACTTTCACAAAACCTCCAAAAAACCTTTGAGAAAATTAAATAAATTATATTGGAGATAAAAATCTAAAATATACCTCAGTAAAGTTGATAGTTACTGAGAAGAGGTGAAGTAAAACTATAAAGTGGAAAAAACTAGTTTTAAAGAGTTTTTGTGGAAAAAATGAAAGTAAATCCTAAGAAAAAGAAAAAGAACATCATGATTTCACTGGAAGTTATTATGGAAACATGTTGAAGGGAAATTAGGCTTAAATAATTCATTCTTGGGTAGAAAAGAGGTTTTCTACACCTTGTATGAATTGGTCTCTGCTCTAGAGGAGATGTGGATGAAAGCTCAAGGTTGGATGCCAAATAGTCTTTACCAAAAGTTCTATGCACAATTATTAATTCTATCTTCTTATTATTTTGTTATCACGATGATAATTTGATAAGAGTGAATGTGTTTTAATGAGGAAGATAAGTGGAAAATTATATCTTCTAACTTATCAATCTGTGTAATAAATTATTTTATCATTAAAGTGAAGTTTCTGAGGTATTTAACAGAATCATAACTATAGCTGGTATAGTTCTTGTTCTGTATAGCTACATAGACTAGTTAAAACTTTTAACCAACAATCATAATGTCTAAACCCAATTATGAGGGTTGAAATACGATGTTAGGTTTGTGGAAATGAATCTATTACAAGAATAAAATACATCAATAGGAGTGGAGAATATTCTAAATATGTTAATATAAAGATGACACATAAGTAGCTATTTATGTAAAAAATAAAGAAATAGAAATATGTATAGTGGGATTTATGATTAAATGAAAAAGAAAATACTTTGTACAAACTATGTATAAATATCCATATTGTACATAACATATAGAAATAAATATATAGCTACCTACTTATGATGCTGAAAGAAGAAATACAATAATATTGTACATATTAAAGTACTATGTGGGTAGTACAACATCAAATAAGAATTATGACTAATTTATACATGTATTTGAAATGCTATAAACAACTGGGAAAACGTGTATAAAATTATTACAGGGATAAACTTTCATCAATTTAGTGAGAACAAATAAATGTATAAATATTCACAAGAACTATTATCCAATGCGTTCAAAAATTATATTGATTTAAAGCCAATGTTTCTGGACATTAATTACATATTTTATACATGAAAAAATATCATAGAATTCAACGAACTGAATTTGGTGAATGATAGTAACCAACGTGTAAATAGACGAAACCAAATTAATTGTCAATTCTTTTAAGAAACAAGGAAAAAGTAGTTGCATTGTAAACTATGAGGTGTGCAATATATGTATAACAAATCAACATAAACAGTAGATAGATTTATATCTAATAGAAAAATCTAGATAAATAAACAAAATATAGAAAATTGTCGATAACATTCAACATATGAAATTACTTTATTAGTTAAGTTTGAGGCAGTGAAGTATCTTCTAAATTAGAACAATAAAATCAAACATCTATGTGAGTGCAGAAAAATAAGAAAGACATTAAAATTATGAAATAGTATTATAAGAATACAAAATAAATTACCTAATTTGTGGCATACTAGGTATTGGATGTAAACCATAAATGCTACATAAGTTGTTAAAAGAGGAGTTTCCTGTGTAACATAACATTTTCTTAGTCACAGAAATTAAAAAAATGATGTTTACTTCATAAGAGAGGGATTCCCTTATCTTTTCTGATTTATTAATATTCAGACTGTTTATAATTTTTTTTAAGACAGAGAAGTGAGATAACAAGAATGTCAGTATTGATTAACAAAGTGCATATAGAGAGACTTTATTAAAATATACATTTCATAAGTTGAAATATATATATATATATATATATATATATATATATATATATATATATATATATATATATATATATATATATATATATATATATATATATATAAGTTGACCACGGTAAACTAACTAAGGCAAATTCATGCTATGAAATCAAATTCATTGGTACACAGATATTATAAAAATATTACAAACATTAAGGAAGTATAAAACTCATTCACATAATGTAACTACAATTAGCTTACATACATAGTGAATTTTATGGAACGACGGAAATGAATTAACTAAAATAGTTGGGGACAAATGAGGGTTAAATTAATGGGTGACAATAGATTACAAATGTTACTAGAGTAGAATTTGCTCAAACATCTCTGCGCAAATTGAAAAAACTTTCAAAATATCAATAATGTATCTCAAAGATGAGTATTTATTTAAATGTTGAACCATAGGAGAATACAAAGCAAAATATTTAATGCAATATTAAAGAATAATTTTAACCAGGACAACTCCTGGTAGGTTAATTCCAAATTCAACCTATTATATAATATCCTATTTCGGGGATATCTCTAAAACACGACAAACTCCAACCAGAGATAGACTGGGAGGGCATTTACCAGATATGTTGCCTCTAAAAAGAATATGTGATCTGGGGGCTACCTGGACATTTCCAGAATCCTTCTATAGAGCTTATTGATGAATCCCACTCAAAAGCTCTGATTCCACTATAATATCCCGAAAATGGATTTCTCAGCAAATCATGCCTGAAAAATGAATTTTTTAGGAATGTGTGATTAATATATCATAAAAATGTTTAAAAACACTCAAAAACCCACTCCAAATACTGCAGCAACCTTTACTCAGCTTTTATGGGCAAAAAGGTGGGGAAAAGTGGGGATTTTGGCCCTAAAATGAGTGTAGAAGAAAATTTGAGTAAAATGAAGGGTCAAGATTTTGGACTATGTTATATTAGGTCAAGAGGGATAAGCATGTTGAATTTCAGAAAAAAAAGACATTTTACTAAGTTAAATAGTTCCTCCTTACTGACTAGTCAAGAAAAACCCTGATTTCCCATGACTTTGCTAAATAGAAATTTATGAATACTATGAGAGCGTAATTCCCACTAGGGTTGACATAGAAAATGATGGAATATTATTGATATATAGCTTATACTAATCAAATAGCAGAGAAATAGATTTTTAACCTCTTTTACACAAAGAAAAGGACACCTGGCAAGGGTTTCTGGAAATTAGATGTACCAAAAGTAGGACTGCAGAAAATAACGTAGTCTACTATAAATATGCATTAAAAATGACTGAATATGATAATATCAGCTTAGATAAATTAAGGGAGAAAGTCTCTAACCCTTATAAGCAAAAATACATCAATCCTCCAAGGGATTGGCTGAAATATACAAAATGGAAAAAATGCCAGAGTAGCTGGGCAGCTATGGAAAATCCGGAACTAGAAATAGGTAGAGAAGGCTGAATAAGATGAAAATATCTGAAATAAACCTCCTCCAGTGGATCTTCGAAGTGGAAGGCTGATCCTTGCACTTGAGATCCCACCCTCCAATCAATCTTCAAAACCCTACAGCAAATGCACTATGAAAATAACGCAGCTATTGGAGCAAACTGCGTAGTAGGGGCAAGAATATGTGTTGGCCTGATGCCAAGATCTGAAAATAAGCTCTCAAGCTTTGAAACTGATCCTCCAAATGCAAGAAAGACTCCCCCTCTGAAAAACAAGCAATGGAAGTGGTGTTGTGGAGTCTCCACGACAACACCCCACAACACAGTATTATGCTGCTGCAGCAATAACGTTGTCCTGGAGGATGATGCTTCGGTCTTGAACCAAAATAATGATGGGAAAACCTCACCCAAGCAGACACTCGAAGTCCCCTAGGGCTGAGGGTGAGATCTCCAAACGGAGACACTTGGTGCACTAAACAATGTTGCAAATTAGTTAAACAACTAGCATGCTCAAGAAGTCAAAATGACCAACTCGATATCATAAACATATGCATGAATGGAAACAACTCTCCTCCCCTCCATTTATATAGAAATTTGAGACTCCTCATGGGCCCTTCCTCTAGAACCTTCCCTTCCTCTAGAAGCTTCCCTCCTACGTTGTCATGTAGTGCTTTCCAACTCATACCATGCGCTAGTTGACTTGGTCAAACCTCTTTGCAAATATCTCCTTTCACACATGAGGGTGTGAAACCTGGTTCCCTGGCTGATAAATTTTCATAATAGTGGTATTTTATTTATGTTTTCATTATATTTTGGCCTCTTTACCCAATTATTCATCTCCTAAACGAGTTTAGACAAAATTTAATGCTTCAATTTATTGAAGAAAAATTTGGAACATTACAATCCTCCCCTCCCAAATGTTGCTTGTCCCCAAGCAACTGCAAGGATAGAACTGAAGAATATCCACTCAAGGGATGGATTCTGGAATATAATGAGGAACATATCCCTCATGTGGATCCTCCATCCTCAAGCAATCATCCAAACAAAATGAGCCACCTCCCAACAAGGCAATTCCTGAAAATCTCCTTCCACCTCAAGCTCCGGTAATGAAGGTGGGCTAAAAATATGAACTTGGAAAGAACCATATCTTACCTCATGCTGTCCTTCTCTCCACTCATGAAAATTTTAGAGTGTATGCTAATCCTGGGCTGCAAAATTATTTCCCTCCAATGGCAAAGTGAAGAACAATCCTCCAAAGAAGGCTCCTCCAACAATGAAGAACAAGTTGGCCCAAAACAATCCATACATGAAGAATAGGACATGGTACATATGGAACATCCTAATGAGAGGTTTTATGAAGGTTTTACATGATGATACATGATGCAAAAAATTTCTCACAAGGATACAGCGCAGTCTCATCCACTGCAACTTCAGAAAATTACATGGCAAACAATGTTCATGATTCATCACATCTACTAAAGGATAGTAAATGGATGAATGTAACAAAAATAATACATGATCAAGCACTTGAACATGGCTGTACAATGGATGAATATAAATCTTATGGCCCACCTCAAAAGAGAACAAATATTTGGCTGTGGTGGTCATATCTCCTCTCATGCTCCCATTAGAACATGTAGTGTAGAAATTGTGAGAATTCTTCCCACACACAAACACATCCAGCTCATGTGTCTCCCTCATAATCAAGCCTCCCGTACAAATCTGATCTATATTATCAAATGGATGCATGATTAGCAACAAAAGGAAGAAAATTCTAAAGGTTAGAAGTGATGCAAGAAGGTACCAACAACTTTCCCAGTAGTGACAGCGCAGTTTTGCAAGTTGCTACTTGATAAAAGCACATGGAAAAACGTTTCTTTTTACATGGTTAATCATGCATGTTAGCAACTGAACATACATGTGGTTATAAAAAATTTTCCCAAGGCCACAAAAGAGATGGCTGACTCCATCAAGTAGATTGGCCCAATACCATTCATGGAGAAATTTGACGAGCTTTCCCTCTTGTGAAACAATGCACTGCATAAGAATGCTAAGAGTGTGCAAATCAATGAATTTATAAACAACCTCCTTACCATATGCTGGAAGTAAGATGGTACATGGGTCCATAAATGAGTCCTCCATATTTTTTTGGCATGCTATGGAGAAGAATGAACCATGTTCTACAAAAGTATCATCCTCCTTATGCTTGAAAACCCAAGTCAAGAAGAATATGCCATAGATGTCTCTATCATCATTACCTCCTCTTTGTTCATCGAGTGCAACAAATATGAAGTGATCCTAGGAACTATGGGTTATGGATCCACCATATCGCTGTTGGGCACACTTCATCCATAAGTATTTACTCCAAGGTGAAAACGCTATGAGCGTATGCAAATAAGCTCCTGTCAATACACAACTATGTTCTTTGACATGCTCCTTGTCAAATATTCCTCCAATAATGCTGCAACAAATGTGGAATAATTCCCAAGATGGAAGTGCTTCCCAATCATCATCAAAGACCAAGGAGATAGTTCCATCCCCTCCTCCTGTAACATCATACAAAGTGTGAGAGAAAATTTTCCCTTGCTCTCCCAGGCAAAGCAACAAAGTATTTTGCTGCCTCCTCATACTTCCATCATACATCTCATGTGATGAAGACACATCAACATCATGCATCCATTCTCTATGCTGCTCAATGATTCAAGTATCCTGCCATCTTTTCCTCATCCTCTCACTCTTAGGAGGAATTTTTTCCAAGTGATGGCCAAACTCTTTCAAGAGTAACCAACGCAGCCAAGCCTCCTGTTTCCCGGTATCATAGATCTGTAAGTAGCCTCCTAGTTCCTTACTCATCAACCACATCCACTCAATCACCTATGGATGTCTGCTTCTTCTCCTTATCCTAGTACTCCTCCCATGAGTGCTACCATCCTCCTAAATCAAATTCCCGTCTTTGCACTTTATGGGATTTTCAAATGTAAGCTTCTCCAGGATCAATGAGACCCTATCAAGAATCAAATAGGTGGTAGGAAAAAACCTCCCATCATGATGTGTATGGCTCAAGGGATGTCCAAAAAAAGCATGAGATATGTTATCCATCCTAATATGTCCCCCATCTTCTATCTGCTCTTGTGAGAAGGGAAGAAAAGCATTGCATTCCCTGGTGTGTCGAAGTGCATCTCCAATGAGATCTCTCCTTGAGACCTCCCTTTCATCCATAGTCTTCCAAAACCAATGAGGTCTTGGATCTGAAAGTAGAAGTTCCTCTTTGAGATGAGAAGAGCTCATTGAGAAAGTGTCATCTTGAAGGGAGAAAATGTTCCTTACTCAAAGATGTCTACCATCAATCTTCAAGGCTTCAAACCCCAACCTCCAATGTGATGTAAAATCCAACAATGGCTCATGAGAATGATGGTTTGATTCCTTCTTGAGTGTTTCCATGTTGCACAGTGCAGTGCAACCAAACTGCTCTATAGTAGTAATGATATTTGACTCTTGGTCATGCAAAATTAAATCTCCACATTGATCAAAAGAATTTGCTGCAACAATGGAATGTGGAAATATTTTCATACCTTGATGTGCATTTGGAACTTCTTGTAGGGCTACAAGAGTCCCTTCCTCAAAAGTGTTGGCTGCCCCAACTGTTGATGCATGTGGCTACTATTCCATGAGTGGGACAACGTTATCACAAGCCTCCTCAAGAGATGATGTGATCTCTTCTTTATTTGTTCTTTCTCCATCAAAGGTTTGGATCAAACTTTGAGTGAACTCTGCAAAATTCTTCACCGTTTCATGGCTCAAGTGGCTGCACCACCAATCATAGGCTTCACCCTCCAAATGCAGCGCTGAGATTTCAACAGCTTCTTTCCCTGTCACAGGATGTAGTAGGAAATATGCCTCCAAATTTCTCACCCAAGTTCTTGCATTAGATGACCCATCAAATGTAGTCAACAAAAATCTATTGCCCTTGATTTATTTTCTGCTGCATGGCCTCTTCTCTTCCTTCAGCTGGATGAAATGAGGAAAATCTAGACTCTCCCTGAAGGCTCTAGGTTGAGATCTATACTCAACAAGGTAATCACTGAGAATCTAATGATCCAAATATCTTCCATGCTCAATATCTTCTTCTTGATGAGAATAGGAAGTGCATGGTACTTCCTCTTCTTTTTCTTCAATCTTCTTGACCTCCTCAAAGGTGGATGCATTTCCTCTGGATCTGAAAATAGATGAGAATAAAGTCATATTTTTCAATGGTCTGATCCTCTTGGGATTAGAATCATAGGGATCAGTGGATCCCTCATACATGGGAAAAGGTGACCTCCCAGTGGTATGCTACAACTTTGAACTCTACGTGCTAGCCGATCACCCATTGTTCCATTCACTTTCATCCTGCCTAAGTTGACAGTAATATTTGAAAGGAAAAGCTACTCTGAAGTCTTCCCCCATGGACTTCCATTTATGGAAATATTCTCCAACGGGTATATGATCATGATGCATCCCTTTCTCACTCAGTACTAGAGGTAAGAATGTAGGCATTGTGATCCTATTTTGCCTACTAAAGGTTGGTGAATGCTGGTCACACTGTTTTGATATCCCCATATTTTTCACCTCTATAGCCTCTGGTGGATAAGATAACTAGCTCCATAGGATGAACGAGAACTATCCTCTGATACCACTGTAATATCCCATTTCGGGGATATCTCTAAAACACGACAAACTCCAACCAGAGATAGACTGGGAGGGAATTTACCAAATATGTCACCTCTAAAAGTAAGATGTGATCCAGAGGCTACTTGGCCATTTCTAGACTCTTTCTATAGATCTGATTGAATAATCCCACTCAAAAGCTCTGATTCCACTATAATATCCCAAAAATGGATTTCTTAGCAAATCATGCCTGAAAAACGCAATTTTCAGAAATGTGTGCTTAATAAATCATAAAAAGTGTTTAAAAACACTCATAAACCCACTCAAAATACTTAAGAAACCTTTACTCAGCTTTTATGGGCAAAAAGGTGGGGAAAAGTGAGGATTTTGGCCCTAAAATGAGTGTATAAGAAAATATGCGTAAAATTAAGGGTCAAGGTTCTGGAATATGTTAGATTAGGTCAAGAGGGATATTAAAGTGGAATTTTAGCAAAAAAAAAGTCGTTTTACTAAGTTAAATAGTTCCTCCTTCCCAACTAGTCTAGAAAAACCCTGATTTCCCATGACATTGCTAAACAAAAATTTCTGAATACTATGAGAGCGTAATTCCCACTAGGGTTGCTACAGAAAATGATGGAAAATTACTGATATATAGCTTATATTGATCAAATAGTAGAGAAATATAGGTTTAACCTCTTTTACACAAAGAAAAGGACACCCGGCAAGGGTTTCTGGCAATTACATGTACCAAAAGTAGGACTACAGAAAATAATGCAGTCTACTGCAACTCTGCATTAATGTAACGCACCTCGTCTCACACCACAAAAATATTTTTTTTTCTCTCTAATACACCAATTCCTATTATTAGAGTTAGGGCATTAATTCAATTTGTTCCAATGATAATTTAATTTTTTCTTTCTCTAAGGATATTTAAGAGGGATTTTGATGTAGTTCCCTTTTTCACATCAAATGGTATTATTCTATGTATCATATGGGTTCCATGATTTTGCATAGTCGTAGAGCTTTATATCGTTGTTGTATTACTATGCACATACATAGGGACTATGTTCAACTCCCTTATGTACTGTGGGAATTTCGACCCATATGTTAAAACATGGCTATGATATGATCTTTACGACAGAATTGATTTTGTGGTGTTGTGTTCCACGTTGAAGGCCATGCATTACTTCGCTCTCATGGTTCAGAATTGACGTTCAAGTTACAATTTTATTTATAAATCCTCATCTGATGTCAATTTAATAAGCAGGAGTACTTTGTCTACCGTGTATTGAATTTCATTCTTGCCGTTCTTAAAGTCTTGTACTGGAATATTTACATTCTACTCTTTCCAGATTTCCAAATCTACACGTATGGTATTTTATATTGGTTTTATGGATAAGTCACCGAGCTTATTTTATTAATCCGGTCTGCCTTAGTACGTTGGTAATAATTTTAGTACGTTCTGCGTTAATTGTGAAATGTCTGGTTTCACCTCGCTCAGTTGTTTCTCTATCCGTGTACGAGACGATAGATAGTTGCCACCTGGACGGTTGGATGAGCCTAGGGTTTATAGTGAAAATGGATATAACACACACCATGTTCATTTGTTTTTACTTCCTTACTCTCTGGTCTTATCGGCTTCTCCTTCGGCTTCCTTACCTGACGAGGCATTAGTGCCGCCTCTGCACTATGGCGAGGACTTGGCGTACGTCGACGTCTCCTCCAAAGGTATGGTGCTTATCGTGTTCAGATACAAGTGTTGTGTTTCTCTGTCTCTGGATTTTAAATATGGTGGCTCGTATCCATATATAATACTTTTGTTTTTTTTATCAACTTTATGCAAGTCAAAACGTTTGGATTTTCAATGGCACTGTATACGGCTTCCGGCATTTCATCCATGCAACTTTGTAGTTTGTAAGTGGATGGACTTATCAAAATCCCAAATCACCTATAATAATAGTTGACGGCCCATATGGTGTGGTTGTATAGTCTTTCAGAAAAATTTATTTTGTTTTTGCGATAATTTTTTTTTTCTATACTGCATCTCATACCCGGATGGATATTCTTGTTTGGTCATGTCACGATTTGAGTTTAATTTGGTGGACGCAGGAATTACGTGGGAGATCTTCTCCCCTCATCATTAGTTCTTCCCTCTCACCTGCATAAATTTTGATTTCCTTAGGGTAGGCCACGGATCTCTCGGCTCTCCCTAATTCATTTCAAGCTATTCACATTCATATTCCCTGACATAGGGATAGAATGCCAATGTTTTTATATATATGTAATTGTTTCTTTTTTATAACTCTGAGGTTGTTGTGTGGGTTACTCTCAGCGTTCATTTCAAACGACTCAGTCGTCCACGGAATGATGAAAAATTATTCATCACACCTGTCTTAGAATGGCATCATGCTGGAGTCGTTTAGGTACCAATTCTAAACGACTATGATGTGTATTATTATCGAGCTTGTCTTTCGAATTTTCTCACACGGTTTACTAATTTTTTTCCTCTGCTGAAATTTGGTCAGAGTTTTGTTTCAGGTGCTCTCTCTCTCTTTCTTAGGTGACGATAATTAGCTAGCCATCCCTTCTCCCAATAACAGGTTCTGGTTATTGTTGGTTTCCAATTATTTTATTGTTTCAGTTCACCTACCCCCAACCTTACAATAGTATATAATTCATGTGGACGTTTTATTGTGTACAGGTAACGAACAGGAGTAGAATTTTCATGAGTTTACTCGTCGAGCTATTCCTTACGAATTTTAGTTTTAATGTTCGCTCTGCTTCTATTCCAGGTCTATATTCACCAGTGATTCTTAAACAGAAATGGAGGCATTGCTTCCGAACCTATTAATTTCTATTTCTAATTTTGATGTAATTATAACTTGAATCTATTGAGATTCGGAGGTTTGGATAATTTTCTATTTGTGTCCTGGTTGACAGTCGAGGGTTTGACTGATGTGCTTTTAAAATAAACTCTGTCACATTATGCAGTAAGAATATCTGGTGAACTCAGAGGGTTTTATATCCTTCCTTCCCCAGTACATATCAATTTGTACTTGAGACTCTTTATCCAGTGTATTTCTGCTTAAAATGTTCCTGCGATGTTCTTGTATCGGGATTTTCTATCTCTGTTTTCTAGAATTTAACTCACTGCCATCTTAGAATCTTAGTACAGTATATATATTTGTTCCACCAGTATTTCACTACTCCTATGGTTATAAATTTTACACTGTCGTTGAATGTAAAAGGAATTGGTTCTTTTCCCTATTGCCATTTCACTATCATAGCAATAGAAAAAGGTTGTTAAATGAAATAATATTTCATGCTCTACTCTATTCTGCATGTAACTCATCTAGTTATTAATTGATCTAGCTAGTAGTGAGATGGTCATGAATTGGAATGAGAAATTTTTTTATTTAATGTTGTGGTTTTCATAAAAAAAAATCTATTTCTGAGCACTAAAATTATATATAGTTCAGCTCAGGTTTGTTTTCTTCTTTTGTTTTGCAGTAACTTAACAAATACATAAATATGTTCTGCCCCAGCTTGGGTATCTATTTTTTTGTACAGCACTTAATACTTACATTTCCTTCCAGCACACCAAAAATCTTCTACTGCTAGATGTCTGGCTCATAACTAGTTAAATTAATAATTTTACAGAAGCAGATTAAAGTTAAATTCTTCATGGACTATAGGAGTAGTTTAAACCTCCAGATTTAAACCAGTATAGGTTTAGAGCTTCTGGCTGGTTCTCCCTATAATTTTATTTCCTACAACTCTACAGAATTAAGAGGATAAATTGCTTCTCAATAATTCTCTTAAATTCATGGAAGATCAATTTCAGGTTTAAAATAAACTAACATTCACAATCAAAATTCACCCAGCAAGGAAATTTAGGAATTTAAACCATACAAGAATATTCTAAGCATACCACTTCTGAAATTGACCAATCCTCCCAACCTTAGAGTTCCTACGTCCACAGAACCCACCCCTGAGCTGAGATCATCTTCCAGAATAGACCAACCCCTAATTTGTTCAGGAATAGCTTATTTAAGATTTTTCTCCCCAAAGCCTGTTTCTAATTTTGCGTCCAGAATTACAGGATGATTTTCTTCCTGTTTGCCTAGGCTTCCCTTATTTAGGGAGTTTTAAAGCTGCTTTCTTCTTTTCCTAGCTTTTTACCTCTTCCCAAATACTCTCCACCTCATTCGGGAAAACTAGATTTTTCCTCAAAAATCTAATTTGGAAATAAATTCTTTTAAGGATTTTTGAAAGATTTTTGGGGAAATCTTAGCCTCTTTCCATACCTCATGGATTTGGCAAATGATCTCATAATTCTAATTTGGTCAATATGCACAGAATCATTTTATTTATTTTCAAAATTAAATACTTAAATACATTCCACCAAATACTTATCCATTGGGGTCCACTCCCTTTTGGATCTAAAGTTCAAATGTCTAATCTTGAAGAAACATAAAACTAGGGGTGTTACACATTCCCCCTCTGAAAGCAAACACCGTCCTTGATGTTGATAACTAACTACTAGAGTTCGTTTTTCAAACAAATATGGATATTTTTCCATCATCTCAGCTTCTCTTTCTCAGGTAGCTTCTTCAATAGTAAATTTCTTCCACTGCACCTTTACTCTTGCTATTGTTCGATTCCTCAATTCAATTTCTTCCTGCTCCAATATTTGAAGTGGCTCTGGAAGGAACTCCCCTTCTAGTTCCACTTGTATCACATTCTAATCAACAATGTGAGAATCATCATGTATATATATTTTTAATAACGAAACATGAAATGCATCATGAACTTTAACATGGGGCGATAGGGCCAGCTTATAAGCTACTGGTCCCACCCTCTCTAACACCTCAAAAGGTCCACAATATCGAGGAGAAAATTTTGCACAAATTCCAGCATAAAGTGTGCTCTTTTTGGGTTTAATACACAAATACACATGATCACACACTTTGAATTCTCGATGCACCCTTTTCTTATCAGAATAGTTTTTCTGTCTATCTTGTGTTGTCTTGATGTTTCTTTATATTTTTTTAACAATTATTTCCATCTCTTATAAAGCATCTAGCCCCAACATTAGCTTATCCTCAGGTTGACTCCAACTCAAAGGAGTACGACACTTCCTTCCATAGAGTGACTCGAACGGACTCCTTTTGATGGAGGATTGATAGTTGTTATTATAGGAAAATTCTGTTAAATGTAAGCAGTCCTCCCATTTTGATGGCCTATCCATCACATACATTCTCAACATATCCTCCAAAATCTGATTTGTTCTCTCTGTCTGACCATCTATCTGTGGGTGATAGGTAGTGTTAAAATTTAGCTTAGTGCCCATGCCCCCAAACAGAAATTTCCAAAAGGCAGCTGTAAACTTAGCATCTCTATCAGAATAATCATCCTTGGGACCCCATGTAGCCTTACTATCTCTTTTAGGAACACATCTGCTACTTGGGCTGTCCCAAAGGTAGATTTTACAGGTATAAAATGTGCAGCTTTTGTTAAAGTGTCTACTACTACCATAATTGAGTCATGTTGGTACTTGGTCCTGGGTAACCCTGTTATGAAATCTATAGAAACTGTATCCCATTTCCATTCTGCAACTGGCAAGGGATTTAATAGACCAGTTGGGTGTTGGTGTTCAACCTTGACTAGTTGGCATTCCATGCACCTAGCTAAATATTCTGCTACATCCCTTTTCATTCCTGGCCAAAACAATTTCTTTTTCAAGGCTGTAAGCATTTTCTGATATCCAGGATGTCCTGCATATGAATTTTTATGGTATTCATCTAGGATCTCTCTTTTCAAAGATTCTACCTTGGGGATATACAATCTGTTTTTATAGCAAATCAACCCTCTCTGGTTTTGGGTTTATTCATCCATTTCATTTTTTTGTATTTTTATTTGTAGATTCTCATAATTTGGATCTTGGTCTGCTAATTTTTTCACTAGTTCCTCTAAATCAAAACTAGCATTGCTTCCAATGTTGTTTATGTTTTCGTAAGCATTTCTTCTTAATGCATCAACAATTTTTTTTTCTTTCCCTCTGATATGTTTTATGTCCATATCAAACTCACTCAAAAAAGACAGCCATCTGGCTTGTCGAGCATTCAAATCAGTCTAGGAAAAGAAGTATTTAAGACTAATATGATCAGTCATCAATGTAAACTTCTTTCCAAGAAGATAGTGTCGCCACATCTTCAAGGCATGGATTACCGCCGCCAATTCCAAATCATATGCACTATAATTATGTTCGTGTGTCTTAAGTTTCCTAGACTCATATGCAATAATAGAATTTTCTTGCAACAACACTCCTCCTAACCCTTCTCTACAAGCATCGGTACACACAACAAATTCTTTATCAGGATCTGCAATCTTCAGTATAGGGGCTGTAGTGAGTTTTAATTTTAATTGTTCAAAACTGTTCTGGCATTTTTCAGTCCACTCAAATTTGACACCTTTTTTTTGTAGTGAAGTTATGGGATATGTTATTGCAAAAAAATCTTTCCACAAATCTGTGATAATAACCTGCAATCCCCATAAATGATCTAACTGCTGAAACATCAGTTGGCACCGACCATTCTCTAATAGCCTTTATCTTTTCAGGGTGAACATCCAACCCTTGTTCAAAAATAATATGTACCAAGTATTGGATCTTGTCCTTATAGAATTTGCATTTACTGAACTTGGCATATAATTGGTTTTCTTTCAAAGTTTGCAACACTATCCTCAAGTGCTCTTTATGCTCCTCCTCACTTTTTGAGTAAACTAAAATATCATCTATGAAAACTAGGACAAATTTATCCAAGTACTTGCTTAAGACATTGTTCATTAGGCACATAAAGGTGGTAGGGGCATTTGTCAAACCAAAAGGTAGGACTACAAATTCGTAGTGACCATACCTGGTTCGAAAAGTTGTTTTACTAATATCTTCCTCCTTAGTTTTGAGCTGGTGATAACCACTCCTTAGATCAATCTTAGAAAATACTGAATCTCGCCTTCCTTGATAAAACACATCATCAATTCGGGGCAAAGGATACCTGTTTTTAATGGTCAACTTATTCAGTTGACGATAGTCAATGCAAATTCTAAAGGTTCCATCCTTATTTTTCACAAATAGCACCAGTGCTCCCCAGGGAGACACACTCGGTCTGATATAACCCTTATCTAGCAATTCTTTCAATTACATTTTTAGTTCCATGAGTTCGGGGGGACTCATTCAATAAGAGGCTCTAGAGACAAGTGTTGCTCCAAGCACCAAATCAATTGAAAAGTCAATCTCTCTTTTAGGGGGAAGATGAGGAATCTCATCTGGAAAAACTTAAATTATTTTACCACTGGTAGAGTGTCCAGCAGATTGTCTTTAGGTTGTTGTCCTAGTTCCTAAACATGTACATCATATACTTGATATCCCTTTCTAGCTATCCTCTTTACTTACAGAGCTGATATTTGTCTTACAAAAATTGGTTTTGGTTTTCCCTTGAGGGTAAAGGGTCTCCCTTCTTCATCTATGCAATGTAAAGTTTTATCCCAACAATTCATCATAGCCTTCCTCTTTTCTAACCAGTCCATTCCTATCATAAAATCATATGAGCCTAAGGGCAGAATGTTTAAGTTTACTTCTGTCTGAAAATATTTTAATTTAATTGCTTTCTGTGGTAACTTATGAGTTACTTTCCTCTTAGTGCCAGTGGCTAACTAGACCAACCAAGACCGTGAAAATTTTTCAATCTTGAGATTGCATTTTTCAACAATTTGTGGACTAATGTAACTCAAAGAAGCACCTGGATCAATTAAAACTATAACAGATTGGTCAGCAATCTTACCTTCCATCTCAACCATGGTAGCTTGGTGTTCTGCTTGTCGATTCTCCAAGGCTGCACTGATAGTGGGTATATTTCTTGCTATGTCATTTACTGTGGTAGCTTCTCAATCTCTCACAATCATCTGAATGTTTCGATGGGGAAAATACCTCAACATATGAGGTTCTCCACAACCCCAAAATTTCAAAGGCTCCCTGATTTTAACTGTTCCTTCCTTTTTATTATCTCCATCTAATTGCTTGGAACCAACTTGGGACTATGCAGTTTGACTTTCTTTTGGTTTATTAAATTTTTTCCGTTCATGGTCCCTACCAAAGTTCTTTAAGTAGGCTGGTTTCTATTTCTTTCCTTTTATTTCACCTTTGCTTACCTAACCTTTACCAGGTTCACCCTTTCCTTTAAACTGTTGATAGCATAATCTTTCTTTCCTCACTGCTTCATCCATATTTTTTGGATTATCGACTTCGATCCTCTCCTTGTACACAGTATGCAAACAATTCAAAAACCTTTTCACCTTTGCCTTATCCTCACGAATGTAAGGGACATACCTTAACATATTTGTAAACTTGGTGACAAACTCATCGATAGTGAGTTGTCCCAGTCTGAGTTCATGGGATTCCTTCGCTTTATCATCATAATAACGTTCATTTAAATAGCAGTTTTTGAACTTAACCTGCAAATCTTCCCATGTCATTGTCTTTTCATCAATGGCATGGACCATTTTCATCTCCTCCCACCACAAGGTAGCCTTACCTTGTAGCTGGTAGATAGCTAATCCGGCCTTCAGGTTTCTTTCATATTCATAGACCTGGAAATACTTAATCATATTCAACAACCAGGCTTCAACATCTTCCTCCTTCTCCCCATCATAGGAGGGAGGTTTGATCTTTCAGAATCCCCCTGTAATTCATTTTTCTACTTATACTAATGTCTAGTAGTGTCCTATTCCTCAGAATCATGAGAGAACTTTCCCTTCTTCCTCTTTTCGAAACCTTCACCCTCCTGGCTGTTCCGTGAAGTCAATTCTCTAATGAGTTTTTCCTACTCCTCACTGGCTAATGACAGCCTGTCATTCTGGCTTCTTAGCTCATCCATCTCTCGTTGCAAACTATGCAACATAGCCATCACAGGAGTGTTGGGATCTGGTGTATTATCTTCATCACGTAGATCCACATAAATTTCATCACCTTCAGTCATTTGAATTTTTCTGCTTAACACACATCAGTAACAAATATATATATATATATATATATATATATATATATATATATTTTTTTTTTTATTTTTTTTTTTTCAGTAAAAATAATTTATATAGTGAGCACAACAACAGCCCAGTTTTATTTAACATGAGCTCTGATACCATTTGTAACGCACCTCGTCTCACACCACAATTTTTTTTTTTTCTCTCTAATACATCAATTCCTATTATTAGAGTTAGGGCATTAATTCAATTTGTTCCAATGATAATTTAATTTTTTCTTTCTCTAAGGATATTTAAGAGGGATTTTGATGTAGTTCCCTTTTTCACATCAAATGAGATTATGCTATGTATCGTATGGGTTCCATGATTTTGCATATTTGTAGAGCTTTATATCATTGTTGTATTACTATGCACATACATAGGGAGTATGTCCAACTCCCTTATGTACTATGGGAATTTCGACCCATACGTTAAAACGTGGCTATGATATGATCTTTGCGATGGAATTGATTTTGTGGTGTTGTGTTCCATGTTGAAGGCCACGCATTACTCCGCTCTCATGGTTCAGAATTGATGTTCAAGTTACAAGTTTATTTATAAATCCTCATATGATGTCAATTTAATAAGCATGAGTACTTTGACTGCCATGTATTTAATTTCATTCTCATCGTTCTTCAAGTCTTGTACTGGAACATTTACGTTCTACTCTTTCCAGATTTCCAAATCTATACGTATGGTATTTTATATTGGTTTTATGGATAAGTCACCGAACTTATTTTATTACTCCGGTCTGCATTAGTACCTTGGTAATAATTTTAGTATGTTCTGTGTTAATTATGAAATGTTTGGTTTCACCTCGCTCGGTCGTTTCTCTATCCGTGTGCGAGACGATGGATAGTTTCCACCTAGACAGTTGGGTGCGCCTAGGGTTTATGGAGAAAATGGGTATAACACACACCATGTTCATTTGTTTTTACTTCCTTACTCTCTGGTCTTATCGGCTTCTCCTTCGTCTTCCTTACCTGACGAGGCATTAGTGCCGCCTCTACACTATGGCAAGTACTTGGCGCACGTCGACATCTCCTCCAAAGGTATGGTGCTTATCGTGTTCAGATACAAGTGTTGCATTTCTCTGTCTTTGGATTTTAAATATGGTGGCTCGTATCCATATATAATATTTTTGTTTTGTTTATCAACTTTATTAAATTCAAAACGTCTGGATTTTCAATGGCACTGTATACGGCTTCGAGCATTTCATCCATGCAACTCTGTAGTTTTTTAGTGGATGGATTTATCAAAATCTTAAATCGCCTATAATAATAGTCAACGACCCATACGGCGTGGTTGTATAGTCTTTCAGAACAAATTATTTTGTTTTAGCGATAATTTTTTTTTTCTATACTGCATCTCATACCCAGATGGATATTCTTGTTTGGTTGTGTCACGATTTGAGTTTAATTTGGTGGACGCGAGAATTACGTGGGAGATCTTCTCCCCTCGTCATTAGTTCTTCCCTCTCGCCTGCATAAATTTTGATTTCCTTAGGGTAGGCCACAGAGCTCTTGGCTCTCCCTAATTCGTTTCAAGCTATTCACATTCGTATTCCCTGACATAGGAATAGAATGTCAAAATTTTTATATATATGTAATTGTTTCTTTTTCATAACTCTAAGGTTTTTCTATGGGTTACTCTCAGCGTTCGTTTCAAACGACTCATTCGTCCACGGAATGATGAAATATTATTCATCGCAGCTGTATTAGAATGGCATCGTGCTAGAGTTTTTTAGGTACCAATTGTAAACGACTGTGATGTGTATTATTATTGAAAATTTCATTTGAATTTGCTCACACGGTTTACTCATTTTTTTCCTCTACTGAAATTTGGTCAGAGTTTCGATTCAGGCACTCTCTCTCTCTTTCTTAGGTGAGGAAAATTAGCTGACCATCCCTTCTCCCATTAACAAGTTCTGGTTATCATTGGTTTCTAATTACTTTATTGTTTCAGTTCGCCTACCCCCAACCTTACAATAGTGTCTAATTCATGCAGACATTTTATTGTGTACAGGTAACAGACAGGATTAGAATTTTCACGAGTTTACTCGTCGAGCTATTCCTTACGACTTTCAGTTTTAATGTTCGCTTTGCTTCTATTCCAGGTCTGTATTCACCAGTGATTCTCAAATAGAAATGGAGGCATTTCATCTGAACCTATTAATTTCTACTTATAATTTTGATGTAACTATAACTTGAATCTATTGAGATTCGGACATTTGGATAATTTTCTATTTGTGTCCTAGTTGACAGTCGAGGGTTTGACTGATCTTCTTTTAAAATAAACTCTGTCACATTATGCACTGAGAATATCTGGTGAACTCAGAGGGTTTTATATCCTTCCTTCCCCAGTACATATCAATTTGTACTTGAGACTTTTTATCCAGTGCAGTTCTGCTTAAAATGTTCCTGCGATGTTCTTGTATCGAGATTTTGTATCTCTGTTTTCTAGAATTTAACTCACTGCCATCTTAGAATCTTAGTACAGTATATATATTTGTTCCACCAGTATTTCACTACTCCTACAAATATAAATTTTACATTGTCCTTGAATGTAAAAGGAATTGGTTCTTTTCCCTATTGCCATTTCACTATCATAGAAATAGAAAAAGGTTGTTAAATGAAATAATATTTCATGTTGTACTCTATTCTGCATGTAACTCATCTAGTTATTAATTGATCTAGCTAGTAGTGAGATGGTCATGAATTGGAATGAGAAAATTTCTTATTTAATGTTGTGGTTTTCATAAAAACACACCTATTTTTTAGCACTAAAATTATATATAGATCAGCTCAGGTTTGTTTTCTTTTTTTGTTTTGTAGTAACTTAACAAATACATAAATATATTCTTCCCCAGCTTGGGTATCTATTTTTTTTGTACAGCACTTAATATTTACATTTCCTTCCAACACACCAAAAATCTTCTACTGCTAGATGTCTGGCTCATAACTAGTTAAATCAATAATTTTACAGAAGCAGATTACAGTTAAATTCTTCATGGATTATAGGAGTATTTTAAACCTCCAGATTTAAACCAGTACAGGTTTAGAGCTTCTGGCTGGTTCTCCATATAGTTTTATTTCCTACAACTCTACATAATTAAGAGGATAAATTGCTTCTCAATAATTCTGTTAAATGCATGGAAGATCAATTTCAGGTTTAAAATAAACTAACATTCACAATCAAAATTCACCCGGCAAGGAAATTTAGGAGTTTAAACCATACAGGAATATTCTGAGCATACCACTTCTGAAATTGACCAATCCTCCCAACCTTAGAGTTCCTCTATCCACAGAACTCACCCCCGAGCTGAGATCATCTTCCATAACAGACCAACCTCTAATCTATTCAAGAATATCTTATTTAATCTTTTTCTCCCCAAAGCCTGTTTCTAATTCTGCGTCTAGAATTACAGGATGCTTTTCTTCCTGTTTTCCTAGGTTTCCCTTATTTAGGGAGTTTTAAAGCTTCTTTCTGCTTTTCCCAGCTTTTTACCTCTTCCCAACTACTCTCCACCTCATTCGGGAAAACTAGATTTTTCCTTAAAAATCTAATTTGGAAATAAATTCTTTCAAGGATTTTTGAAAGATTTTTGGGGAAACCTTAGTCTCTTTCCATACCTCATGGATTTGGAAAATGATATCATAATTTTCATTTGGTCAATATTCACAGAATCATTTTATTTATTTTCAAAATTAAATACTTAAATACATTCCACAAAATACTTATCCATTGGGATCCACTCCCTTTTGGATCTAAAGTTCAAATGTCTAATCTTGAAGAAACATAAAAATAGGGGTGTTAAAATTAAACATGACTGAATATGATAATATTAGCTCAGATAAATGAGGGGAGCAAATCTCTAACCCTTATAAGCAAAAATACAGTAATCCTCCAAGGGATTGGCTGAAATATACAAAATGGAAAAAATGCCAAAGTAGCTGGGCAGCTACGGAGAATCCAGAACTAGAAATAGGTAGAGAAGGAAGAATAAGATGAAGATATCTAAATTAAACCTCCTCCGGTGGATCTCCAAAGTGGAAGGTTGATCCTTGCACTTGAGATCCCACCCTCCAATCAATCTGCAAAACCCTGCAGCAAATGCACTATGAAAATAATGTAGCTATTGGATAAAAATGCGTAGTAGGGGAAAGAATATGTGTTGGCCTAATTCCAAGATCTGAAAATAAGCTCTCAAGCTTCCAAACTGATCCTCCAAAGGCAAGAAAGACTCCCCCTCTGAAAAACAAACAATGGAAGTGGTGTTGTGGAGTCTCCACGGCAACACCCTACAACCCAGTATTATGTTGTTGTACCAATAATGCTGACCTGGAGGATGATGATATGATCAAGAGCCAAAATAATGATGGGAAAACCTCACCCGAGTAGGCACTCGAAGTCCCTTGGGGCTGAAGATGAGATCTCTGAACGGAGACACTCAGTGCACTAAACAGTGTTGTAGACTAGTTAAACAACCAGCTTGCTCAAGAAGTCGAAATGACCAAATCAATGTCATAAACATATGCATGAATGGAAATAGCTTTCCTCCCCTCCATTTATATAGCAATTGGAGACTCCTCATGGGCCCTTCCTCTAGAACCTTCCCTCCTACGTTGTCATGTAGTGCTTTCCAACTCATACCTTGCGTTGATTGACTTGGTCAAACCTCTTTGCAAATATATCCTTTCACACATGAGGGTGTGAAATCTGGTTCCATGGCTGATCCCTTTTCATACTAGAGGGATTTTATTTATGTTTTCATTATCTTTGGGCCTCTTTACCCAATTATTCATCTCCTAAACGAGTTTAGACAAAATTTAATGTTCCAATTTATTGAAGAAAAATTTGGAACATTACATATTAACTCCTATGGATACATAAAACTATTACGAGTTCGATGTGAAATCATAATAAAACTTTGATTAAAATTGTAAATTACAGACAGTGAGGTAGAAACGTAATAAAACTCTCTGGGAAAGTAAGTGAATTCATAACTCAGTAGAAAGGTATTCAAATTGGGGCAAAAAGTTCAAACGAATTGCAAAGTATAATAGTGATACACTTATGAATAAAAATTTCCATTAAACAAGTAAAATATCAACATTACCATAGTAGTAATGATTTAAAATAAAAGAAGGAAGTTGGAAATTATAATGCATAAGAGGGAGACGTAGTCGTTGCTAGAGGGATATACGATTTACCTCAGTATGGTGAACTGATATTACCTCATGACTTTGCCATGATCATTTCATGCTAAAACCATTTCATATCATTCAATGTAAAGGCTGAATGGAAATCCATTGTTCCTAAAAAAAAAAAATGTAGAGTAACTCCCTGAGTCAATTGTTAGATTAACTCAAAAATTACCAATCGAAAAAACCGAACTCTATAAATAGCTTTGATAATTTATAAAAATGATTGAGCATAGTAAAGAGTGGAATAAGTTTACCTATATAAGTAAGTGTCGTAGTAAGGAAAGGTATGGGAAAGGGAAGCTATTAATGTGGCCAACTTATAGTAAGGAACCAGAGTCAAAACCCTCATATGAAACTTGACAAAAGAAAAATAAAAGAAAATGAAACGAATTACAACAAAACCCTAAACAGGGATGATGGAGGGAGAGAGTACGAGCTAATCTCAACCATCGAATGATGTGAGATCTGAGATCCATCTGCTAAAGAAAATAATATGACCATATGACCAAGTATATATGAAATACAATCAATTAATCCCTGATAGCATCAAACTAAGGAAACGTTACAGGTAGATCTATCATAGATTAGTTATGGTAGATATGATCAAATACATAGAGGTATGGTCTAATATACCCACAGAAACGTATGGAATTAAAAGCATGGTTTAAAACATTAATATATGTGTCATAAATCAAATTTGATAATATAAGATCTGTAAAATCATATAGGCAAGGTCAATGGTAACGTGCAGTGTATACAATTTGAATTCCATATACAAATAATGTCATGGTGGATGAAACTAAATTCATTGACCATGCAATAGCAACAAAACCCTTAAAGGGTACTTTTCATATATAAACATAGAAAAATTCATACTAGTATTACTATACTTATTCGAATGTTAGCTAAGAGTTAAAAGAGATTTTATAAGTCTAAAATAAGATCACACTTCCCTTATTATAATTCTAGTTTATACTCTAAGGTAATACTTATGAAATTAGGATCTAAGGGGTATGTCCTAATATGTAACTTTAACTTTAATATTTATTAAAGTTATAAAGTTAATCAAAATTCTATTAAAGGAAGAGTAGTGGAAAGGGTATAGAATTAATAAGACAATAGTAATAGAAACTATTATAAATGACTTCATGTACATTGAAAGTAATGTATGAATATCATGAAGATCGAACAATATTGTAATACATTAAAAGAGGAAATATGAAATATGATTATGTGGTGTAAATGTCATTATAAGCATAGTACTGAAAACAATTATGTTGTGATAAAAGATGCTAACGAAAAAAATTAAAACCTTTAATGAAATTTTGTAAGAGGTGGTAAAGTGTCGGAATTAAATAAATTCAATGACAACAAAAGTAGTATAAGATTATTAAAAAATGAAAGAAAAGAAAGAAGGGTAGGTAGAGTTGTTACAAATTAAAAGAGAGATCATTAGTAGAGATATATACTATAAGCATCGTGGAACTAAAAAATATTTTGGATTTACTGAAATATAAAAATTTGAAAGGTATGGTGATTCACTCAAAGCCTGTGATGTCAAAAAATTTAAATTTTATTGTTAAAGTTTTTTACAATTTCTCTGAGATTGATTCACAATTCATTAAAAAAAATAAAAACCTTGTATAATAAAAAATTTACTATAAATTTTACTACTATTTTCTTTTATGATATATGTTTTTATTTAAATTTAATTAAAATTCAGTCAAAAAATAAAAATAAAAAATAAAAAATAAAATCGATAATTACTTTAAACCCTTGCTTGTTCCTACAAAATTTCAACTTATTGTTTAACTTCCTCTACCACTTCCTAATTAGGGTTCATTAATTCAGAAATATTATATTTTATGGGTTTGCATACTTACTATATATAGGGTGTTTGACAGGTAGAGTAGGGGAATCACTTATTGAATTAGATCCAAACATTGTGGATCCTGTCCATTTAAAAAAAAAAATGTCTAATGTTATGCAATGAACCCTATGTAATATAACACACTTGTGCTCCATGTACAATAAAATGCACGATATATTCTAACACTATCGATTATGTATAATGTGTTCATTGATTCTCCTTGTGTAATATAACACACTGACGCGCCTCTTCCAAATAAATTTTTTAAATATTTGTGATGCCTTTAGGCTTAGAAATCACAGTACTATAATTTAAAGTTATTTTTAAAAATTAACTTTCTGTGACAATGTTGAACATTCAAATGTCTCATGCATTTAATGGTTTAAACACACTCAAACATTGATTCAGATAAACACACTAGTTACCATACATTTTCTTAGTTGAAAATTATTGGATTTGTTTGTAAAATTTATTTAATGGTTTTTGTATTAAATTGTATAGGCTAAATATTGATAAAAAACTGTCTTAGAAGGTCTAAAGTAACAAAAATATTGATTGACACAATGATATCACATAAAAAAAATAGTGGAGACAAATTCTTTGTAAATTTTTTACATAGTTAATATGTTTGAACTATATGTAAGTTTAAATAATATTTAATGGTTAGTGTGCATCGTGTAGAGACCCAAAATGAACAAGGTCAATAATATTATTTCCAATCTAATGGAATGAGACCATAAAATCCTAATACAAAAATTGCAAAAGTATGAATGACGTGAATGAAAAAATACTATTCAATATGAGGTTTTTTTTTCCATTGATAATAGACTTGAGAATATTAGATAACATGTTTCAAAAAATATATTAATTCATATATGTTTAATGTTCTACATGGAACAACAAAGAAATAAAATATCAATGTTGTTCTAAGAAAGAAAAATTATAGAACATGTAAATGACGATGAATTGGTCCTTATCTCATCTGAAGTGATACTAGAGGTTAATTAAAGGGCATTTTTTTTACAAAACTATGAGGGATTTAGTGGAGCGAACGTATAGATGTACTTTTCACTTACATAATAAAAATCAATCCAATTATTTTAAGAAAAAAATTATACTAAACTACAAGAAGTGTTTCGAGAGGAATGGTCAATAATACATGTCATACATGTAATAGAAAAGACATACACCAACAAAAAAAGAATCAATTAAAAGCTAATATTTATAATTATATAAAATTATTTTCCCGAATTTTATGCATATATTACTACAAAATATTCATTTGTTAATATTGGTTTTATTATATTTAGTTTTCATAAATCATTATAAAAAAAACAATTACTTTTATCAGGAATATTTCGAAAATACCAAATGATCGACACGGTGATATGTGAAACATCCTGCTTGGAATGTCTAAGATAGTGTCTATAGAGATTGTCAAATAAATGGACATAATTGAATCACAGGGGGAAGCATCTCAACAAAAACATCCTTCAAATGTATGCATTCATGATTGAATTTGTACATATAAAAAAATAATTTAGCATTAAATATTAATTTTCAAGTATTTTCTTGTAGAAAAGAAAAGACGATGGAACTCATTCAAAACATAAAACAGAATGACAAGGAAGAAAAGGGTTGATTTCAATGTGTGTGTGTAATTTTTAGGATTTCCTATAACCACCCAAGGTTTCATATTTGTATATTTTAAGCTGTTTTACAACATCCCTCCTTGAATGTCTTCAAACAGGTGCTAACATACAAAGAAGAGCCATCCAAAGAATTAATTGACATTGGGCTAAATGAATTTTGTGAGTATATGTTGGCATATCAAAAAATAATTGTGGAATTCGTCATTATGTATGTTGTTTTACTTCTTTGATTTTATAATTAATAGAAAGAAAATTCCTGTGTATTAAATCTATGATTTATAATGGGGTTTAAAACATCAAGGAAACAAACTATGGAACCACACCAACATAATACTTCTTGCAACAAGGCATGAGACTTGGTTTTGAAACCATGTGCACAGTTCATGAGCCACTTCTTGTTATGGTACATTGTTATTCAATTTACTTGATGGACATTATTTATTTCAATTTTCATTATTCTCACCAATGTAGATGCATTCATCATAATTTATGTTTATTTTTCCATATTAAGCAAGGTGAATAAGACAAAAATAACTGATGCAATCAACAAAATACTCCTCCAAATAACCCAATTCATTGAAGTACCTCGAACAATGATAGAAATTCCAATGAAGAATGATGATATATTTCAATATCAATGCAACCTTTTGCATTTTTTGAAATAATTATTTGTGAGAATTAAACTTTTTGTTTAATGTAATGGACACAATGTCCCAATTAAAATATTTTTAGTTACTAGATATTTGTAAATATTTGCAAACAATGGAGAGATAAGTGAGATGGAAAAGAGGTTCTCATCTAGGAGTTGATCATCCATTGAACCTTCATTTGCAAAGAACGTTAATCTTAAGAATAAATATGCAACAACCTTTTATTTTTGTGGTTTGTCAAAAAAAATTAAGTCAAACTTCTATAAAAATATTACCCACCTAATTATCCTAGTATTCACATCTAGTTTGTTCATCAAATACTTAATTTTTACAAAGTGAGTATGTACGAAGACTAGGAAACTAGTGAGATCGTCCATAAGCTTACTCAACGAATATACACACACACACACACACACACACACACACAAGCTTTACTGGAAATGAAATTCCTACGACTAAGCATAAGTCTAAAATATATTTATAATTCTTTCCACACTAAATATTTATATGAAATTTAAAAGAAATGTTAATTATAAATAAAAATAATGTCTACATTAAAGGTCGCTGGGTGTTGGAACGGGGTTCCTTAAGCCGTAATTTTGGTATATTTTTGTATTAATTAGTCTTGCGTAGGGGATTTGGGGTAGGATTTGTAATGGGTAAAAGGGTAGACCTAGAGTCCGCAAACCATTATTTGCGGACGATAGGACATCGAAGGCTATGATGATATAAATATATAGATAGTTGGGTCTAGAAAGTAAGTAAGATTTATGCTACAGACGAACTATTGAGATATGTTTGCAGACCCCGCCGGGTGTGACTTGGGTTTGTAACTGGGTTATTTATATTAATCAATGTAGATTATATTTATGATATCGGAACTAGGTGTGTTTATTACTGAAGTACCTCTGTGTTATTGGAATAAGCTAGGATTGTGTCTACAATATATGAAGTAGCTATGACTGTGATGCTCTGTGATGATAATTTATGATACACACATGGATGCAAATGTGTTGATTAGATATATTGAATCAAATGTCCTCCATTTTTTTGGATACGAAGTGTCAAAAGAGCTTTGAGCGACTCAAGGAAAATATGGTATCTACACCTATCATCATATTTTCTGACTGGGTGAAGGTTTTCTATGTCTATATAGATGCTTCAGGGATTGCCCTGGGAGCTGTCCTTACGCAGCCTGGGGAAGGGGACATTGACCACCCGGTTGCGTTCGCTAGTAGAAAACTCTCTATTGTGAAGTGTAACTACTCCACTACTGAGCGCGAGGGACTGGCTATGGTATATGCTCTGCAGAAAGAACAGCATTATCTGTTGGGAGGGCATTTCAAGATGTTCACAGATTACTAAGATTTGAAGTACCTAGTGAATAAGCCTGTGTTGGGGGGGGAAGATTTGACAATGGCTACTGCTATTTCAAGAATATGATTTTGAGATCATCATGAAGCCGGGGAAACTAAATGTTGGGCCAAACCACTTGTCCCAAATCATGAGTGGCGAAGAACAACCCAACCTAGAGGAAGGATTGTGCGATGTGCAATTATTTTCTATTAAGGTGTTTGATGCGCACTTCGTCGATATAATTCAATTATTAACTATGGGTATGGCGTCTACAGAGTATTCGTTACAACAGAAAAAGGAGCTAGTAACCTATGCAGCGAACTTTACCATCATAGCGAGCCACTTGTATAAGCTGGTAGCTGATGAGGTACTGTGGAGATACGTTCTAGAACATGAAAGATAAACCATATTAGCATAAGCACATGGAGGTGTAGAAGGAGGTCACTATGCAAGGAAAGCAACAATGCAAAAGATATTAAGAGATATGCTATGGTGGCCAACACTGCATAGTGATTGTTATGACTATTTCAAAGCATGTGACACATGTGAAAGGACAAGAAGACCGTCATGCAGGGAAGAAATGCCCTTGAAACCATAGATGGCCTTGCAAGCATTTGAAAAATGGGCCATAGACTTCGTTGGGCCCATCAACCCACTAGGAAAGAATACAAGTGCCCACTACATCATCATTGCAACTGATTATGTAACCAGATGGGCCGAAGCACAATTTTTGAAGTATTGTAATACAAAAATAGTTGTGCACTTTATTTTTGAACATATTCTAACCAGGTTTGGTTGTCTGAAGATCTTGATGAGAAATAATGGTACGCATTTCGATAATTAAACAATACAAGCTTTGACTGAAGAATTTCAAATCCACCATGCAAAAATTACCCCATATCACCCACAACCAAATGGAATGTTAGAAGCTTTTAATAAAATACTGGAACAGGCACTGAAAAAGGTCTGTAATGTTGATCAAATCGATTGGGATGTGCGCATCCCATTATTCCTTCGCGCCTATCGAACCACATGCAAGAAATTGACAGGAAAAAAACCATTGCGGATGGTTTATGGAAAGGAGGCCATTATGCCCATGGAATATACTATCCTAGCCTATGCATCGAAGCCTTTATGAACATGACAGAGCTTGATATTAGGGAGGAATGCTTAGCACAACTTTTTGCCTTGGAGGAAGATCGATTTATTGGTAATTTTCATCAGTTAGTTCAGAAGGCCCAGAAAAAATCATGGCATGATAGACATATTATGCAGGAGATATTTTCAGAAGGAGAATTGGTCCTTAGATATGATAGCGAGTTTTGAAAACACTCGAGGAATTTTTTTCAGCACTGGCTACGCCCTTATATGGTAAAATAAATCACAGATTGAGGAGTTGTACGGTTAGCTACATTGTGCGGTGACATTGTACCAAGATATGTTGATGGAAGACAACTCATACCATATCGGATCAAATGACTATATGGCCGACGTAGTTGTATTGAGAGGGATACATACATATGAGAGGAAAAACACAGTCAGACCCATTATACACACAGCGGTTGATTGTAGTCCTAAAAGCCTGTGGAGCTGCATCGGGATCGCAGGGGTTGATCGCAGGCCTGGAAGCCTGTGGAGGTATGCTGGGAGCACAAGAGCTAATCACATGTCTAGAAGCCCGGGGAGGTGTGCTAGAAGCACATCGATAATCTGTAGCTATGAAAACTAGACGTTGGATGAGTAAAAATGGGTAAAAAGTAGCTTTTATCATTGTAAGGAGTGGGCCATCGGCATTTAATGTGACGATTTCCGAATATTTTTTATTGTTTCCTTGATGGTAAGTTTGATATAAGTCTCATCCAACCATTGGTCACTAGCCAAATCTATACAAGGAGGAGGTTAGACGAGATGTGGGTTCCGTGCATCCAAGAAATTTTATGCTTTGAAAATTTCTACAACTATTGTGCTCTATTCATGTCTGGGCATGCCACCCCCTCTCATAGTAGCAACCCTGAGTTCATATTTCGAGCGAGAATGATTGCGACCAATCCCGCTAAATCATCGAAGATGGTGGCCTCTACTGATGAAGTATTGGAGGTCACCCTGCAAGTCAAAGAGGTCATGTCCACACCAACCAAGGGGAAGCAGGTGGAGAAAAATAAGAGTAAGGTGAAAGGACAGGAGCAAGGGCAAGGGAAAGCTGTGAAATGGCCTGGGGTGAAGTCGCGCACCTCCCTTGGGAATATGAAATCCCTCGAAACGTTCGCCTAACCCGGCGAAGTGACTCCTTTCTACTCAGGAAGAAGCTCATATTGCTGAACCAATCACTTAGCTACCACCCTATATTTGACCTCGCAGGCCCTCGGTGCACATGCCTAAGAATTGTGAAGGTATACACACCTATATGGAAATGCCCTTGATCCCGGGTGAAGTCCCCATAATTGAAGAAGTGAATGGAAAGCTTGCCTCGATTAAGTTTGATGACCACTACCTTGCCTAACTGGTGGCCTTCCATAACTGGCACCTGAGCTATACCTCGAAAGAGTATAGGAGGACGACATGCTCAGGGTCATCCTAATATTTTGGGCATGTGGGTTAGAAAAATATGGATTACTCAACATACTATGCATACCTCACTTAGGCAAGGAGGCTCAAGTAACATACCACCACAAAGAGGAGACTCCAGTCGAGGAAGGTTTCTACCCAGAGGTAGAGGCCAAGGAAGAGAAATTTGGTGCTATACATGTGGTAAATGGGAACATGGGTCATGGGACTGACCTCATAATAAATCAACAACTCAGAGAAATGTGAATGTTGCTGAAAAAAAGAGGAAGTTCCTTAGGATAAAGGAAAAGAAGAACCACCTGAAGTAGGAAAATATTTGTTATTGAAACGAGTATTGCTTAAAGCAGAAAAAGAAGCACAAGAGCGAGCTCAGAGAAAGAATCTATTCAGAAAAATATGCAAGTCTAAGGGTAAATGTTTTAAAGTGGTAATTGACAACAGTAGTACCGACAACATTGTTTCTACAGAAATGGTAAACAAGTTGGGGTTAGAAAAGACAGTACACCCTACTCCATATAAGGTATCATGGTTGAAAAAATGCTATCAGATTATTGTGACAAAACAATCTAAGGTAGATATCCAGATAGGCACTTACAATGATGTTATATTATGTGATGTAATGTTAATCAATGTATGTCACATATTATTGGGAAGACCATGGCAGTTTGATCGAAAAGCCATACATGATGGCAGAAGAAACATTTATACCCTAGAGAAGGATGGAAACAAACACACACTGCTACCATTGAAGGATGAAGCTGAAAAAGGAACATCAGAAAATAGTGTTATGGTGATCAGTGCAAAAGAGTTGTTGCAAGAAATCGAAAATGATGAAGAAATTCATTTTTCTGTCATAGGGAAACCTAAGGAAATTTTAACTTCCACAAACTTAGATGATTTATCTGAAGAAATCAAAATTCTGTTGTATGATTTTTCTGATATTATTGTGGATGGCTTTCCGAATACATTACTACCAATTAGGAATATTAGTCATCACATTGATCTAATACCTGGAGCAAGTTTGCCGAATAAAGCATCATATAGATTAACCCCTCAGGAAAATGCAAAAGTTGGAAGACAAGTGTAGGAGTTGATGGATAAATGGTTGGTGAGAGAAAGCCTTAGTCCATGTGTTGTACCAACACTACTGAGTCCAAATAAAGGAGGAGAATGGAACATGTGCATAGATTCTAGAGCCATAAATAAAATCACCATCAGGTATCATTTTCCTTTACCATGAATGGGTGATTTAATGGATTGTTTGAGTGGATCAAAATATTTTACTAAGATAGATTTGAAAAGTGGTTATCATCAGATAATAATTAGAGAAGGGGATAAGTGGAAGACTGCATTCAAAACAAAAAGTGGATTGTATGAGTGGTTAGTGATGCCTTTTGGACTCACTAATGCACCCAACACATTCATGAGATTTATGAATGAAGTATTGAAATAATATGCAAGAAAATTTGTAATTGTTTATCTTGATGATATTTTATTTTTTAGTTGAAGTAAAGAAGAGCATTTGAAACATCCTAAATTGGTTTTTAAAACTTTGCAGAAAGAGAAACTGCTAATAAATCTGAAGAAATACAGTTTTATGAAGGAAGAGTTAGTTTATTTGGGGCTTATAGTTTCTAAAGAAGGTCTGAAAATGGATCCAGAGAAATTCCAAGCAATTGTAAATTGGCCAACTCCAAGGATAAATTCAAGGTAAGAAGCCTTCATGGTCTTGTAAGGTTTTATAGAAAAATTATTAGAATTTTTCGTCATATTTGTGCATCGATTATTGAAACAATCAAAGAGAAAAATCAGCCATTCAAGTGGATAGAAACAACAGATCGAAATTTTAAGTTGTTGAAAAATAGAATTAGAGAAAAACTAGTTTTAGCTTTTTCTAATTTTGAAAAAGTTTTTCAAGTTGAAATTGTTGCTAGTGGAGTTTCAATTGGAGCAGTTTCAAGTTAGGAACAGAGACCAATAGCATACTTTAGTGAGAAACTAAATTAAGTTAAGAAGAAATATTCCTTTTATGACAATAAATTTTATGCTATTGTGCAAGATTTAAAAAAATGGAGACATTATTTGCTACTTGAATAGTTTCTATTGTATTCGGACAATCATGCATTACAGTTTGTAAATAATCAGCCAAAATTGAACCAGAAGCATGCCAAATGGTTAGAGTTTTTACATAGTTTTACCTTTGTAATTAAACATGCAAGTGTTAAGTTGAACAAAGTTGTTGATGCTTTGAGCAGGGTAAGAATTAAAATTTGGTGTTGTGGGATTTGAAGAAATGGTTGATATATATAAAGATGATGCAAAATTCAAATATATTTATGCAGCTATAGAAAATCAAACAGTTCATAACAGAAGGCAGTGGTTGGATTATCTTATCCAAGGAGGTTTGTTATTCAAAAATAACAAATTGTGTATTCCCAAGTGTTCTATGAGGGAAAACATAATTAAGGAGAAACACAATGAAGGCTTGTCTGGACACTTTGGACAAAATAAGACTTTTGCTCAGGTAAATGATTTTTATTACTAGCCAAAGATGCAAATTGACGTTAAGAAATTTGTTGAGAAATGCAGGATCTGTCAATATGCTAAGGGGAAAAGCCAAAATATAGGATTATACCAGCCATTACCAATACCAAACCGACGATGGGATGCAGTTAATATGGAATTTATTTTGGGTTTACCTAAAACTCAAAGAGGAAATGATTCGATTTATGTTGTAGTGGATAGATTTTCTAAACTGGCTCATTTTATTGCTTGCAAAAAGACTAGTGATGAAGCACATATTGCTAATTTGTTTTTTTCAGAAGTTGTAAGGTTACATAGATTGCCTATAAGTATTGTGTCTGATAGGGATACAAAGTTTGTTGGTCATTTCTGGAGAACTCTTTGGAAGAAACCAGGTGCCAACCTTAGTTTCAGTTCAACATATCACCCTCAATCAGATGGGCAGACAGAGGCAGTAAATAGAAGCCCGGGAAATATACTGAGGATTTTAGTGTATAAAAATCCTGAGAAGTGGGATTTAGCACTTTCTCAGGCTGAGTTTTATTATAATGATACTCCAAATAGAAGTACTGGGATGAGTCCATTGTACGTTATTTTTGGGATGAATCCAATAGGTGTGTATGAGCTCAGAAATTTGGGCAAAAAAGATATAAGAAGTGCAAAGGCTGAAGAATTTGCAGAGCAGATGCAACAACTACAGGAAGATGTTAAAAATAGATTACAGGAAAGCAGTGGCAAAAAAAAACAGAGAATTGATATGAGGAGGAAAGAAAAAGAATTCCAAGTAGGATATATAGTCATGGTTTATAGAAAAGAACCAGAGACAGATTTATTTTCAGTATCTAGTCAAGTGGAAAGGACAGCCAATGGAAGATGTCAGTTGGTTGACAATAGCAGAATTGTAAAAGTATGCAGTAAATCATGAAAGTTTGATAAATGATTTTTTTCTTCCCTGGGAGTCTAATGCTAGAGAATCTGGACTTAGCTAGCAATGTGAATGAATTTTCACATGTGGTAGCTAACGTGAGATAAATTTCATTTTCCTAACTGGAAAAACAAAATTTTACCGAGAGGATCGGATCTCTCAAATCTTCATTTATTTAAATATTGTAATAATCTATACAGTTGTGTTACAGTTAGAATAGAAGATGAGTCTTAACATAGATGTGCATCGAAACATTAGAATAGGGATTACGGTGATAAGAATAGAGGTTGAGTTGTTATATTGTTAGATTTGATCCCTAAAAGAAGGAAAAAGAATGTAATGACGAAAATAAACAGCAAAGGAGAGAAACAATATATATATTGGGTTTTAAAATAGTAAAACAAGGAGGTCAAAAACTGATGTAATCAGGCCAAAGAGGGCAAGACCCCGTGATTTCAAATTTAATAGAAATTGATTGAATTGTTGTGAAAACCGTTTTTTTGAGTGTTACATTTCATCGAGAAATATCGAAATTCAGTTTTATATATATGTTGGCACTGTACTTCAATTTTTTTCATTTTTAATTGCATTGACAATGAGAGTTTATAATTGTGTTAATCGTAAATATCCTACAGGTTCATGTAGAAAGAAAATAATATAAATTTATGGTGATCGATTTATTAAAGGAGCCAAACGATATGTAATCAAATCCTTTTTCATTTATAAATTGGCTATTAAACTTGGAAAGTAATCTTGAAAACCCACGAATGGTTTGTCGCACAACATTTTGGTGGTTTGTGGTATTTGTTGAACATGTGAAATACATCCTGACATGTGACATGTATTGAAGGGCAGGCATACTAAAACCACTTTTATCGCACATCTTAAAAAGGTTTAAAGACTGGGTTAGTTTAATTGCGATGGCCATTGGATTTGAGAGATAAGGAAAGGAAGTGTGCGATGTCCGTCTGATTCAAGATGGATTTGTTTGAAGGCGTGTTTATGTGGAGGACACATTATATAGTTCAAAGGGTTGACCATATTTAATTATTTTATATAATGGCCCACTTTTAGTTAAATTGGCATTGCTTTGAGTTCTTATGTATATATATTTTGGTTGAAAAATTAAAGGATTCATCCAGTGTTATAGAGAAGTTAGTGAGAATTTTATATAAACTGTATATTTTTGAGGTGTCTTCGGCATCACTATAATCCCAATCCAAAATTTTCACTATATTTTACATATGCAATTAATCTTTACATCCTTCTATTCTTTAGTTTCATACGTCTTTGACCATGAGAATCAAAACATAAAGGGTCTGAGTTTTACATACCTCCCAATTTCTATTGAGACTGGAATAATTTAATAGAAGCTTTAAGGCCGAATATATGGCACTGAACCTGCGATAAAATAGAAGCTCTGTGTACCTCCTTAATAGAGTCAATCTATTAGATACCATTCAATGTGTGAAATTTAGGAAATTTCTGTACAATATTGAAAAAAACCAGTTAACAGTAAAATTGGACTAACCTCGATATCAAATTGAAAGTTGTTAAGAAACAATACACCTGCATAGCATATTTATCAAATGAAACTTGCAGCATATCATAGATTCTTTTTAAATAATCTTCACTTCCTTTTGTGGAAGTTGAATGAGAACCATTTCAATTAAACAAAAGTGCATTAAATAAATAATATGGAACATGATGGCACACACACGTGGTGATGCTCCATGGTGCTCCATTGCATGTTATCATTTTACTTGTAAGTTACATAATTAAAATGTAAGTTACATTATGTAACGTAAAATTATTAAAATATCAAAAATATTAATAAAACAATAAATAATGATTAAAATATTAAAACAATTATTGTTACATAGAAATTAAACATAATAAATTCATATAATACCAAGAAAACATAACACATTGGCCTGTTATTCTATTCTTAAATAACAATAAAACACAATAAATTATATATCATTAATTTTGAATGAACTATTTCTAGTTTCATACGTTTAAGGTTTTGAACTGTTATGAATGAAAATGAACATGTTATAAGACGTTACATAGTGTTATTATCTAGCTATATGATGGCAAAGTAAAATTTTAATTATAATTTGGTAAAAAAATTATTTAATCGGGGTTTAATCACTTTATTTTGATATGCAAGGGAGTTATGTTCATCAATCTTATCCATTGATGTAGTGGCAACTACTAAAATATTCCAACATCTTATATTTTCAACCATTAGATTGGAATTTGTGATTAACAAAATCATTAAATTTGCAATTTCCAACAGGGCCACTTGATTTAGATATGCAAGGGAGTTATGTTCATCGATCTTATTCATTGATGTACTAGAAACGACTAAAATATTCCAGCATCTTGTATTTTCAGCCATCAGATTGGAAGTTGTGATTAAAAAAATCATTAAAGTTGCAATTTTCAGAAACTAAAAATAATAATTATTTAGAATAAAAATATAATTCAATTAAATTTTATTAATATAAAGAAAATAAATTTACCTTATAGAATTAATCTAACCTTAATACATATTAAACTTTGAGGGGTTGGGTAGTTAAGCTGGTGGTTATGGCTTAGGCTACATGAATAGACATGCTAAAAAATCCAGTAAACTAAAAATTAATGCGAACCAAGAAAAATATCATTTCCAAATAAATTTAACCACTTAAATACCCCTCATCAACAACTCTTCAAACAACATGAAAAATCGTGTTCACGCAGAATGGAAAACCATAGAGAACTAGATAATAATAAAAAATAGCTAATACATCCGAGCTCATTCACAAATAATTGTGTGATATTCGATACCTTTTTTCATGTGACTTCTTACTTTACCAAAATTATTTGTATGATATTTGATATATCTCCATTTCCAATAGCTCTAATAAATCTCCATTTTCATTCGCATTGAATCCCAAAGAATTTGGAAATACGAAGGGCTTGGAAATACGAAGGGCTTTTCTTCTACGGATTCCTACCTATCTACGTTCAGGCCTTGTCGCAGATAGGTTCTGTTTTAATTTTCAATGTAAGCTCTTTGGCAATGAATCAAAACTCATGCGGACCGCAGTTGGGCTCGGGCTCTTGCTCAATTAGGTCGCAGACACAACTCCACATCATGGACCAAGTTTCTCTTTCGCTGAGCGCTTTCTTTTAGCAGTCGGACTCATTTCCTGCTCTGGTTTTCGCTATCAGGGCCATATTTAAGAAAAGCACAAGATGATAGGTCCTCGAGGATAAGGACCTTGCAGAAATAAAACTCTCAGGTGACAACGTCTTGGAGTTGTAGTAAAGAAATGATCATTGGTTCTCTACAGAAATCCAGACACTATGCCGTATCGTCTATTGCTGCATAGTAAGACTGCTGACATTTTGTTCATGACATTGATCTTCTGGTAAATGAGCACCTGCTGAAAGCAAGCCTGGGTGACCTGCTTCATGGAAACAAAAGCAGGCATCTCCATTGACGTACCATCATTAGTGCCCGCTTATCGTTCAACCTGACGTGAAATCCAACAATATACTTTCTCAACTGTAGATTTGAAGTCCTGTCTGCAGATACCTGCCTCGGAAAGTTCTTGCAAGATGCTTACTCTGAATGGTTTTCAAAATTCTCAGACAAGTATCAAGAGTGCTGAAACTATTTCCAATCATTTAAACAAATAATTCCAATTTCAGAGTTTTTGAGAAAAAAAATCACATAACAAGAAAATATCTAGCATAAACTAATTGTCAACTCAATGAAAAAGTCCCTTACAATATTCCCTTACGTTGAAATGCATATTCGCTATTGCAGGATTCTCTAGCTCTAGGTAAATTGCCGTCAATCATTTACTATTGCTTTACTATTGCTTGTCTTGATCTTTGTGTTGGAATTTCTGATAATTCCAGAACAATGACTAAGAGAATAATACTCTCCTTTTAACGCACAGAATAAAAATAAATTTGCTTATTGCTGGACCGAGATGGCATAAAATAGCTTTCTATTTCATTAAGAGAACTAAAACTATTACAAAACGATAGATTTCTTCCTCCTCTGAAGGATTTACAAAAAATGGACTGACTCTCACAAATGTTCTCTGTCTCTGAAAATGCACAAAATAGTGCTCTGTTATGCTTCACTATGTTTTCTCTACCTACGGGCTTACACAACAATACAACACAACAATACAATACAATTAGCCTACGGGCTTTTTCACTCTTTTATATGGCGCGGCGTAACATAAAACATAAAACAAAACTATAATAATAATACATTGCTGGAACATAAACTTTAACCTAAAATTTCATTTGCATGATATATGAATAGAGCCCACATCGTAATCAGCGATTGGCGGAACAAATGGTTTAGTGGAATGAACTTTGAACTTGCAATTGTGATGTGCGATTAGCGATATCGGCGATCGGTAGTACTATGGTGTAGCAAACCTTGGAAATTGCGATTGTGATATGCGATTAGCGATGTGCGATGGACCCGAGGCAGAGATCGCGTCAGCGCATCGACGATGGACTAGCAGAACAGTTGAAAAAACAAACTTGCGATGTTGCGATTGTGATTGTCGTGGGACCAGATCGCATCGCAAGAATTACAATGAGCCTGCGATCTGGGCGGATGGTGATAAGAGATTTTCGATGTGCGATGTGCGATTGTGGTGGGACCACATCGCATCGCAGTATCGACATTGGTGGAAAACATAAGTGGAGGGCGGAATAGTTATGTGATGTTGCGATGTGTGATTGTGATTGTGGTAGGGACCATGTCACATCGGACCATCGGCAGTTTAAAACTTCGGATGGGTGGAGAAATCTTTGCGATGAGCGATTGTGATGAGTGATTGTTGTGGGACCACATCGCATCACATCATAAAATTTCAATCGGCAGTAACACATTTCGGAAGGCATAAATTACATCGTTCCTTTGCGATGTGCGATGTGTGATCGGCAACAGCGCATCACATTTTAACTTCTTCATATCAACAAGATAGTTAAGCACTCTGCTACTGTGATTTGTGATTGCAACATAGAAATGTCTGGTGGGGACAACAGATGATGTGGCCCATTCAAAAAATCCTTGCCGTATTTAAACAAAACTTATGTTTGTGGTTGTTGAGGGCTTAAAAACCCAAAAATACAGTCTTTAATAAAACTCTGTTGTTGTGTGGTTGAACCACAAAAGTCTTCATTTCCTCTAAAAATTTGGCTACACCCATAAAAACATAAATTCATCTCTGCAATGGTCGTTGTGGCCCATCAACATTTAATTCCCCTTGAATTCATAGTGTTGTGCACACAATATCCTCTACCATGTTGTACTTTGTTTCTACCTGTACAAGGTACGTAGGTGACCTTAATATTTTCAACACTCCTCCTTAAAGTCAGCTGCTGGGTTATCACTCATACCGAAGCATTTTCTTAAATATTAAAAACTCTTCTGCCCTAATGGATTTGTCAATATGTCTACAAACTGGTTCTCTATTCTACAATGCTATAAAACAATTTCTCCATTGTTCACCAATTATCTGATGTAGTGAAATTTTTCATCTATGTGTTTCATTCTCTTATGAAACACTGAATTCTTTGATAATGCAATAGCTGAGCTATTGTCACAATAAATCACTGTGCCCTTTACTTGTTCTTGACATAAATTCCTCAACATTATTCTCATTCATACTGCTTGACACGCTGCTGCTGTACCTGCCACATACTCTGCCTCTGTTGTAGATAATGCTACAATAAGCTATTTCTTAGAAGCCCATGAAATGGTTCTTGAACCCATATGAAAAGCATAACCAGATGTGTTTTTTTGATCATTTACACTTCCAGCCCAATTACTGTTAGTGTAGCCAATTAATTCAGAGTTTTCTGAAGTAGTATATAAAATACCATATCTTTTAGTTCCTTTCACATACCTTAGAATTCTCTTCGCTGCTTGCCAATGTGCTTCTTTTGGCCTTTCCATAAATCTAGAAATCAAACTCACAGCATGCATAATATCTGGCCTAGTTGCAGTCAAATCAATGAGGCTTCCAACTATGCTTTTATAAAAACTAAGATCAAAATCTTTGTTGTTGTCCTCTTTACTGAATTTCAATCCCATTACTATGGAAGTAATTGCTGCCTTGCAATCCTGCATATTAGATCTTTCCAAAACTTCATTCACATATTTTTCTTGTGAGATGAAAATCTCATTTTCATTCTATTATACTTCCATTCCTAAGAAGTATCTCAATAATCCCATGTCAGTCATTTCAAATTCATTTTTCATGACTGTTTTAAAATTTTCAATGAGGTAATTATCTTTACCTGTGAATATCACATCAAAAAATAAAACAACAATGAGCATCTTACCATCATTTTCTTTGATGTATAATGTGGGTTCTCCTTCACAATTTTCAAACCCATTTTCCAGTAGATAGGAATCTATCCTACTGTATCATGCTCTTGGTGCTTACTTCAGCCCATAAAGAGCTTTCTTCAACTTGCAAACTTTATGCTCTTGGCCCTTTTTCTCATAACCTGGAGATTGTTCCACATAAACCTCTTCTATTAAAACTTCATTTAAAAATTTGGATTTTACATCCATTTGGTAAACCTTACATTTTTTTTGTGCTGCTATGGACAACACTGCTCTCACTATTTCCATTCTTGAAACTGGTGCAAAATTTTCTTCATAATCTCTTCCATGTTGCTCCTTATAGCCTTTGACAACAAGTCTGGCCTTATGCCTTTCAATATTACCTTTAGCATTTCTTTTGGTCTTGTAGACCCATTTTACTCTAGTGACTTATTTCCCTTCTGGGAGATCAACCAACTCCCATGTTTTATTCTTCTCTATGGCATTAATTTCATCATCCATAGCTTCTATCCATTTTCTATCTTTTATGGCATCTTCAAAATGAATAGGATCATCAACATGACAATACAAAGCAAATAAGGAGTTCATACCTTCATTTGCCACTTCCTGCTCATAAATCTCATTTAAATTTCTCAATCAGGTTTCTCTTTCATTTGGTGTACTTGTGCTTGAAGTGGCACTCAAATCTGCTCCTTCTGGTATGCTTGGAGAAGCACTCTAATTTCTTCTTAAGGGTGTTCTTACTCCTGCCTGTGGTGTCCCTTATTGTCGTTGTGTTGGTGGAGGTTGTGCTATCGATAAGGTATTATTTTCTGCCACATCTTCCTCATCTTCATCACGAGACAATTTTTTCTTAACATTGATTGTTTTCTCAATGCTTCCATCCCATGCTTCTTATTCTATGAATTGCACATCTCTTATTATAAAAAATTTCTTTGTGGATGGGTTATACAATCTATATCCTTTGAATTCATCAAAATATCCAAGGAAGATGCACTTCTCCCCCTTAATTTCCAACTTATTCCTCAACTAATCTGGAATGTGTGCATATGCCACACACCCAAAAACTCTCATGTGAGTAACTCCTTGTTTTCTGCCACTCCACACTTCTTCTAGAACTCTGTTCATTACAACTTTTGCTGGGAATCTATTTAAAATATACACAACACAATTTTCTACTTCTGCCCAATACTCATTTGGAAAATGTTTTTCCTTTAGAATACTTCTCACCATTTCCATGATGATTTGATTCTTCCTTTAAGAAACTCCATTTTGCTATGGTGTGTACCTTGTAGTAAACTGTTTGTGTATGCAATTCTCTCTGCAAAAACACATAAAATCTTTTTAGATTTACTCACCTCCTCTATCAGTTCTAAGAACTTTGATATATTGCCCACTATGTTTCTCTACTAGAGCTTTAAAATGGAAAAAAATTTCAAATACTTCACTTTTATATTTCAGGAAATAAACCCATACTTTCCTTGTGAAATCATCAATGAAGGTCAGCATGTAATTGCTGCCTGAAACTGATGTTGTTTGCATCGGCCCACATAGATCAGAATAGATATTTCTAAGAGTGCTTTCGCCCTTATGCTCTTTCCCGATGGAATGTTTTCTCTATGTTTTTTGCCCAAGTTACAACCTTCACATAGGCTGTCCCGGTTTTCTATCAATGGTAGACCTCTTACCATTCCCTTTCTGGGCAACAAATTTAATCCTTCGAAATTGAGATGTCCAAATCTCAAGTGCCATAATTACTTCTCATCTTTCACTTCCGTTTGAAATACCTCTTGAGTTACAACTACTACATGCTTTCCTTTTCCCTTCAAGTCAATATCAAGCTTGAGTGGAACCATTCTATTGTTGGTCACTTGTATTTCAGCAATAATCTTCTTTCTTGGAGGTATGTCCATTATTGTGCACACATCATTCTTAAAGTTTACATTGTAACCTTTGTTTATGAGCTGCCCAACGCTCAAAATATTACACTTCAAGCCGGGAACATAGTATACATCTGGCAAAAATTTTTGCTCTACATTTCTTACACGAATACTAACTCTGCCTTCTCCCTTTACAGAGATCTTAGTATCAGTTCTTGTGGTTACTTCTGATTTAACTTCTTCATCAAGATTGGCAAACATTGTTATGTTTCTAGTCATGTGATTACTGCAGCCTGAATCTAAGAACAATACATCATCTTATCTATCTTTTGCTACATTACATGTTAACAACACATTCCTTGGGTTATTTTTTTCTCTTGCTCCATTAGCATTCTTCCTATTATTCATGTCATTTTTATTTTTCCTACATTCATTTGCATAGTGCCCATATTTTTTGCAATAATGACATTGGACATTGGATTTTTCATACCTTTCTCCATGATCATGTTGGTGTCCACCTTGTTGGTTGTTGATTTGGCTATGGCTTTGATTCTTTTTGCTGCTCCTTCCATGTGTATGTGAAGGGTTGTTCCTTCCTTCTTTGTTTTGGCTTCTGCCTCTTCCTCTTCCTTTGCCTTGACCTCTTCCTCTTCCAAAGGGCATCTGGGTCTTGAAGGCATGGTCTAGAGATGGGCTTACTGATCTTTCCAATATATGTTCATGATTCATCAATGATGCATGAAGTTCATCTACTGTGAACTATGAGAGATGCTTAGTCTCTTCTATGGTGGTAACAATAACATCAAACCTTGAGGGTACGCTCCTCAATAATTTCTCCACAATCCTTCTTTCTTCAAGTTTTTCTCCATGGGACCTTATCTGTGTGACCATCCCAATCACATGTGTGAATAATGAGTCTATGTTATCAGACTCCTTCATATAGAGAGTTTCAAAATCTCTCCTCAGCAATTGCGGTTTTGCTGTCTTCACTTTCTCCATACCTTGATAGGCTATCTTCAGAGTATCCCATGCATCCTTGGATCTCTTAGCTTCTGCTATCCTTGGAAACACACTCTCATGTACTTCTTGATAGAGATAGAAGAGGGCTTTAGAGTCCTTCTTTCTATTACTCTTCAATAAATTCTTCTCTGCCTGTGTTAAGGCATTAAAGGCTTTCTCATCAACTGGTTCATCAAAACCATCTTCTAAAAATTCCCATAAGTCTTGTGACGAAAATAGGGCTGTCATGGTAATGGCCCAATAAACATAGTTGTTCCCATTAAATTGTGGAAGCTGAGTATTTCCAATACTCATACTAGTTCTTGGTCCAGCCATTTCTTATAAACTGAACTCTGACCTAAACTTGACTATGTTTTTCAAACAAACTGTCTTTCCTTCTTTAAAAGACAAACACCGTCTCTAAGGACTGCTCTTTTAAACAAAACAGCAACTCTATTTTTTTGAGAAATACCTAGACTATAACTTCTGCTGAGCCTTCACGTTGCTGGAGAACTGCTACAACAAATATTCTTTATTCCTTTAGCTTCTTTGACGCCTTCAAAGAGCCTGGATAAGCTTCAATACCATGTTGGAATTTCTGATAATTTCAGAAAAATGAATGAGAGAATAATAATCTCCTTCTAACATAGAGAATAAAAATAATTTTGCTTACTGCTGGACAGAGATGGCATAAAGTAGCTTTCTATTTTATTAACAGAACTAAAACTATTGCAAAATGATATATTTCTTCCTCCTCTGAGGGATTTACAAAAACTGGACTAACTACTACAGACGCAGTGCTCACAAATCCTCTCTGTCTCTCAAAACACACAAAATAGTGCTCTATTATGCTTCACTGTGTTTTCTCTACCTGCGGTCTTATAGAGAAATACAACACAACAATACAATACACTTATCCTATGGGTTTTTTCACTCTTTTATATGGCACGGCATAACATAAAACATAAAAAAAATTATAATAAAAATACATTTCCGAAACATAAACTTTAACCTAAAATTTCATTTGTGCGATATACGAATGTAGCCCACATCGCAATCGGTGATCAAAGATCGGTGAAACAAATGGTTTGGCAGAATGAACTTTGAACTTGTGATTGCGATGTGTGATTAGCGATATCAGCTATCAACAATACTATGGTGTAGCGGACCTTGGACATTGTGATTGTGATATGCAATTAGCAATGTGCGATGGACTTCACAGTGGAGATCGCATCGGCGCATCGACGATGAACTGGAAAAATGGTTGAACAAACAAACTTACGATGTTGCGATTGCGATTTTGGTGGGACCACATCGCATCGCAAGAATTACAATGAGCCTACGATCTAGGCAGATGGTGATAAGATATTTGCAATGTGCAATGTACAATTGTGGTGGGACCACATCGCATCGCATCATCGGCATCGGCAGAAAACATAAGTGTAGGGCCGAATAGTTATGTGATGTTGTAATGTGCAATTGCTATTGTGTTAGGGACCATGTCGCATTGCACCGTCGGAAGTTTAAAACTTCGGATGAGTGGAGAAATCTTTGCGACGAGTGATTGTGATGAGCGATTGTGGTGGGACCACATCGCATCGCATCGCAAACTTTCAATCGGTGGCAACACATTTTGGAAGGCAGAAATTACATCGTTCCTTTACGATGTGTGATGTGCGATCGTCAACATCGCATCGCATCGAAACTTCTTCATATCAACAAGACACTTAAGCACTCTACTGCTGCAATTTGCAATTGCAACATAGAAATGTCTGGTGGGGACCACATATGACGTGGCCCATTCAAAAAATCTTCGGTGCGTTTAAAAAAAACTACTTTTTGTGGTTGTTGAGGGCTTAAAAGCCTGAAAATAATGTCCTTAATAAAACTCTGTTGTTGCATGGTTGAACCACGAAAGTCTTCATTTCCTCTACAAATTCGGCTATGCCTATACAAACATAAATTCATCTCTGCAATGGTGGTTGCAGCCCATCAACATTTAATTCCTCTTGAAAGCACAATGTTGTGCACACAATATCCTCTTCCCCTTTGTACGTTGTTTCTACCTGCATAGGGTACGCAGGTGGCTTTAATATTTTCAACACTTTGAGCTACTTAATCTCACAAGAACGAGCGAAGGAAGAATCTAGGGTTTTTGTTTGATAATGTTGGGTTGTCCACCCATTAGTAGCCACATCATATGAAAGAGGCAATATATAGGAAAAAATACTAAATGAAAAAGTCACTTATGATCCTGCCCGTGACCCCAGTAGAGCATCTCGCTCGTCGGGCGCAATAATTTAGTTACCTGCAAAGCCTGCTTAGCAAAAATAAACAATGGCGTACACAAACTGACAAAATAAAATTATTTCAGTCACACTGGGGTACTATCCATGTTCTGTAAATATTCTAGAGTAAGTCAACACTAGAAATTGAAAATATAGTTCCATCAATTCAAGCATCCCTCAAAATGAGTACCAACAAATTTAGTATTAATAATCATTATTGTTAAAATAGAGTGTGTTCCCAAGAATGATCAAGTGGTGTTGTGTAATGTTTATTAAATTTTATATATCTACAATTACTAAGGAATTTGTAGTAACTGACGTCATAACCCTACTCAACTACACTAATTCAGATTTTTAGTAATTGTAAAGAAGCTTTAGAAACTCAACCTTAGGACAGTACCTAATAGGTACATGAAATTCTTTCCAAGCCATTGCCTCCTTTAACGATGGTATTTTAATCCAATATATCGAACATGGCATCTCTCCAAAGCATCTAAATACCAAAGGTTTAGATATAATTGTCTCTTCTTTCTTGAATGGCTATGAAAGCATTGTGAGTGGTAAAAGCGAGTATGAGAAAATCAAACATGAATTATAATATGTCATGTTGGGAAGTAGTTCCCTGCAAGCCCCAAATTCGAGTAGCTTATTATTATCTTAGTATCTCTGTAAACTAGCACAATAACATTTATTAATGTAGTTGATATAAGTCAATAATCATATATGAAATAGGTTTACAACCACATTTACTAATCTCTTTGATATAAGAAGAAAGACCTATATCCACCACCCACCACATATATTTTACCAATATAATCATTATATATTTATGAATATAATTACCAATATATTTTATATATCTACTTGTAATATATTAATAATATAAACTATATTCATACTATATATTAAACTAATATATATATATATATATATATATATATATATATATATATATATATATATATATAGTTATTTGATAATAAAATATTATTAAAAATTTTCAATACATTAATAGTTATAACTCAAACTATACTAAAATTAAAATATAACATAATACTAGTATTTTATTACTATTTATAATATGTATATATCTCTTTCCAATATACCAAAGAATTATTAATAATATAACTCAAAGGAGCTAATAAGCCCAAGCCTATAATATTATAAACCCAAGGAATTGGTGAATCCAAGGGGAAAACATTAAAAAGCTAACACATCAATAAGCCCAAGGGGTCCATATTAAAAAGATATGAGATTAATAAAGCCTAGGAATTAATATTTTAAATACAAATGAATGATAAACTCACATGATTATTAATATTATAAACCAAAGAGAACAATCAAGTTTAGGGATTTTTAATATTATAAACCCAATGAATTAAAAAAGTAAATGATTAATATACCCAATGGATTGATATTAAAAACCCAATGGTTCAATAAGGCCAAGGGATTAATATTAAAAAGACAAGAAATTAATAAACCCTAAGAATTAATATTTTAAACTCAAAATCCTAGGATATTAATAAACCACAATAATCAATATTTTAATCTTAGAAGATTAATAAACTCAAGAGATTATTAATATTATAAACCAAAAGAACCAATAAAATCAAGGGATTGATATTATAAACCAAAGGAATCAGTGAACCCAAGGGATAAATATTAAAGACCTAGGGGATAAATAAGGACAATGGATCAATATTAAAAACACAAAATATTAATAAACACTAACTATAAAGTTTTTAAAATAAAAAACATATGAAATTAATAAACCTTAATAAATAATATTTTAAACTAAGGAGATTAATAAACCAAAGACATTATTAATATTATAAACCAAAAGAAGTAATAAAGCCAAGGGTTTAATATTATAAAACAAACTAATTAGTGAACCCAAGGTATAAATATTAATATTATAAACCAAGAAATTAATAAACCCTAATAAGAAATATTTTAAACACAATAGAATAATAAACTCTAAGAATTAATATTTTAAACTCAAGAGATTAATAAACCCAAGGGGTTATTAATATTATAAACAAAAACAACTAATAAACCCAAGGGTTTCATATTACAAACCAAAGGAATTGGTGTACCCAAAGGGTAAATATTAAATACCTAAGTGATCAATAAGGCCAGTCGGTCAATATTAAAAACACAAGAGATTAATAAACCCTAAGACTTAATATTTTTAACTTAAAAACCTAAGAAATTAATAAACCTTAAGAATTAATATTTTTAACTCAAGAGATTTTAAGACCTAATGGTGGGTTCATATTATAAATGAAAAGAACTAATAAACCAAGGGTTTCATATTATAAACCCAAGGAATTGGTGAACCCAAGGGATACATATTAAAAACCTAAGAGATCAATAAGGCGAAGGGATCAATATGAGAAATTGAAGTTATTAATGTAGCCTACAAATTAATATCTTAAACAAAAAGGTTTCATAAACTCACATGATTATGAATATTATAAACTTGGAGGAAAATATTAAACCTAAGAGATTAATATTATAAACCTCAAGTATATAAAAATCTTTAGATAAATATTATAACCCGTAAAATAAACATAATTGAGCATGTTTCATTTAAGCATTAAGACAATTGATGTCACAATGCGACGTTGGACGAAGAATGACCATGGTTTGCCATGGTTGATTTTCATATTGAGACAATATTTGTCACTATGTGACATTCGACCATGAAAGACCTTAATAGATTACAACTAACTATGATTAACAATAGTAGCCAATAATAGTGTTGAAGTTTATTATTTAAAAATATTTAACTAAATGAGAAGTCATAGATGATATATATTTATATATAAAGAGTTAGACCACAATATTGGCATTACTACTATAATTATATAAATGTAAGGGATAAATATTAAAACATCTATTTGTTATTAAAATTAAAATAGAAAATCATTAAAAAATATTAAATTAACAATTTTCGTTAAAGGTATAAAGATACAGTGACGGAATAATTTTTTTAGAAAAACAAGTTAAAAAATAAATAGTAAATATATAAAATAAATATTATTTTAAAATAAATATAAAATTAAATCTTAGTCATAAAAATATAAATATAAAATTATTATTTCTAATAGATTAAATATTATTACAGAAAAATTAATTTGGAAAAATAATTAAGTAACTAGATTTTTTTTAAATTTGTAGTGTAATTATTTTGACTTCTTGTTTTCTTATTAATTAAATATTTATTTAGCTTTAAAATTAGAAAAAAAACACATGTCAATTTCAAAGGAAATTATACATTATCATCATATTTAGTTGTAGATTTAAATAAAAATTAGAATTTAATTTAATTAATAAATTTATATAAAAAACAAAATCCAAGATAAAAAATGATAAATTGTTACTTTATAATAAATATATAAATTATTAGTTTAAATTAATTATTAGGTATGCCTTAATAATATAGGAATACAAACTCGCTAGAAATTTAATATCTGTAAAATGAAAACTAATTAAGTCTACACTGTTTTTTTTAATATTGGAGAATTTAAAAATAAAAACAATTAATAATAAAGAAATTAGATATTTATAGTATATAAACTAATTATTATATAAAAAAATTAATATTATTAAAATCATTATTATTTTTAATATTTTAATATTATATTATTAAAATTAATTATTAATTTTGATATTTAATATAAATGAAAAATTTATAGAAAAATATTTTATACCAATGAAAATAATAATATTATTAAAATAAACTCAACATAAAGCACTATTTATTAACCTTAATACAATCATTTAAACATCTATCTAAAATATATCATACATATAATAATATTGCTAAACAATTATTATTATTGATACTTTCACATTAACTTGTTATATTGTTAAAGGTAAGCATTAACCTTCATACGTCACCACTAAAATTTAAAGAAAAAATAATAGAAAAGTATAGCTATTTGAATATTAACATAGTTACCGATAAAACCTTCATACATCACCATTAAATTTTAAACAAAAATTTATAGAAAAATATAGCTATTTGAATATTAACATAGTTATCGATCAAATGACCTCATACTAGTTTTTTTAAGCCAGCAAAGAAAACACACTATTTTTAAAAGTGATCATGGAGAATCAATCCCTTTTTTTTTGTAGCATTCGATTTTTTCTAGCACTTTAAATTAAATTATTTTATTTGTCAAGTATTAACATTTGTTTTAAAATGTTAATAATCTTCATATTAATTTGAAAAGTGTTGATACAACATCAATATTTTCTATTTAGAGCGGTGATTTTCATCGTGGTAATAAGACATAAAAATAAAATAAAAAATATGACATAAAATAACAACAAACCATATAATTTGAAGACAAAAGAACATAAATTAACAAAAAATTAAAAAATAATTTAAATTCAGAAATTTAAAAAAAATATTAATAACTTAAATATATATATATATATAAACTAAAATTAAATTAAAAATTAAAAAACAAATTAAAATTTTACTTTACTTTGACGCGGCCACCTTGGGCTCCGGAGCTCTCGCCCAGCGCGCTTTTATTCTTTATTTATTTTAATAAATTTATTTTTTTTTAATTTGTTTCTTAAATTTATTTTTTATTTATTTTTAATTCTTATTTATTTATTTTTTAATATATTTTATATTTTTAAATTTTTTTCCTTCCTTGTTTTTTAATTTTAATTTGAATTTTTTTTAATTTGTAATTTTTTAACTTTTTATTTTTATTTTTATTTTTTAATTTAAAAAACATGAATATTGTTAATTTTTTTTAATTTAAAAATGTATTTTTCATAGTTTTATATGGAAATATTTTTAAATTTAAATTATTTAAGTGTTCAGGAGTTTCCGCGGTGTATTATTGTAGATGTCATTTTTTGGGATTCAACTGTGTTAATAAAGTCATTCCACTATGACCATTTCCATTAGAGTTACCGTAACTCACTAATTTCTCATGATTTTTTAATAGCACACTTAGCACTGATGCATTGGTGATGCACACAAGAAAGTCATTCTACTATGACCGTTTCCAAGATAGGTAGTCATAACTCACTAATTTACAATGATTTTTGAATAGTCGACTTAGCACTCATTGCATTACTAATGATCACAGGGGTGAAGAACTGGGATAGAAACTAGTGAAATGAATCACATAGTGTCAATCATCACTTCCAAGTCTTTCACCTAGTAACCAAGAGTTCCCGAGTGGTCACCATCCCAGAACTCCTCTTGTTCAAGCACACTTAACATTTAAATTATTATATAAATTTTATTTTTAAATATCAAACTTGTTTTCTTTAATTTCAATTTTTATTATTTTAAAATTTTTATTTTCATTTAATTTTTAAATTATTTATTTATTTATTTAAATTTCTATCTATGTATATATATATATATATATTAAATGACTCGAAAATGGGAAAGCTAAAGACATTGAGGGTTACCAGGCATAAATCTTAAAAATTGGTGGTCATGTCCTCATTCCCCACATCCACAAGCTTTTCAACCAAGCGGTCAAGCAAGGGATCCCTAAACCTTGGAATCAGAGCCTCATTATCCCTATTTTATAAGTGGGGATAAAAATAACCCCTCTAATTATCGAACAATTATGATCAGCCCTCTCTTAGCCAAGTTATATGGTATTATTTTGGAAGAGAAGTTGAGCATTTGGCTTGAAGGTGAAGGTAAGAGGGCTAAAGGCCAAGCGGGTTTTAGAAGGAAACACTCAACAAAGGACTACCTCGTTACGCTTAGGATAATTATGGAGGAATGCCGCAATGATAAACCCAATCTCCTCTGTTGCTTTGTGGAATTTAGAAATTCTTTCGATACAGTTCCTAGAAATAACCTATGGAATAGATTAGAATAGCCAAATGTTCCTTTCAAGCTAAGATCGGCCGCTATAAGGTTATACGAGAATGTAATTGCAAAGTTAAAGAGCAATGAGGGGTGGTCGAAAGATATTAAGTGTAATATAGGAGTTAAAAAAGGTTTCCGCCTCTCCCCTACCTTATTTGGGATTTACATCGACAAGCTAAAAGATTGTTTAGAGGAAGCGGGATGTACTGGCACGATCTTAGCTGGGATAGTCATCATCCTTCTTCTCTATGCTAACGATATTGTTCTTCTCGCAAGGTGCCCATCTGATCTTGATAAACAACTTAGACTTCTTAAGGATTTCTGCTCTACCATGGGTAGGTCTGTTAACACCAACAAAACAAAAGTTATGATTATCAAATCCAAGAAGGACACTTACGTTAATTTTATGTATGACAATAGTAACTCGGAGAAAGTGTCTTCTTACAAGTACCTAGGAATTGATATTCTTCACAAGATCAACTGGAACTATAGCATTAAGAAAAGGATTAATGGGGGGTGGAAAGCTTATTTCGGTCTTGAAAATAATTGTAAAATAGAAAAACTCGTAATGTGGGATAGAAATAAGTTCCTCTTTGAAACTTTAGTCACTCCTCTTATCTTATATGGATGTGAGGTTTGGGGTTGCAGCATCTCTAGAAAATCTTGGAGAAAGATTGAGCAAATCCATAAGCATTTTATAATGTATAACCTTAAAATTAAAAGCAATACACCCTATTCTATCATCCTTATAGAAGTGGGTCTTTCCCCTATCGAGATCCTAGCTATGACTAGGCTTTTGTTGTACAAGCGGAAGCTCAATAGCATAGGAGACCATAGACTTCCTAATCTAGCTTTAAATTCCAGCCAAAACTAGCAAAGCCTTAAATGAGGTTGGTATAAAGACACCAGGGCCTGGTTAAACAATTGGTAGATCGACGAGAATGTTGCATTGCATAACATTAATAACATTAAAAAAAATGTTACTTCTGAGTTCAAAGAAAAAATGTGGTGTGAGAAAGATCTAGCAACTAAAACAAAATTAAGGTATTATAAGGAGGTCATCAACCTCACCTTAGAAGATAAAATGTATCTCTCTGTTTTAACTAGCTCAAAGAATAAAATTAATAGGCCAAGATTATAATGAACTCTCATGAGCTCCACAGTGAAACAGGTCGTTGGACAGTTCCTAAAACACCATGGATGGAAAGGATCTTGCATCTCTCTGAGAATATGAACATTGAGGATGAAAATCACTTCTTCTTAAAGTGCCTTGCGTACAACCACATTAGAGCTCAATTTCATAATCTTTGTTGCAATACTAACCTTCCTAGCCTTTTACGATATCAAAATTATAGTGAGCTCGGGAAGCTTCTCTGCAAGCTTTTTGAGCATAAGAATAAAATCTTAAATCAAATTAAATAACTCATTTCTTTAAGTCCAATAGACCAAATATTGATCTCAGGGGATGTTAACCATAATTATCATCATCATTATCATATATAAACTAATTTTAAATTCATATTTAAATTATTTTATTTTATTTTTTTTAATTATATGATTTTTTAATTATTAATTTTTTTTAATATATATTTTTTTTAAATTTTAATCATGTTTTAAAAATATCTTGGTTTTTCCACTCTATATTTTTTACCACATAACACAAAATGGTTTTGGTTTATTATATTCACATTGGACCTTAGTTCGTTTGTCAAACATGAGAGTAGCTAGAAATTAAATTCATGGCTTTCCTATTTGATAGTTTATTCTATATTGAACCTTATTTTTATTTAAGGCAGTGCATTCGTGGATATATCCCTATATAAGATTTATTATCATTTGATTTGGAAGTATTTTTAATATTGGTTTCTTTATTACGATTTTTATTCAAGGCAATCCAATCGTGGATATATCCCTTTCTAAGATTTATTATAATTTTATTTGGAAGTATTCTTAATATTAGTTTCTTTATACGGTTATGTGGTGTTTTTGTTTATGTTATAGGTCAATTTGCAATGAAGCATAGTAGGTTGGTTAAACATTACATCATCTAGTAATTCAACCCATGACTTGTCCCCTCTCCTCTAGAAACGTGTCTACATCAAGTGCCATTTTTATATAATATAATGCATCTACGAAAATGTGCATATGTGAAAACTATTTGCATTTGATTTCGAGATATTCGTCTTGGTAACATTATTGTTAGGGTTCCATTGTCTTTTTGTGAGTGTGTAATGGGTTTTCTCTTTCAATTAGCTTTGTGTTTTTGTTGTTATGATGGGTTTGGCTTTCGAGGTCTTATTTTATATCTTGAGTTTGATAATGGAAAATTTAGTTAACTATGTTAAATTTGTTCGAGATTATATTTCGTAGGAATTGAGTCATGTTTAACGGAGTGCTCATCATTTAATCCAATTTTCCTTTAATGAAATAGCTTTGTGCATATGTTATGATAAATGATTTCAATAAGACCGTTAATGATAATCAATATAAATATGATTGTTGTATTAGTGATGTAGTGATGATTGTGTTCAAAAATGTATTTTCTTGTAATTGAATATGATAAAAGTGTAATTTTTTTTAATAGCTAATAATTATTTTTATAATTAAGAAAATAGATATATAAGATATTTTTAGAAATATTAATGAAAAGAAAATATTAATTATAAGCAAAAATATTTAAATATTTACATCAAAGTTTTATTTTCTTAAAATTACTAATTAAAAATTAAAAAAATAGTATTATATATATATATATATATATATATATATATATATATATATATAGTTTTGTAGTTTATGTAAAAGTAAAGATATTTATGGGGCGAATGTGACCATACAAATTAGTTATATTAAGTGTATCATTTAAGCACCACAATTTTGGTGGAGGGGGAATCAAATTTTTAACAATTTTTTGGTACATTATAACAAAATTTTATGAACATATGGTTGGAAATATTCTAATAATTAAACTATCAAACAAATATTATGATTAATAAGATATATTAATGGAAAAATGTGAAAAACTTATTTATTAAAGAAATACAACAATTAATAGAATGAAAACAATGAATGATTATGGGTTAATAAAAAAATATTGTGAAAAATAAGTATAATAATGACTTGAAAAAAATTATTAATTATAGAAAAATCCATATATTTAATTTTTTCTGTATAATGAATTTATGAGGACACTTGGAAATTAGATTGATATCAGAGAAAAATAGTATTATTAAAAATAATACAACTACTAGAAAACAAGAAGCTAATCATTAGAGGTTAACAACTAGAAATTGTCCCTAAAGGTGCAAAGATAGACTGAAGAAATTGAACATGCCTATGATATTACTCCAAAAATGTTCTAGCAATGGAAAGATAATAACCTAAAGGGTGGATGATGGAGGAGAGGAAATGTGTTTAGACTGACAATTTTCTCACACTTGTGTCAATGTTTGTCTGACAGATGTTGCTTGAACCACCTAACTAAATAATTTTTTTTCAATCATACCACTATGTCAAAATATTATATACATACTATATCCAAGCTATAAAATTCAAGGTAATGAGGAGAAACATTACCATAGGACCTCATGGGCATTAATGCACAAAAAAGGTAATTGAATAGAGGAAATTACTAAATACATTTCATCTTGATAATGAGATTAAATAGAGATCATCTTCCACTACAGTGACATTCAGATCACAGGGTATTCTATAATCAACATAAAGAAGGAGATTTGTTTTTGAATTTTATCTATCTCCTTTTAAAAAATTTAAATTAATTTGGAGTCATTTTTGTGGAGCTATTAATTCGAGTTTAATATTTAAATGTTTTATTTGTCTAGCAAAGATTTATTGGAATTGAAAAATTGTGTGATTTAGTTTACATAATCCAAGTGTCTAAGTAAAATTTCATGGCATGTATCCATTTATGAATTCAAAAACACAATTTTAAAAATTAAAAGTTACACATTCTATATGGATATATAGAATCAATATAGATCTATTTTGAAGAGGATTAAGTCTCTTGAGGTGCATATTTTTGTTCAGGTTTTTCACTCTAAAAGAGGCCCCATGGGCTATGTTTAGCCTTGTGGATGCTAAAATTTTCTTTCTTTATTTATCTCTATTTTTTCCATAAGTAATTATAGTTTGCATTGCAAAACTCATGAGGGTGGAACAATAATGAGTGAACTTGCAAGTTAATCATACTTAAGAATTCTTTATGTCAAGGATGCCTATTCCTAAACAAAAAAATATACCCAATAACGTCTTATTTTTAACCATATTTAAGGTGAGGCTTTATCATAATTAGTTAAAGAATTTTTGTGTGGGAGTTATAAAAAAATTGGTTAGGTTATGATCTAGTTGTAAACTAGTTGAAAAAAATCATAATTAACCCCATTTTATTTTTCAATTAAACAATTTATATGAGTCGACCTACAAAAATCCCTTAAAAACCTAAAGGAAATATTTAAAAATACATAATTAATGTAAATTTTATCATATTTATTAATATGCTAGCATCAAGAACAGTATAATGGCGAAAATATATTCTTTACATAAAATTTAATTTTAGTGTATGTTCCCTACGACATCATAAGTATCAAGGATTTTTAACATGAAGCTTGATAACCACATCATACAAATGAATATATTTATTTTTTATTTACGATATAGAAATAAATATTCAACTGCACATTACACATATTAGAATCAACCTATGTTAAACCTTTGTACCTTTTCTAGTTCCAAGATGAAGATAATTCATTAATTTTTAATCTATGATGCTTGTTCCTAGTTCGTAGTTCCTTTGTACCTTTCCTGGTTTCTTGTAAAAGTTTTTATGACTTTGGTAATTAATCTATTGCATGAGCGACCTTATTTATATTCTATTTTTAATATCATATAATAATCATCCATATTTATTTCTTATTTCTTTGTAATTTAAATATGTAATATAATTGTAAAAGTTAAGTTTATCAAGTTTTCATTAATATAAATATTTAAATGTGAAAAAGTGTAAAATAATGCTAATTAAAAGTGAACTTGATTGACTTGAAACTTTTGGTAAATAAATTAAAAAGTAATTATATTTAAATATAAAATCATTATACCCGATGGGGATGTTAAACACTTGGAACCATGTTTCACATGAAGAATGAGATTTGGCATAAGGTATGAGGGGAGGAGGGCATGCATTCAACCCTTCCATCACGTTGTGGTTAATTTCACTACATTCGAATGTGTGAAACATGTTCCTTCACCTATGTGCAAAGGAATAGTACCTTGTCGAGGATCAATGTTGTCGGTGTTATGATGGTTAAGCAGTATAGCACATGGAGTATTCTAGGTGTTTCTTGATTGATTGATGGATACAAATTTATATGTGTTCCCATTTCTTAGGGTTGTGCGCATCCGGTGGTGGTATTTTTTTATTGATCCTCCTACGCACTCAATAAAGTAACAATTCTTACCCTTTTTCTCTAGGTGAAACTTCCCCTTTCACGCCTTGGTCAGAGGGTGGGTTGTCTAAATATACAGTCAGTTCTATGCGTTGATGTTTTGGGTTCACCCGGATTTCTTCTTTAACATTGTGGGTGGTGTTTTTTTTTTTCCCTTGTGTAAGGTGTCTGTTGCTTTTACAGGTGGTGTCTGAGATTCTTCTGGTGGAGGTTTTTCTCGGATAGAGGTTTTAGTGTTGGTGTTTTTTTTGGCTCCAGCATAGGCATTTCCTTGCTTTTCCTTCCGAGGGACACTAAGAGAAGAATTCCCTTCAGTGAAGCCCAATGGCTTTGGTCTCGGTTAGGTTTTTGGGAGCGTAAACTTATAGTTGTTCTTGTGCATAATTGGGAGGTATCCTTTTCTCTTTTCGAGGATAGGGGCCATATATAGTTTCTATCTTGGATTTGTGATTATTTTCCCGTGATTTTGGGTCGAGGTGACGACCGAAACTCGGTTACCTTGCCTTCTCCATCTGTAATGTGGAATGTTGGGTTTCTAGTGGAGGGTGGCCGATTTGTAGTGTGCGTCGTTTCTAGGTGTGTGATGCTGGGTTTGATTAGGTGGTCCTTGGTGTGGATTCGAGTTAGCCTTGGGGTTCTGGGTTTCAACATAGAAACAAGCATGAAGCGAATTTCACATTCATTGCGTGCCCTTGTTTAGAAAAAGGTAGAATCGTTAGAGATGGGCCAATTTTGTCGGATGGAGTTAGAGGTGGCGATGTGAGAGAAGATGGTGATAACAAAAGTCAAGGTGTTGAAATTGTACACGCCTTTGGGTGTGGGGGTCATGGAGCATGTGTTGGGCTAAGGTAATTGATTGGTCTTGTGGTTAGCAGGGGTAGAAAGATCCTAGCTTAGAGCAGTCATGGAGTAGGCATCAGGTGTAGGGGAATGGGTCATGGTTGCATCTCGAGAACACAAGGGCAGAGAAATAGTTCGAATGGTCTGGGTTGAGTTGGACACACATCACCTAGGAATTTTGTGTCACATTCCCTCTTCCAATACTAAAAAACCGAAAAAAACTAAACTTTCTTACTAGGGAAAAGACCCCATTTAATTCATTTTTATATGTGTATTGCATGGGTAAAATTTTTATGTTCCTTATATTAGTTGCATAATGGTTAATATTCAACATTTACATTGATGTCCTCCTTGATCAAGAGTCCTTGTATGTTTCCTTTCTTCTATGCTTATATTGGTATATTTGGATAAGAGGAAACAAAGTATGGAACTACACGAGGAGAAGACATCTTGCAACAAGGCATGAGACTTGGTTTTGATACCATGTGCAAATTTTATGAGCCACTTCTTACTATGGTACAATTTTATTCGATTTAATTGATGTATAATATTTATTTCCATTTTCATTATTCTCACCAATGTAGATACACTCATCGCACTATATTTTTATGTTTTCATATGGAACAAGTTCAAGAAGACAAAAACAATCGATGAAATCAAAAAAATATTCTTCCAAATAACTCAATTCATGGAAGTAGCTTGAACACTGATAGCAATTCCAATGAAGAATGATGATTTATTTCGATACAAATGCAAGCTTTTGTATTTTTTCAAATAATTATTTCTGAGAATTATACATTTTGTTTAATGTAATGTAAACAATGTCCCAATTAAAATACAAAGGGTTACCAATAACAATCCAATTTTTATGAGAAACATCCTCTTATTGACATATAATAAAAATTATTTATTTTATTATATTGTGTTATCCAATGTTGTTGTGAAATATTACATTGCTAACTAAATATGTGAATGATTGAATATTATAATGAAGAGATGTGGAATATGATAATATAAAAAAATTAATCCAAACGTCATATACAAATGCACTAATCAAATTTTAATTTATATGAATATTCTTATATGATATATGTCAATTTTTTAATGAATAACAAATTTAAAAAATTACAATAATTTCACTATCATAGGTTGATGTTTCCAAAAAAAGATGAAATTGTATACAAAAAATTGGTACGTAAACAACATAAAAATGCACCGGTGCATTATTTTATATAAAAGAACCGTGAGGACATCTTTTGGCATGATCAACGCCTTTTTGGAAAAGGATACCACCTAGGTGTTTCTTTCTTCAACAACCGGTATTGTTTGAGATTAATGCTTTGATGCATTTTAATTCTTAATGCATGAGTGCTTTCATATAACTAACACCCTGGTCCTACAAAATATTGTTTCTAGCCCGATGCATTATGATAACTCACAGAGTTAGTCCTTTTATACAAATAATGCAAAGAGGTGTTTTTACAAACGATACACATCGATGCTGCAAGATCTAAAAAAAAAACATCGACTGAGTAATAATTTTTTTTGTGCCTCAAATTGTTTCTTACAAGAAATTCCTATGAATTTATTTATCTATTAGCACTGCTGTGGTATATATTACACGTTGGTGTTATTTGTGAAATTAATTCCATAGGGTCCATTGTGAAAATATTAAAGGATATAATAGACTTTATCATCCCTCACAAATTTTCTTAAAATGTAATGAAATCCTAACTTCAAGAGGTTTCCTCTAATCCATGTAAAGGAGGAACTTTGTCGAATGAACTTGCAGTTATACCTCGAAGATAGGTGAGGAAGGAGCTGGTGAGTTGCTAAATAGTTATAAATCTTTCCAAACCATGGAGAGATGAGTGATATGGAAAAGAGATGCTCATCTAGGACATCCATTGACCCTTCATCTACAAAAAATGTTAATATTGAGAATAAATATGTAACAACATTTTCTTTCAATGGTTTGCAAAAAATTATTAAGTCAAACTACTGTAAAATCATTACCTAACTAATTATCCTAGCATTCCAGTATGTTTATCAAATACTTAATTTTTGCATTGCGAGTATGTATGAAGACTAGCAACTAGCGATATCGTGTATAAGCTTATTCAAATTATATATATATATATATATATATATATATATAGAGAGAGAGAGAGAGAGAGAGAGAGAGAGAGAGAGAGAGAGAGAGACTTTATTGGAAAGGGAATTCCTACAACTAAGGAGAAGTCTAACAAATATTTATAATTCTTTCCACAATAAATATTTATATGAAATTTAAAATAGATTTTAATTATAAATAAAAATAATTTGTAGATTGGAAATAATATGATTAGGTGTGTTGTTAAGACAATCCTAGATGTTAGGTCATTGGTTCAATTCCCCACCCTATTCGGCCGTTATTCTTGGACATGACCATAATGTAGCATGAGAAATGCTGAACTTATAAAAAAAAAGTGTACATAAAATGAAATAATTATTTATATACATATGTAAGTTGAGTAAAAAATTATTATTTCTATGGGTTCTTTCTACTTTCTAGTGATAAAATTGTGTAATTCATTAAATTCACACATGAAATTCAACATTTAATATATATGTGTGTGTGTGTGTGTGTGTGTGTTAAGTTAAAGGAAAATGAAAGTAAAATATTCTTATGATTAAAATATTGATGCATAAGTCTTATAATGTTCACAATGTCATTGACACATAATAATCATGTACATCCATCTTGATTCCATGCCTTTCATGCTCTCGCAAGGACTAAAATTTGAGGAAATGTTTTCATCTCAAAGGATTTGATCATTTTCTATGTAGAGTAGTTAAAACATTTAAATATTATGTTTCTAAAATGTGTGATGCCTAGATGTTACACATGATATGTTAATAATTATCATAGATCCATCTTAATCCCAAATCTATTATCCCAAAAACAATCAAGTATTTCAAACTGAAATCTCTTGTTCAAAGGTTACACCCAACAAAATTAGCACATGAATAAATTTGATATATATCTACAATCAAAATTCAAATAGATTTACATTTATAAGAAAATAAATAAAAATTTATTAATAAAATGAACTCATATCTCTTAAAATATTATAGGTATAATTTATAAACTAACTTCACCTATTTTTTAAATACATTAAATAAATTTATTGATAAAATTAAATATTATCCTCTCTAATCTTATACCTTTGTCTCATTGAATCTATCAACAAAAAAAAATTCTCCAAATCATTAAGTAACATCAAAAACGTAAAAGTGATTTTTATTTATATCAAAACTCGAAGAAATGGCGTATGTTGTTTTTTATTTATCTCAAAACTCGAGGAAATGGGTTATGTTGTTTTTTCTACCAAATGCGCACGATTATTTGCCCTTTCACCATGGTTCTTTTACCCTATGCTTCAATTCAGCTTCATTACACAAGGTTTACATTGTATGCTTCTATGCCATAGACCGTGATAGTAGAGAAGAGTCATGTCTTTGAAATGGGATCATGTGCTCCAATTGGGCTCTGTCCTTACCCGACTCCATCGCACGGTGGCTAACTGGGAAACATGCGAGCAAATAATTTATTTTCGTGAATTTTTGGTATGAGTTTTTCGCAAGGGCCGATTACGCATATGAGAAGCCTCCAATCCAAATGTTTGTCATTATATATGACTTCACTGTTGTCGACGAGTGGGGTAATTCTTACAAATTGTATGAAAAAACAGCCAAACGAGACTTGGTTCCTAAGTCTTTCCTAAACTAGAAGTTTCCCTCCAAAGTATTTGATGAAATGACTAGTTGGGATTTTCAATGGATTTTCACTAAATCGTACAAAATTTTTAACTCAATATTCCAACCAGAGTTTCATTAGCTGTATTATGGTTGTTTTTTTTTTTTTTCAGAAGGAAAAAAACAAACAACTTTCTATTAAATAAAAAGATGTTTACATATTCATACATATAGCATATATCTGAGAGTAAACTCCATATATCAAAAAAGCTGGGCCACAAGCCCTCAAAATATATAGCCAAACCCTAAGGAGACATATATTTGCACATAAAACTGATAATCAAAATAAATCAGGCACACAGGCCCTCAAAAGAACCCAGAAGGGATATCATGATAAAGCCCAAGAACAAGGATATAGCCATCCAAGGCAGGTCAACATTCACCCTAAGAAATAGGGGAAAATACACCAATCCCATAGAAAATAAATCCTACAAGAGGCACATACATCCTAGAGCACTGGAAAGAAATAACCAAGCATAGAAGGGCAACAGGGCACAGATCCTGAACCCCTAGTCCGAGGGTGACCCTGACCCACCCTCTCAGCAGATGTTGGGCCGAGAAATCCATAAGGAGACTGCTACAACTCCAAAGATAAGGCACAGAATCTACTGCAGCAAGAAATCGGTAGTAAATCAAACCCACTAGTAGCAACTGCTAAATCTCGGCAGAGACCACACCCACGAGCAGCAGGGAAACAGAAAACTTCGGACCATCGACAACATCTGCAAGCAAATAACCCCATCCCCATCGAAAACAAAGAGCCAACCACAGAGGCAAGCGGCCTGGCTTCGAACCAGCGACACCACACCCATGAGTAGTAGCAAGGAAACAGAAATTGGCAGCCGACCAATGGCATCAGCAAAAATCGAAACATGAGATATAAGGGGGCCACAGCGGCAAGGCGGGCGTCGGACCCCCTCTCAGACGAAACCCTAAGGAAAGATACCATCTTCCCCCGACGGGCCAGCCGGAGATGCAAGGGACTTGGCTTCGAACCAGCGACACCCCACCTGCAAGCAGCAGCAAGGAAACAGAAATCGGCGACCCACCTTCTCCATCAGCGACAAAACACTCTAGCGCCATCGAAATAGGAGATGTAAGGGGGCCACAGTGACAAGGCGGCCGACTGACCCCCTCTCAAACGAAACCCTAACCCCTCTCAGACCAGAGCCCAGCTTCCGTATTATGGTTGTATCATGTTGTTGGGAGGATTTTATCAAAGTTTGTGCCAAATCTCAGAAAGAGTGGTCGAGCTCAGCTGGTCACGTATACAACATGTTTTCCAAAAACCTCCAACTGTGAGGCCTTCCTAGAGCTGTTCAGTCTCTGTCGTGGAATTTTGGTGATGGTTTGGATGAGGACAAGAAAGGTCTGGAGGAGATAGGTCTTCAAAATTTCCCGATTTTTATTAGACCCCTATCCACACATTCTTTGGATGTTAAGGTAAAGGAGGCAGACATTGTAGTTTTGGTAGATGATAGCATACATTAGATTACAAGTATTCTAGTGGGAGAAATTAGTCTCCCTTATGAAGGGAGGTTATTGTTGTTGGAAAGTGATCTAAAAAAACGACATTAAAAAGGACACCATTATCACCTTAGTTGTTGGTATACAAGGAGGTGTGAAGAGGTGAGGCTTCTTCTTCTGCTAAGCCCATGTCTTTCAAGGAATCTTGCAAGGATTCTAGTCTACAGTTCCCAGAAAACTTGCCCATCAAGTTTTTGTGGTGGAATGTTTCTCTAATTCCGAACGATTAAGATGAATGAGGCAATTAATAAGAAAATAAAACCTAATTTTGAATGCCAGAAGGTTAACTGTCATTTTAATAGCTTTTGGCCTTTGAAATTTTCCTTCCGAGATTAGGTCCACCAAAACTGGTCACAAAATATTGATCCATTATTTTGTTGAAGGGGATATGTAATGGTTTTCTTAAAAGAAAATATAGGAAGAAGGTTTTCGAGGAAGGGCCCTGATTTTGGGGTTGGGATTGTTGGTTGATTCAGCCATGAAATATTTACTGGTTCCTGTTTAGCTTAGGCTCCCTAACTTGTCTCTTCATTCGAACTGGAATATTTGAGGATATTGGAGACTCTATATCCAACTTCATCAAATTTGATAGTGATAGATTATCTCAGGGTTTAGTACTTTAGTCTACATTTGTGTGGAAGTGGATCCTAGAGAAGGGTTGCCAGAAAAAATCACCCTACAATAACAAGCCAAGAAATATCTCCATTAGATTATGATAATAATTCCTTCAAGTTCAGAATTTTCCAACAACCTCCATCTCGAGTATGTGTCCCTCTTCCCTAGGGGATTTCTACAACGAGGCGCCAAAGTGAAATGACAACGGTTAGAGAGATTCAAAGCTCACATCAAAGTCGAAGATTTCAATAACTCGACATATGAATAATATGCATAATCAAAAGACATCACCTGACACTTCAGCCTCTCAAGACAGGCAACCTCAGTTGCAATGACATAACCCTCAACAAAGGTAATTATTTTGATGAAGGACAAGGAGTGATCCTCAACCATATTGTGCGTGCAATTTGTAGGAACCATGAGCCTCGTCATTGTGATGGGGAGAGAGATCTATCTAATTCGGCGAATCCGTATGCTATGGAAATTTCTGAAGAAAATGAAAGAAGCAAGATTATCCTTTTTTGCAATGGATGGCTCGGTAGGATAGATTTATGTACATAGGAAAAGGGATAAAAAAGAAAAATGCATGAATCACCATGGTGGATTGAATTAGATGGTTCTGAAGTATATATTTTTCTGCTGTAATATGTTTATCTCAAATCAATAGAATTGAAATTTACCAAAAAAAAAAAATACCATCAAAAACGTATTTCGCCTCCTATGAGTGTCAAATTCCTATCATAAATAAACCAAAAATAACATAATTTTATTACCAAATTGCTCACAATGGATACTTTTGGGAACATGTTTATCTCAAATCAATAGAATTGAAATTTACAAAAAAAAAATACCATCAAAAACGTATTTCGCCTCCTATGAGTGTCAAATTCCTATCATAAAATAAACCAAAAATAACATAATTTTATTACCAACTTGCTCATAATGGATAATTTTGGGAAATTGGTTCACCAATATGCTGAAATTAAACCATAAAATAATTTATCTTTCTTTATATCAATACAAAATTTAATTGAAGCAGTTTATTTTGGAATATTGTTATTATAATTTTAAGTTTAATTAAAATATATTTATTTTCAAATAGATTTTTTTAGAAGTTTAATTTAATTATCAATAATTATTAAGTGGATGATCATATTTAACCTCCTCAAAATCATAGCAAAAATAAATTTTATAATTTTTTGCATTTTAATTAAATAGAAAAATTAAATAAATGTCACATAAATAAGGGTAAATACATTATTTCTAAATGTTCTTTTACTTTTAAATCACTATCTAGTGAACTAGTTAAAATTTAGTTGGAAAAAATCAACTCACATACTCATTAAAGAATGAAAACAGTATTGTTAAAAAATGAAAACTATGGAGCAAAGATTTTCTTCTCAATATTTAAAATCAGTTAACTAGATTATATAGGAGACATGAACATTAAATAACTAAACTTGAAATTAAGGGAATTTGATTAAACTCTAACTTATTGTGATACTTGATGAACAATTATAAGAGCTACTAAGTGGTTGGAATTATATTCTCCACAAAGTGCTGTAGCAAATCCTATTTATAAGATAAGAATTTTAATATTAAAATGAAAATAAATATTCATTATTAAAAACTTTGGTATATGATTATTATCTCTTAGAGTTATTAAAAATAAAATTATAATTAAATTAAATTTTATTAATATGAAGAAAATAAATTTAGCTTATCTAATTAATTAACCTTAATACATCCTAAACTTTGGGCGGTTGTCTAGTTTGAAAATCGCCCTTGTGAGGGACACCACCTACGATCAATCCATAAGCGGGTGGTTGTGCCTTGTGCTAGGGGAAGGGTGAAGAGACACGACAAAAAATACAGTGAGCTAACGGCTACTGTGAACCGATCATTGTGTCATTCCCACGACTTAGATGCCCCTCAAATCTTCAAGAAAAATTGAAAATCCTCTTTAAGTAGCATGAAAAATCATATAGAACTTGATAAACAAAAAAAAATAACTAATACATCCTAGCTCATCGATAAATAATTGTGTGATATTCCATAATGTTGGAATTACTCCCAAACACCACCATGAATAAATGTGGCAGCAACCTACGCTTCTTTGAATTTCAGTGTAGGGAAGGACAATTAGCAGGCTTCACCCCCAAATGCGTTTTCATGAAATCTAGGCAAAAAATCAAACAGAGTACCCAAGCTATACACTATTTGTTTTATTTCTTACCTACCACATTTAATTACCGTTTCCCACAACTTCGCGCCCGCAAATTTCTTGTTTTAAATCTTAAATCGCTTCGCATAAGTTGTTTCCCCGCCAAAGCGAAATCGGCGGGACCCACCACTAAACCTTACCAAATTGAAATTCTCAAGAAACATTTTTTATTTCGTTTTATTGGCTTATCACGCCTCCCGCAGTTTATCTCCTCGCAGATTACAACTCGCAACTTTTAAGTTGCAACTCTTAACGTTTTCACCGAAGTTAAAATTCCACTGATGTGATCTAGATGGACCCACAAACCTCACCAAACTTCACAAGATTTCCCACTTACCATTTATGTCACACGTACTTTGCAAGTTTTTGTTTTAACCTTTGAAGCCACTCGCAGTCGTGCCCTTCGAAAGTTTCAACTTTTAACCTTATGTCACCCACAATTTGTCTTATTTTGTTTGCGATGCGATCACAAAGGGAGCACGTGTCAAGCTCAGGAGGATAGCACATATCGACACCCGCAAAGCTTAGGAGTTAGTGGATTAAGCACCTGCAATTTAAATTGTTTGTTTTGCGATGCGATAGGTGCCACGTTGCATCGCACATTGCAAAATTTTGAGTTTACCCGTAAGGGCATATGGTAAATGTTAAGATCACTGATCTGTGATCTATGATGGAGAGTTGGATGCGATGTGGTTTCTCAAGAGAAACCAATAAAAGTTCACATCTGCCATTCTATGTTCTATGTACACGTTTTCGTGTATGAGTAGCCAAATAGAGCTGAGGGCGATTTTGCTGTTAAATGTCCAATCCCACACTGAATTGCTTTAAATGCTCAGGATTTCGCCATTTTGTATAAGAAGCACGTGTAATTTCTCATATGTTTAAGAGAGTGAAGGAATGAATCAAATATAGAGAAGATTTGAATAAATTTCAAAAAGAGTTCCTCTCCCGTGTTTAATCATCGTCTGTTTGTGTGTATAAATTTTATTTCCGCATATTTTTGCATTCTCTGTGTTGTGGGGGAAGCACATCCCTATGGTGTTTTACTCATAATTTCAAACATGGTATCAAAGTAGGTCTAGGTTGTCAGTTAAAGAAGGAGTCTTTACTGAAGAAGCTGTAAGATTGTTTGTAAAGCAGAAGTCTCCATCAGTGAGAAAGCTTTTACAGCAGTAAGAAATTTTTTGTTACACAGTCAAAGGAAAGAATTATTATTATTGGGCTATTACAATGAAGGCCCTGTTCTCCTCATAAGATATTTGGGAGCTAGTGGAAAATGGTTTCCAAGAACGAGCAGATGTCGCATTACTTAATATTTTGACACAAGCACAAAGAGATTTGTTGAAAGAAAATAAGAAGAATGACTCGAAAGCCTCTTCTATATTTTCCAAGAAGTACATGAGAGTATTTTCCCAAGGATTGCAGTAGTAGCAAAGTCTAAGGAGGCATGGGATGGCCTCTAGCCAACCTATCAAGGCATGGAAAAAGTGAAGGCATCAAAACTTTAAATGTTGAGAAGAGACTTTGAAACTCTTTGTATGAAAGAGTTTGATAACATAGACTAATTATTCACACATGTGATTGGGTTGGTTACCCAGATCAGGCCTCATGGAGAGACACTTGAAGAAAGGAGAATAGTGGAGAAAATCATAAGAAGCGTACCATCAAGGTTTGATGCCATAGTAGTGGCCATAGAAGAGACAAAGGATCTCTCACAATTTCAGTGGATAAGCTTCATGCATCACTAATGTCTCATGACAATAGACTGAATAGAGAAACGAACTCCTCACTGGAGAATGCATTTAAGACACAAATGTCTTTTGGTCGAGATAGAGGTCGAGAAAGATTAAACTACCGAGGAAGAGGAAGAAACCCACATAGAGGTGGAAGAAGCAGCCTTACAAGCATAAGTGGAAAGGGAGGCAACCAAAATCCAAGTGAAGGCTCAAGCCAAAATCAAGCACAAGGACAGGGGTATGATAAATCTCAAGTCCAATGTCATTATTTCAAAAATTATGGGCATTATTCAAACGAATGTGGAAAGAAGAAAAATGACATGGGTAATAAATTTAGTTTAAATTCTAAGAAATAAAATAAGAACCATGGTAATTTTCTTTTAACTTGTAATGTAGCACAAGTAAAACAAGAGGATGTATGGTTCTTAGATTCAGGTTGTAGTAACCACATGACTAGAAACATAGCAATGTTTTCCAATCTGAATGAGAGTGTAAAATCTTAAGTGACAATGGGAACGGATAGCAAAGTCTCCGTCATGGGGAAAGGAAGAGTAAAAATATTAACAAAGAACGGAGAGAACAAGTTTGTTACAGTTGTCTATTATGTACATGGCTTCAAATGTAACCTTCTAAGCATTGGACAACTCATGAATAAGGGAAAAAATGTGTTTTTAAAGAATGATGCATGCACAATAATGGATATACCTCCAAGTACACAAGTCATTGCAAAAGTTTATATGACAGGAAATAGGATATTTCCTCTCAAGATCTAATCAAACTTGAAGGAAGGAGGTGTTGTATGAGCTATCATACAAGAAGTCTTTCAAGAGGAAGTGAAAAATGAAAACTGGTTATGGCATTTGAGATTTGGACATCTAAATTTCGGAGGATTGAATTTGTTGCACATAAAATGCATGGTAAAGGGATTACCAATCATAGAGAAACGAGACAGCCTATGTGAAGGTTATAGCTTGGGAAAACAACACAGCGAATCATTTCTAGTAGGAAAGAGTATAAGAGAAAAGGCACGTATGGATATTTTCCACTCAAATTTATTTGGACCAATGCAAATGCCATCATTAGCTGGCAGTCATTTTTTTTTTACATTTATAGATGATTACACAAGGAAGACATCGGTGTATTTTCTAAATCAGAAAATTGAAGTGTTTGAATAGTTTTCCACTTCAAATCTCTCGTGGGAAGAAAAGTGGACACTACATAAAACTGTTGAGAATTGATAGAGGTGGAGAATATATCTCCAAAGACATCCCATGTTTCTGCAGGGAGCATGGAATACACAAGTAGTTTAGCACAAGGTATACACCTCAGCAAAATGGTGTAGGAGAAAGAAAGAATAGGACCATCATGGACATGGTAAGAAGTATGTTGAAGGCAAAGAATTTTCCAAATGAGTATTGGGAAGAAGTGCTCAATTGTGCAGCTTATATTTTAAATAGATGTCCAACCAAATATGTTCTAAAGAGAGTTCCAGAAGAAGCATGGAGTGGAACAAAGCAAATTTTCATTCACATTAGAGTGTTTGGATGTGTGGCATATGCACATGTCCTCGATCAGTTAAGGAAGAATTTGGACAACAAGGGGGAGAAGTGTATATTTTTTTGATACAGTGATGAATCCAAGGCTTACAGTCTCTATAATCCATCAACCAAGAAGGTAGTAATCAGCAGAGATGTTCAGTTCATTGAAGAAGAAGCTTGGGATGTAGGTTTAGAGAAGATAGTGAATATGAAGACATGTATTTAACATGAAGATAAAGAGGAATTGATTCGAGAAAATAATTCCTCAACAGTGGCTCCTCCTCCCCCTACACAAGCTCAGCAAAGCACACCGCAAGCAAGCAATAGAGTAGCAGTCCAAAACCAAGGAAGTGCTTCTCCAAGCACACCACAAGGATCAGCAACTCCCTCGAGTTCAGGTGCAACTCCAAGCCCATCTTCAGCAAATACAAGAAGACCAAAACTTCAAAATTTAAGTGAAATTTACAAGAAAGAAGAAGTAAATAGTAATTCTGGTCTGAATTCTTTATTATCTTTATTTTGCCATGTTAATGACCCAGTCCATTTTGAATATGCATTAAAATAAGAGAAGTGGATTGAAGCAATGAATGAATAGATAGGAGCAATAGAAAATAATGACACATGGGGGTTAGTGGACGTCTTGCAAGGAAAAAAAGTTATTGTAGTGAAAGGGGTCTATAAGAACAAGAACAACATTGAAGGCAAGATAGAAAGGCACAAAGCAAGGCTAGTTGTCAAAGGCTACAAGCAGCAACAAGGTAGAGACTATGATGAAACCTTTGCACCAGTTTCAAGGATGGAGATAGTGCGAAAAATGTTGTCCACGACAGCACGACAAAAGTGGAAAGTTTATGAAATTGATGTGAAGTCAACATTATTGAATGGAGTGTTGAAAGAGGAGGTGTATGTTGAACAACCTCCTGGCTATGAAATAGAAGGCCAAGAACAAAAAGTGTGTAAGTTGAAGAAAGGATTTTATGGGCTAAAGCAAGCACCAAGAGTATGGTACAACAAGATTGATGCTTACTTGGTGGAAAATGGGTTTGACAAGTGTGATGGTGAACCCACACTCTACATCATAGAAAATGACGATAAAATTCTTACTGTTGTTTTATATGTAGATGATTTTATTTTCATAGGTAATGATGTTTCTCTCATTGCTGATTTTAAAGCAGTCATGAAAACTGAATTTGAAATGACTAACTTGGGTTTGTTGAGATATTTTTTGGGCATAGAAGTAAAGCAAACATAAAAGGAGATTTTTATCTCCCAAGAAAAATATGTTGAAGAAGTTTTAAAGAGGTTCGATATGAAAAAAAACAAAGCAGTAGAAACTCCAACTGTCATGGGGTTGAAGTTGAGCAACGAAGATTGTAGCAAGAATGTCAATCCGATATTGTACAAGAGCATGCCTGATACAATGTATGTGGTAACTTTAATATCCAGATTCATGGAGACACCCAAGGAGACACATTGGCAAGAAGGCAAGATAATTTTGAGGTATGTAAATGGAAAAAAGGAGTATGGTGTTATACACTCCACATTTGATAATTTTAAGTTGATTGGTTACACTGATAGTGATTGGGCTGGAATTGTAGATGACAGAAAGAGCACATCCGAGTATTTATCTCATTTGGGATCGAGAGCCATATCATGGGCATCTGAGAATCAGCCAATATTTTTTTTATTAACATCAGAAGATGAATATGTAGCAGCAACTGTAGCAGCCTATCAAACAGTTTCGATGACAAGGATGCCGAGAGATTTATGTCATGAGCAGGACAAAGGAACCACAATTTATTGTGATAACAACTCAACAATTGCATTGTCAAAGAACTCTATTTTCCACAAAAGAACAAAGCATATTCATGCAAAGTATCATTTTATAAGTGAACTGGTTAACAATGGTGATTTTTTTTTTGAGCATTGCAGGTCAGAGGAACAGTTTTGTGATATCCTCAGAAAGCCATTGGGATAGAGAATTTTTTTTTTATTTGAGACAGTGTCTAGGAATGGTTGAACGAGACAATTTTGATTAAGGGGGAGTGTTGGAATTACTCCCAACCACCGCCATGAATAAATGTGTCAGCAACCCAGGCTTCTTTGAATTTATGTGCAGGGAAGGAAAAACATCAGGCTTCAGGCCCGAAAGCGTTTTCATGAAATCCACGCAAAAAATCAAACAGAGTACCTGAGCCACACACTCTAGTACTCTGTGTTTAATTTCTTACCTGCCATATTTACTTACCATTACCCGTAACTTCGCGCCCGCAACTTTCTTGTTTTAACTCTTAAAGCCCTTCGCATAAGTTGTTTCCCCACCGATATGAAATCGATGGGACCTACGTCTAAACCTTACCACATTGCAATTCACCACAAACCTTTTTTATTCCGTTTTATCGACTTATCACACCTCCCACAGTTTATCTCCCAGCAGATCATAGCCGACAAACTTTAAGTTGCAACTCTTAACGTTTTCGCCGAAGTTAAAATTCCACTGATGCGATCTGGTGGGACCCACAAACCTTACTGAAATTCGCAAGATTCCCCACTCACCTTTTATGCCGCCCACACTTCACAAGTTTTTGTTTTAACCTTTTAAGCCATCTGTAGCCGTGCACTTCGCAAGTTTCAAGTTTTAACTTTATGTCGCCTGCAAGTTATCTTATCTTGTTTGCGATGCGATCGTAAAGCGGGCTCGTGTCAAGCTCAGGAGGATAACGCATATTGTTTCCCGTAAAGCTTGGGAGTTAGTGGATTAGGTGCTCAAAAGTTAAATTGTTTTTTTTACGATTCGATAGGTGCCACATCACATTGCACATCACAAAGTTTTGATTTTACCCATAAGCGCATATGGTAAATGTTAAGATTTTCAATCTGTGATCTACAATGGAGCGTCAGATGCGATGTTGTTTCGCAAGAGAAACCAATAAAACTTCATGTCTTCCATTCTCTGTTCTATGTACGCGTTTTCGTGTATGAGCAACAAAATAAAACCAAGGACGATTTTTCTATTAAAAGTTTGATCCCTCATTGAATTGCTTTAAACCCTCAGGCTTTAGCCATTTTGTATAAAATCTGCATAATTTATCATATATTTAAGAGAGTGAAGGAATGAATCAAATATAGAGAATAGTTGAATAAATTTCAAAAAGAGTTTCTCTCCTGTATTTAATCGTTGTCTGTCTATGTGTATGAATTTTATTTCCGCATATTGTTGTATTGATTGTGTTGTGGGGAAATGCATCCCTCTCATGTTTTATTCATAACTTCCAAGAGATAACTTTGTTCATGTGATTTCTTACTTTACCAAAAATATTTATATGATATTTTATATATCTCCCTTTCCCGATATCTCTAATAAATCTCCAATTTCATTCCCATTGAATCCCAGAGAATTTGGAAATACGAAGGGCTTTTCTTCTGCGGATTCCTACGACTTGCCCTCAGGCCTTGTTGCAAATAGGTTTTGTTTTAATTTTCAATGGAAGCTCGTTGGCAGCGAATCCAAACTCATGTAGACTATAGTTGGACTCGGGCTCTTTCTCTATTAAGTCGTTCATACAAGTCCACATCATGTACCAGGTTTTTCAATCATTGAGCACTTGTTTTAAGCACTTGGACTCATTTCATGCTCACTGCTTTTCGCCATCAGTGTCGAAATTTCTGGGAATTCCTTAACAATAAAGGAAACAAAATTCCTCTTCTTAACACAGAGAGCAATAAAAAAATGCTTTGCAGATGGAGCAAAAACATACACACACAGTGGGAAACAAAACACTGTCTTTCATTAACAAAATTCTTAGCTAATACATTCTATTACAAACTTCTTTCTTTGGAGCTGTTGTTTTGGACTTACGTTACTCCTATGTTCGGTTGCGCACACACACAATCTATTCTCTTGAGCACTTTGCTCTTACACACATTGTCTATATAACATAAGTTATCTATTTGTATTGTAAACATATATTCATATATATTTACACTAAAAGTCATCAAAACAAATTAACCTAAGTTTAAACTATATAAAATAAAATATATATCGCGGCAACATAAGACCCTATAATAAACAAAAACATTACAATTGCAATGATACTTTATCGCATAGAACGAAGAGCCAAGTGATGTCATCTCCAAACCATGCGATAAATGGTCTGCGAAGAAATTGGGATGGTCTATCGCATCTATAGTTGCGCTGTGTGTCTAGATCTCCAAACCTTACGACGATGCGCCATTGGCCGACGAACGGGTGAGCTCGCTGTGGTGGGACGCGCTATCGTGCGATAAAGAAAAGAAAGGCTGCTAACGTAGACGGGGAATTGTGCTCATAAGACGACACCGATTAGTCGAGAGTTGTCTGACGTGGATAGGCGGGTCCACCAAAACCAAAACAGAATTTTCTGCTGTGACCTTCAAAATCACATCGTTTTTTTGTCTTCCTATTCAGATTGCAGTTGGGAGTAATTTCCAAGTCGTTAAGAAAAGCACACGATGATGTGTCTCTGATAAGGCACCTGTAGAAACAAAACTCTCAGGCCACCGCGTTTTGGAGTTGCAGTAAAGAAATGATAATTGGTTCTCTGCAGAAATCCAGACACTGTGCCGTATCGGTTATTGCCTCGTAGTAAGACTGCTGGCATTTTGTTCACTACATTAATCTTCTGGTGAATGAGTACCTGCCGAAAGCAAGCGTGGGCGACCTGCTTCAAAAGCAGGCATCTCCATTTGCGTACGAAATAAAGTTATCTTCATCATTAATGCGCGCTTATCGTTCAGCGCAACGTGAAATCCAACAACATACTTTCTTCAACTGCAGCTTGAAGTCCTGTCTGCAGATTTCTGCCTCGGAGAGCTTTTGCAAGATGCTTACTCTGAACGGTTTTTCTAAAGAAATTTCCAATTTCTGTTTGAAATCCAGATGATTATAGCTATTAAGTAGTTTCAAAATTCTAAGATAAGTATAAGAATGCTGAATCTATTTCCACTCATTAAAACAAACCATTCCGATTTCAGATTTTTTGAGAAAAAAAATCACTTAACGAGAAAATCTCTAGCATAACCTCGGCCACTCACTAGACATGTCCCTTACAATATTCCCGTACGTTGAAATGCACGTCCGCTATTGCAGGATTCTCTAGCTCTAGTTAAATTGTCATCAATCATTTATCATTCCTTGTCTTGATCTTTGAGCTTACTTTAATCTCGCAAGAACAAGATAATGGAGCGAAGGAAGAATATGGGGTTTTTTTTTGATAAAGTTGGACCGCCCACCCATTCGCGGCCACATCATATCAAAAAGGCAATATACATAGGAAAAACACTGAATGAAAAAGTCACTTGTCATCCTGACCGTCACCCCACTAGTGCATATCGCTCGTCGGGGTCAATAATTCAATTACCCGCAAAGCCTGTTGAGACAAAATAAACAATGGCCTACACAGACTGACAGAATCAATTTATTTCTGTCAAATTAGGGTACTCTTCATGTTCTGTAAAGCTTCTAGAGTATGTAGCCACCGGATTTTGAAAATAGAGTTCCATTAATTCAAGTAGCCCTTAAAATGAGTACCAACAAATTTAGTATGAGTAATCATTGTTGTTACTACAGCGTGTGTTCCCGAGGATTATGGACTTGTGTTGCCTAATCTTTATTAAAGTTTATGTCTGCAATTACTAAGGAATTTGTTGTAACCGACGGTATCGTAACCCTAATCAATTATGCTGATTCTCATTTTTAGTAACTGTAAAGAAGCTCTACAAGCTCAACCTTATGACAGTACTGAACATGTACGTCAAATTCTTGCCAAGCCGTTGCCTCCTTTAGCGATGGAATTTTAATCCAATATATCGAACATGGCTTCCGTAAAAATTTAACTTTCCCATCCTCCAAAAGATTTGAATACTAAAGGTTTAGATATAAGCGTCTCTTCTCGAACGACTAAGAGTGCATTGTGAGTGGTAAAAGCGAGTATGAGAAAATCAGACATGAATTATAATGTGTCATACTGGGCACCGGTCCCCTGCCACCCCCCACGATCGAGTAGCCTATTGTTATTTTAATATTTCTGTAAATTAATAGTGTGTATAAAATAAATTTTATGTAAATAGAAATAAGGCTTGTTAACAAACAATTTGTATTTGGACTCTTGAAGTTTATTATTTAAAACTATTTAAATAAAAGGGCAGTCAGAGATTATATATATATAAAAGGATTGGACATATATATATCAGGATTGGACCACGATATCTGGACTACAACCACAATTATATAAATGTATGGGATAAATATCAAAACATTTATATGATATTAAAATAAATGAAAAATTATAAAAAAAAAATATTAAATTAATAATTTTTCTTAAAAGTGTAAAAAAATCAAAATTTTGGAAGATTATCTTAAAAAAATAAATCCTTAAATATATATATAAAAAAAACTTATTTTAAAATAAATATAAAATTAAATTATATTCATAAAAAATAAATATAAAATTCTTATTTCTAATAGAGTAAATATTAGAGCAAAAATAATTTCAACAAAAACTCTATTTTTTAAATTTAGTTTAATTATTCTGAGTTTTTGATTTCTTATTAATTAAATATTTATTTACTTAAAAAAAAAAACCATGTCAATTTCATTAGAAAACTTACATGACCATCATATTTAGTTGTATTTTGAAACATAATTTACAATTTAATTTAATTAATAAATTTATATAAAAAAGCAAAGTCGAAGATTAAAAAATATTAAATTGCACTTTATAATAAACATATAAATTAATAGTTTAAATTAATTAGTATGTATGTATTAATAATCTAAGAATACAAACTAGCTAGAAATTTAATATTTGTAAAATGAAAACTAATTAAATATACTAATTAAAATTTAAAGAAAGAAAAAATTAATAATTATAATAATAATGAAATTAGATAATTATAATATATAAATTAATTATTATATAAAGAACTATATTATTAAAATAATTATTACTTTTAATATTTCAATAATAATATTATTAAAAGTAGTTAAATGTATCGGAAAAATATCAAAATACTTATTTCATATTAAAGTTAAAAAAATCATAAAAAAAATATAGAATTAGGAATTTCCTCTAAAAGTGCAAAGATACACTCAAAGAATAAAAGTTTTGGAAGATTATCTTAAACATATAAATCACTAAATATATAGCCCTAACTGAAAGGAAAAAAAGGCAATATATTCATAAAAAACAAGAGAATCTCTTACACCTCTCTAAGGTGGCTCCTAAGAAATTCTTGAGGCAGATTCTAACTAGGAAAACTAAAGATAATAATAAAATTGCTTTACACGACTGGAATTCATATCTTAAAAAGCTTTATGAATCTCCAAATGCCAGGGATTTTGAAACCCTGCTCACAACGAAAGAAGTTTTCTCATTAGAAGACATTGATGTTGGGGTTAAACGCCTAGCAAATGGGAAAGCTAAAGACATTGAAGGTTAACAGGTGGGAATCTTAAAAAGTGGAGGTCCTGTCCTCATCCCCCACATCCAAAATCTTCTCAACCAAGCGGTCAAGCAAGGATTCCCTAAACCTTGGACTGAGAGCGTCATTATCCCTATTTTTAAAAGTGGGGATACGAATAACCCCTCTCATTATTGGAAAATTATGATCAGCCCTCTCTTAGCCAAGATATATGGTATTATTTTGGAAAATAAGTTGAGCATTTGGCTTGAAAGTGAAGGTAAGCGGGCTAATGGCCAAGTGGGTTTTAGAAGGCAGCACTCAACAATGGACCACCTCGTTACACTTAGGATCATTATGGAGGAATGTCGCAATGATAAATCAAATCTCTTCTATTGCTTTGTGGACTTTAGAAAGGCTTTCGATACGGTTCCTAGAAACAACCTATGGAATAGATTAGAAGAGCCAAATTTTCCTTTTGAGCTAAGAGTGGCCGCTATAAGGTTATACGAGAATGTAATTGCCAAGTTAAAGAGTAATGAGGGGTGGTCGAAAGATATTAAGTGTAATATTGGAGTTAAACAAGGTTTCCCCCTCTCCCCTACCCTATTTGGCATTTACATAAACAAGCTAGAAGGTTGTTTAGAGGAAGCGGGGTGTGTTGGCACGATCTTAGCTGGGATAGTCATCATCCTTCTTCTCTATGCTCATGATATTTTTCTTCTCGCAAGGTGCCCATATGATCTTGATAAGAAACTTAGACTTCTGAAGTATTTCTATTGTACCATGGGTATGTCTGTTAACACTGACAAAAAAAAAATTATGGTTATCAAATCCAAGAAAGACACTTATGCTAATTTTATGTATGACGATAGTAACTTGGAGGAAGTGTCTTCTTACAAGTACCTAGGAATTGATATTCATCACAAGCTCAACTGGAACTATAACATTCAGAAAAGGATTAATGGGCAGTGGAAAGCTTATTTTGGTCTTGAAAATAATTGTAAAACGGAAAACCTCGTAATATGGGATAGAAAGAAGTTCCTCTTTGAAACTTTAGTCACTCCTGTTATCTTATATGGATGTGAGGTTTGGGGTAGCAACATCTCTAGAGAATGTTGGAGAAATATTGATAAAATCCAGAAGCGTTTTATAACTTATAACCTTAAAATTAAAAGTAATACACCCTATCCTATTCTCCTTATAGAATTGGGTCTTTCCCCTATCGATAACCTAGCTATGATAGGCTTCTGTTGTACAAGCATGAGCTCAATAACATAGGAGACCATGGACTTCCTAAGCTAGCTTTAAATTCCATCCAAAACCACCTAAGGCTTAAACGAGGTTGGTATAAAGACACTATGGCCTTGTTAAAATATTGGGAGATCGACAAGAATGTTGCATTGCAAAAACATTAATAACATTTAAAAAATTGTTTCTTTTAAGTTCAAAAAAAAAAATGTGGTGTGAGAAAGATCTAGTAGCTAAAAGAAAATTAAGATATTATAAGGAGGTCATCAACCCCACCATAGAAGATCAAATGTATCTCTCTATTTTAATTATCTCAAAGAAGAAAATTAATATAGCTAAGATTAGAACGAGCTCTCATGAGCTCCATAGTGAAACGGGTCGTTGGACAGTTCCTAAAACACCATGGATGGAAAGGATCTGCCATCTCTGTGAGAATATGAACATTGAGGATCAAAATCACTTCCTCTTAGAGTGCCCTGAGTACAACCACATTAGAGCTCAATTTCATAATCTTTGTTGCAATACTGACCTTCCTAGCCTTTTAAGATGTCAAAATTGTAGTGAGCTTGGGAGGCTTCTCTCCAAGCCTTTTGAGCATAGCAATAAAATCTTAAATCAAACTAAATAGCTCTTTTCTTTAGGTCCGATAGACCAAAGATTGTTCTAAGCGGATGTTAACCATCATCATCATCATAAAATTTTTTTTTCTAAAATAAATAAATAAATAAATAAATATATATATATATATATATATATATATATATATAACTCTTAGAATAAATATGATAGAAAAACTAATTTGAAAAATAATTGAGAAAACTCTATTTTTTTTGTAAATATTTAGTTTAATTATTTTCAGTTTTTGTTTTCTTATTAATTAAATATTTGTTTAGTTCAAAAAAAAAAAAACACACATGTCAATTTCATGGGAAATCGTACATTACCCTCAATCTTGCTATGCATACCACCCACATGCAAGAGATCAATGAAAGACAAATACACATTTGCTTCAATAGAAGTAAAACCGACCTCTTCTTAAGGGATTTAGAGAGGGATTTAGGCCCCATGAATTATAATATTAAGATTGAGGAAATTTATTACGATTTCACTACTATCCTTTCCAACACTATCAACAAGTTTTCTAACAAGATTTCATTTAAGCAGTCTAATAGAACTTCCAATCCATGGTATGATTGAAAAATTTCCATGAAAGCGATGAGAGACGCTCCTAATGAAATCATTAAGCTATAGAACATCAATATTTACAAAAATATCATCAACAAAAATAAAATATCATATATTAACAAAAGGCAGAATTATCTTCTCCATCTTTCTAAAGTCGCGCCCAAAATATTTTGGCGAAATGTTCTTTTTCGTAAAACCAAAGATAACCATTCTATCCCCTTAGAAAACTGGGACAACTATATTAGGAATTTGATTGACTCTCTTGACACTATGGCACCACCTTAATCACTCCAATTAAGGAGGATGTATTCTCTATTGACGACATTGAGTCTCTTATTAATAATCTCGCTAATGGGAAAGAAAAAGATATTGAAGGATAAAAAGCTGAGACCCTTAAAATAGGAAGATCTATCCTCATTATGTATATCCACAAGCTTCTCAATTTGGTTGTAACCCATGGCTTCCGTCGGCTTTGGACACAAATCCTTATTGTACCTATATTTAAAAATGGGGACAAGACGGTTCCATCTAACTATAGGACCATTATGGTTAGCCATATCCTAGACAAGATTTATGGGCTTATTTTGGAGAAGAAGCTTAGCCTTTGTCTTGAAAGCCAGGGAAAAAGAGCTAAAGGGAAAGCTGATTTTAGGAGACATCACTCGACTATTGACCATGTGCTCACTCTTAGAATCATTGCAGAGGAATGTTGCAATAGTAAAGTCGATCTCTTTTGTCGCTTTGTGGATTTCAGAAAAGCTTTCAACACTATCCCTCGAGATAAACTTTGGGAAAGACCTAAAGAGGTCATAGTCCCTCCTAAGCTGAGGATTATTGTAATCCGTCTCTACGAGACAATTACTACCAAGCTTAAGACCAATAAGGGGTGGTATAAAGACATTAAATGCAATATTAGAGTTAAGAAAGGGTGTCCCCTATCGCCTACCATTTTTGGCATGTACACAATAATATAGAGGAGTTTATAGAATTTGCGAGGTGCAAGGGAATTGAGCTTTATCGTGTTCTCATTACTCTTTTCCTCTAGGTTGATGATATATTTCTTCTTGCAAAAATCCATGATCACCTTGACAATCAGCTCCAGATTCTTCATGACTACTGCTCCAAGATGGGTATGACAGTCAATACCAAAAAGCTAAACTCATGACCATTAAATCCAAGAAGATAACCCACGGTAGTTTCATGTATAATAACTAGTTCTTAGAGAACATTTCCTCTTATAACTATTTGGGAATTGACTTCCCTAATCATCTAAAATGGAATTATAGCATCGTGGAAAGGATTATTGGGGGCTGGAAAGCTTATTATGAGCTTGAAAATAATTGTAATTTGATCAATATTTACATTTGGAGTAAAAATAGGTTCCTCTTTGAGACCCTTGTCACCCCTAATGTCTTATACAGATGTGAATTTCAGGGTTGCAGTATATCCAGAGAGTTAAGGAGAAAGATCGAGATGATTGAAAAGAAATTCATCACCTACAACCTGAAGATCAAGGGAAACACTCTCTGTCCTATCATTGAGAGTACGACTATGTTTAGACATATGTTGTATAAGAAGAAGCTTAACAATATGGAATAAAAAAGGATCGCTAAAATTGCTTCTAACTGTAGTCAAAACCCTGACCTTCACCTCAACTGTGAGTGGCATAAGAATGCCCAATCCTGGCTCAACCATTGGCGAATTAAGGAGGAGCTTAATATGGGAAACAAATATAATTACAAAAATAATATTACATCCAAGTTTAAGGATAAGTTGTGGGAGGATCAAGAGCTAGAAGGTGAAAGGAAGCTAAGATACTATAAGGAAGTGATCAAACCCACGCTTGATAATCATAATTATCTCTTTGTGTTGTCGATCAATAAGAAAAATACGAACATAGCTAAGATAAGAACTAATTCCCATGAGCTTCAAAGTGAAACTAGGCTATGTTCTATCCCCAATACCCCTTGGAGCGATAGAATCTATTAGATTTGTGATTTTAAGTAGGTGGAAGATGAAAATCACTTCCTTTTAAACTGCCCCACTCTTACTCACATTCGCTCTAAATTCCATACCATTTTCCACACTTCAAGTCTTCTTGACCTATTAAGCCAACCCACCTATAATGATCTTGGAGCACTTATTTCCCTTCTCTTTGACCATAGAAAGAAGATTTTGAAGAATCAAACATAGATTCTTTCTCCTCTCTTTAGGTCTGATAGACCACATTGGTCTTAGTGGACGATAACCATCATCATCATCAATAAACATGTAAATTAATAGCTTAAATTAATTTCTATGTATATCCTAATAATCTAAGAGTACAAAATAGCTACAAATTTAATATGTATAAAATGAAAACAAATTAAATCTACATTGTTCTAATAATGGAGAATTTAAAGAAAAAAATTAATAACAATAATGATAGAGAAATTAGATAATTATAATATATAAACTAATTATTATATAAAGAATAATATTATTGAAATCATTATTGCTTTTAATATTTCAATATTATATTATTAAAATTAATCATGAATGTTGATATTTAATGTAAATAAAAATTTATAGAAAAAAGATTATATACAAATGAAAATAATAATATTATTGAAATTAGCTCAACATGAAAAGACTCTATTACTAGAACTATTTATTAATCTTAATACAACCACCTTAAAATTTATCCATATAAATCACATATACAATAATATTGGTAAATAATAATTATTATTGATACTTTCAAATAAACTTGTTCTATTGTTAAAACTAGGCATAACCTTCATACTTCACCATTAAATTTAAAAAAAAAAATTATAGAAAAATATATCTATTTGAATATTAACATAGTTACTGATCAAACGAGAAAATTACCTGGTACCCGTTTTTTTGAGGTAGCAAAAGAAACACCTCAATTTGAAAAGTGGTGATGGAGGATCAACTTTTTTTTTTGGAGCATAGTTTTGGTGCCTTAAATTTTCTTATCCATTTTCTCTTTCTTTTAAATGTTATGATTTTCATGTTGATTTTGAAAGGTGGTGATGTAGAATAACCTGTTTTTTTTTCCCATAATTTTGGAACATTAAATTTTATTTGATATTTTTTTCAATATCATGTCGATTTAGAAAAATGGTCAATTTTTAGCACTTTAAATTATTTTATTTATCAAGTATGATACTTGATTTTAAAATGTTAATGATTTTCATGGTAATTTTGAAAAGTGTTGAGGCAACATCAATCCTTTTTGTTTAGAGTGGTGATTTTCATCTTCGTAATAAGACATAAAAATAAAATAAAAGATTTACATGCGCTCTATAGATTTGGAGCTACCAGTGATGACCTAGCCCCTGCCGTGCCTCTGTGCCTAGGCGCTCAGCCCTACTGCTGTTTGGGCCTTTGCCCAGCGCCCCCTGCCCTCTGCTCTCTGTTCTTTTCTATTTTTTTCTACTCTCTCTTGGTTCGCTGACATCCCTGGGATGCTGCCGTGTTTCTGACCCTACGTCCCTCCTTGTGATCTTCTCATGGGCTTCGAGGAAGTTCCTGCTTATGTGGCCCAAACCTGCACATTTTCCAACCTCATTAGCTCTCTGGGCCCTCCTAAACCTCGTCCAATTGTCTCTAAATTTGTTAAAAAGCTCGATGGACATTAGGAAGTGCTTCTACCGCCGTCTCTTCCTTGCATGGCAGTGCTTTCCATTACATAGAAGGGTCTGATTGGTCAGTTCATAGGACTATGGCCATCCCCGAAGACGGTCCAAAGATGGATTGAAAGAAATTGGTCTGAAAAAGTTACGTGCAAAATCTCGATCAGGTTCTGTGGCAAAGGTTACTTCAGCTTTCATTTTGAAACCAAAGAAGACAAAGATTTGATATTCCGAAATGGGCCTTATTTTATGGATTCTCACGGTTTATATCTCAATAAATGGACCCCTGACATCGATCCTGAACTCGACATCCCAAACGCAGTTCCAGTCTGGGTGCGTCTGCCACACGTTCCCCTGCATTACTGGGGGGACGATTCTATCTGAGCTATTTGGAATGCGATAGGAAAATTCATCAATAGAAGCGAGGCCAAAGAAAGCATGCTCGCCTGTGCTAGAATTTGTGTTGAAGTAGACCTAGGAAAAGGTCTCCCTGAAGCTATCAAACTCAAAGTGGACGATTGGACGGACATCCAACAGATAAAATATGAGCAAATCCCCTTTGAATGCAAGGTATGTCACGAAGATGGCCTTTTTGCTAATCGTTTTCCTAAAAATGTTGAATTTGAAAACACGGAATCAGAGCAACCTTGCGAAACTTCCAAGAAAAAGAAACCCAATCCCAAACCTCAAGGAGCCCCTCTTTCAAAATCCAATCCCTCGCCCTCTAATTCTGCCCAAACTCCAAAGCCTCTCAGTCAGCCATCTGGACCTTCTGTTCCTTCTCAACCTATGGATAAATCCAACCCCTTCTCTGCTATTTCCCCCTCGGATGATGATCCCCCCCTCTCCCCTCATCCCCCTCTTTTGGAACCCCCCCTATTCCCCCCCTTCACCCTGATTTCCCCTCTTCCTCCAAAGATACTCCCTCCACCTGCATTACAAGGACCTCTTCTAAAGAGCATGGTGCCTCTTTGGACTCTCATAAAAAGCAGGGACCTGGAAGGCGAACTAATAGGCAGCAGAGAAATGAAAATGCTAAAAACGACATAGCTATTGGCTCTCAAAACCCCATTGAAAACTACATACTGGGACAGAATAACAAATATTCAGGGAAAAAGAGTCAAGGAGGGACAACAACCCTTCAATCATCCCCTTTGAAATGATGAAGGTCCTTTCTTGGAATAGTAGGGGTTTGGGGCACCCCTCTAAATCAACAGCCCTCAGAGATCTCATTAACTCTAAAAAGCTTGACATCCTTCTTCTTCAGGAAACAAAACAAAGTAAAGTGGATATCAAGAAAATCATTAGCAAAGAAATACTCTATGAAGGTACTCTTCTTGAATCTAGAGGTGCCTCGGTGGGGCTTTCTGCCCTTTGGGAAAAAAATAAATGGCAGCTTAAAGGTAACACTGTCAATTCTCACTGGCTCAAAATTGTTTTCTAAAGAATCAAAGATTAGCAATAGTTAGTTGTTTACAACATATACACCCCAAATCATTGCGAAGAAAAAAAGTTATATTGGGCCTCCTTGAAAGAAGATATGAATAATGAAGACAATAGAAACATCAATTTGGGGGGCGATTTAAATCTAATTATGCACTCGAATGAGAAGAGCGGTGAGATATTTGGTCACGACCCTTCAGACTTCATCTAGAAAACATCATGCAAGAACAGGAACTTGTTGACATAGCGCCCAAAAATCGCAGGTATACTTGGAACAATAGGAGACTTGGCAAAGTTAACATTATGGAACATCTTGATCGGATTTTTATTGCTGTCTCTCTGCTCTCTCGATTCTCCTCAGCATCAGCCAATGTGCTTGCTTTCACCGCCTCCGATCATTATCCAATTACTCTCTCCTTGAATGAGCAGCAGCCTCTTGGGCCTATCCCCTTTACATATAGTCCTCTATGGAATGAGTTCCTAGGTCCCAATCAGCTCGTCTGGGATGTTTGGACACAACATGTTGAAGGGTTTCCTGAGTTTATATGGGAAACAAAATTGAAAAAAACAAAACAAGCCTTAAAAAAATGGTCCATGTATCATTACAACGAACCAAAACAACCCAAAGAGGAAGTTAAACCAAAATTGTAGGAAGAAGATGCCAACATTGAAAAGCTAGAACCAACTCAAGATCATCTCAAGCAGGAAAATGACTTATACTTGAAACTCTATCGAATTAATAGGGAGGAGGAAGAGAAATGGTGGCTGAAATCAAGAAATCTATGGCTTCAAGCCAATGACAAGAATACTGATTTTCTCCATAAGAAAACTACTGTCTGAAAGGCTAGAAACAATATCGAACCCATTAGACATGACACAGGGATTCTTCAAATTGAGCAAGAAGTGATAAAACATGCAGCTACAATGCATTATAAAGACCTTCTTACTGAAAATAAATAGGTTGAAGACTACTCCAACCTTCTTCAATATCTCCCAACTCTGATCACTGAAGAAGTCAACAACACCCTTAAGAGGAACTTTTCTAAAACTGAGGCGGAAGAAGCTATTCGGACCCTCCACCCGGTCAAAGCTTTGGGCCTCGATGGTTTCCCAATCTCCTTCTATCAAGCCCATTAGCCAGTAATAAAAAAAGAATTTATGAAAATGATTCACTACACTCATTGTAAGAAGAAAACTAGGGGTTATACTAACTCAAATTTCCTCGCCCTCATCCCCAAGGAGAACTGTCCTTCCTCCTTTGCCATTTTTCACCCCATATCGCTATGCAACGCCTCCTACAAGACTATCACCAAAATCCTAGCCACCCGCCTCAAACCCCTCATGAATATTCTTATCTCAGAAAATTATGGAGGATTCTTATCCCATAGAAAAATCTCAGACTCTATCCTTCTTGTCCAAGAGGCCATCCACTCTAGCTTCTCTTGAAATTAAAAAGGCTTTATCCTGAAATTATACCTCGCCAATGCTTTCAACGGGGTAAGGAATTCCTTCCTCCTCATTGTTCTCCAAAAAATGGGATTTGATCACAATTTCCTTGACCTGATTAATGCTTGCATCACTAGCCCATGGATCTCACCCCTCATAAATGGGAGGCCAGACCCTTCTTTCCAAGCTTCTAGAGGTCTGAGACAGGGCTGCCCCCTCTATCCTTAATTGTTCATCCTAATGGTGGAATCCTTCAGCAGAGCCTTGGATCATATGATACGGGTCGGTCTCATAACCGGTATCAAATATGGAAATGGTGTAAAAAATATGAATCATTCTCAGTTCGTAGATGACATGTTACTTATGGGAGGAGATTCTAACACTATAGCTCATCACTTAAAAAATATTTTGGATAAATTTATGATGTTTTCAGGGGGTCTCATCAATCATATCAAAAGTTGCGTCTATGGATGGAACACTTCTAATCACACTCTCCATAGTATTGCTTCTATCTTCAACGTCCCATACAAGTAAAACTAGGATCACTTCAACTATCTCGGTATGCCAGTTAGTATCCTACCCACAAAGGCAGAAGTCTGGAATATTACTATTAATAAAATGAAAATAAAAGTACATCAATGGGGGTCTTATTGGCTTAATCCTTCTGGACACATTATTCTTCTCAAATCGGGACTATCCTCCCTCCCCCTATATCAGTTCACTCTCCTTCAAGCACCTGCTAGCATTCTTTCTAAGATGGAAGCCATTTTAATGCATTTCCTTTGGCAAGGAGGAAAGAACGAAAAAAAAATACAATCTTGTAAAGTGGAGCCATGTCATTCAAGACAAGGAACATGGAGGTCTCGGCGTTTGGTCCCCCAAGTTCTTGAATCAATCCTTCAGTCCAAAATTATTTTGAGATTCATAAATGGGGAACAGTCTTGGTGGAAATTGGTGTTGGAAGTTAAATACCTTAACTCCTCAAGGCATCATCTCTTCTCTCACGAGATCCTCAGTCAACCTTGTACCAAAATTTGATCCTCCTGCAAAAAAGCTATCCCTCTTCTAGCTCAGAATCTTTCTAAAGTTCTCGGAGGGGGGAGAAACATCAACATCGGTGCAGATAAAATTATGGGAAACTCTCCTATTATTGGCAACTTTAACTCTCATAATATCCTTTGTTATTTTAGCAATATGGGATATAGCTATTTGAATCATATTTCAAAATGCTACAGTCATAACCTCATGTGGGCTCGCTGGAAATTTCCTTCTCCTCCCCCCCCCCCCACCTTAGAGAAGAACTTCAAAACCTTCAAAATTATCTTCAAGGCTCTGCCCCCACTGCTCAAAATATCATATATGGCTATATGTGGGACCCCATAAGTTCAGCCTTCTCTATAAAATCTTCTTATCAGACTCTATGCAAAGATATTTTCCCAGCGCCCATCTGGACAAATTGGAAAGAGGCTTGGAAGACTGAAGTAACCCCTAAGATCAAATTCTTCTCCTGGCTGCTCATGAGAGGTAAAATTCTAAGTTCAAAAAATCTCAAAAAAAGGGGCTTCATTGGTCCCTAAATTTGCCACAACTGCTACAAAAACGAGGAAATAATCCATCATCTGTTTATTTCATGTCCCTTCGCCACTTAGTGTTGGACTGCGCTCACTAAATTTCTTCAGCTCGATTGGTCCTCATTTGTCTTTGTTACATGTTTTCTTAAAGCCTGGAATACCAACTATCCGTGGACCAATAAGAAGAAAAAAAATCTCTTGGAGGATCTAAAACACTTTTCCATATGTGGCCATGTGGAATATTTGGATAGCTAGAAACAACAAGATCTTCAGAGACAACGAGATCTCTAGTAGCAAGCTATATAACAAAACCTGGAGTCTCACTCTAGAAACCATATGCTCCAAAAGCAATCACAAATTTGAGTTAATTGACTTGAGTGTGGAAGAGAAGATATTTCTAAAATATTTTCTGGCCAGGAAGCGAGGACACATCCCCTCCATCAGGCCTCATTATAGATCATAAAGCTCCTGAAAAATTCGTTTCAAGGATGAATAACTCTCAGAATGGATCAAAGCTAGTGGAAGACACACTCTGCACTTCGATGGCACCTCCAAATCAAACTTGGGCCTTTCTGGCACTGAAGGAATTATTAGAAACGCTCTTGGCGTTCCCTTGATGGCCTTCGAATGGAGTATTGGGATTGACTCCAACAACAAAGCTGAAGCACTTTCTTTGTTCCAGAGGATGCAGCTCCTAAAGAATTTGAATATTACTAATGCCGTGATCCTAGGGGATTAAACCATCATTATAAAATATATGGTTTCCGACAGGACTGTTCCCAATATTTCCCTCAATCAGATCATCTGCAGGTGTCGTATCCTCCTCAGAGATATGAATCAAGCTTCCTTTCATTATATCCTTCGCTCCCATAACAAATATGCTGATCATCTAGCTAATCATGCATATACTTGATCTCAGAGCCACCTGATTTGTAATGAATCCTCTCAAATCGTTCACCCTCCTTGATTGTAACACCCCTAGTTTATGTGTTTGAAAGTTAAAACTAGACATTGAACTTTAATCCTAAGGGGAGTGGACCCCAAAGGATAAGTATTTTGTGAATGTAATTAAATATTTAAATTGAGGAAATGAATAAAATGAACTTGTGTAGATTGACCAAAATGAGATTATGAGATCACTTGCTAAATCCATGAGGATGGATAAGGCAAATACTTCCCCACAATCTTTCAAAAAAATCCTTGAAAGAAATTAATTCTAATTTGGATTTTTGAGGAAAAATCTAAATTCCCCAATGATGAGGAAAATAGTTGGGAAGAGGTAAAAAAAGCTGGAAAAGCTAGGAAAAGCATAAAACAGCTTTAAAGAATCCCTAAAATGGGAAGCCTAGGCAAATAGGAAGAAAAGCATCCTGATATTCTGGACGCAGAATTAGAAACATGCTTTGGGGAAAAACAGCTTAAATAAGCTGCTCCTAAGTAGATTAGAGGTTGATCTGAACTAGGAGGGATCTCAGCTCGGGGATGAATTCTGGAGACAAACGAATTCTACGGTTGGGTGGCTTGGTCATCAAATTAAGTGGTATGTCCAGTTCAGTTATATTTTCTACTTACAAGATGTAGGTGTAAATTTTAAGTTATATGGAATGTGAAAGTATTATATATGCAAGTTGTGTGTTCGCTGTAATATTCCATACATTTAACAGAAATCTTAGCAGAGTTGCCTTCCATTTCTGTACAGTTGTAGGAATCAAATAGATGGGAAAGAATTCATCAGAATCTCTAAACCATAACTGGTCTAAATCTGAGAATACATGTTTCCCAAGGATGATTTCCAGTTTAACTTTAATCTGCTTCTGTTTCATGAATGAAATCTTAAATCCTAACTATTGAAACAAAGAGTCAGATGTCAAATATAATTACTTGGAGTAAGAAGTGAAAAGAGTAGAGTATAAACTATAGAGTCTAAAATTGATAGCACCAACTGGACAGAGTTAGAAGATACTAGAGCCAAAATGACAAAAATCTGCATATGTTACCAGTATACTCATAAACTAAGTCACAGAGTATACTTCATTACAACATGTCAAAGAAAAAGGGGTATACTTACTACCTGTCATAAGTATCTATATGAAATCCAAAGGCATGTAATATACAGATGATTACAGGCCTAAGTAGAGTAGCATACTATACATGAGAGTGAATTATAATTATAGAAAACATCTCCAGCAAAACAAAAAATCTAGGGAGATGATAACTAAAATGCTATACATTCATTCTAGCAATAAAATTTACAGATCTCGAAATTCTAACAATTTCATAAGAGGACAGAGAGTTCCTGTAGGAACAATATAGCACCTGTCAAGAATAAACAATGCTAAATTAAATTTACTGAATCACTGCAAATTTGGGAAAAGATGAAAGTATATAGAAATATACATATAAGAGTAATAATTGAAATAAAAGAAAAACAAGAAGGAGATTTATACATAATTGTGGCCACTAGCTTAACTCTCCATGAAACAATTTAGTGTGATACACAGAAAATGTATATAAACTAATAAAATGGAAAATTTTGAAGCTCATACAAAATCAAAAAAAAAAAAAAAAAAAAACAATCTCAGCGAAGAAGAATGTCCAGGTCGGCATATACATGTCCAAGGTCGAGTCTCTTATGTACAAGCTAAATAAAATGAGCCGTGTGCACCCCAAATCAAACACAATATTTAGGGTGGAAGAGTATTATCATACATCTGGAAATTTGTAATAATTACAGTTTCGGAATGAGTCTATAAAGATTCGATAGACTAGTAACACTCGAGGAAAATAACAATTCCACCTAAACGAGATGGAGCAATGAGACTGAAGGATGGTTCTCTCCGCGCAGACATATACCAACCTGGAATGTAAATGAAGATAAAATCATCATCAATCGGAAAGAGGGCTCTCATAGCTGCCGTCACTAAATGAGTAGAGAATAGGCATTACCTGGAAAAAAAGACGCAGACATGTTAGTAGGACTGTCAATAAAACTACTTATGGGAAAAATTTTACCAGTAGAGGAATGTATCCAGACTAGAAAGGGTTACCTGTGAGGGAAAATACCCTCGTTCTTTCCAAGTTAACTGCCACCAAAATCGAGACATAAGATCAACTAAATTGAAAGACAGAGGGTTCACAAATGGAAATCAAAAATAATATAAAATCTCAGGACGTCCTTGCTTGAGGATTATCGCTCAGCCATGAAGAGACGAGCCATGATAATACATTGCCATCCTGAACCTAGCGCTCTAATCACATAAAACGAGCAGAGGAAGACATGCTAAGGAAACCTGCATGTTAATATTACACCTCGTTAATTGTAGAATTGATTAGAAGGACGCAGAGATGGTGACTGAAAGAAACCAAAGGAAACATGTAAAAATGTTTGGACATGAAATTGATGTGAGGATAAATGAATCCAAATGTGGCTCAACCATAAATGCTATAAAACGAATGACACCAAGTGTAGTGGCATTGCTCGAGACTTCCATAGCGACAGAGGTGTGGTAAGCTCTAGAATGAGTATGGTCTGTAAGGGATAATGAAAGGAGGGCGTGTGAAGTGCATACCTGGTGTAGTTTCCGTCGCCTATGCAAGCAGACATGAATGATGAAAAAAAACCCATGCGTAAATTTTGTAGCAAACAGAGCCTCGAGGTAGAGAGGTAAACCAACCCAACGAGGGCCAAAGAAACTGGCACCACACAAAAAAGAAAAATTATATAACAACACTTCATTCCAGAAAAACCCTAACACGGTGAGACAATCTTAACCATCCACATGGCATGATATCAAAGAGGGAAGACACGGATCGAATAGTTGGAAGAGCAATTATGCCAGTCAGTAGACATTCAATGTGACAAGTAAAGCTATTAAATTCAAGACAGTCTAGCCGTATAAATAGAAATTGCTGCATATCCACAGTAGGCTGGCATGGAAAATGCCATATCAACGTGTAGGGATAGCATGTGAATGGTATGGGAAGAAACCTATCCCATCCAATACCATGAAACCAAGGAGTAGCGTGGCACTGGTGGTGGTGAAGTAATACCACGTCTCACTTACCTTATCACATAAAACCGGCTCGAGTCAAGATGTCATACGTGGAAGCAAGGAGTACATTCAATCTCCACATTAAACTCTGATACGACCCATATGTACAGAAAGAAATGCGATAATATTAACATAGATCAACAAGGACTTTGAAATTATATCATCATATGGCCATAATGATGATAGAGGCACCAATACAAAAACATGTAACGTAAATCCAACCAATTCTCATAACTCAACTATATAAAAGAGTACGTTATGGGGTAAAATCTATTCAGTTCCTGTGAATATAAATACATAGAAATGCGTTAAATGCCCAAAGGTCAAGAACATTAAAATAAAGGTCGGACATGGGTTGGTAAGTGCGACCCTTATAAGGAAGGGATTAATGTTAAATAATTCCACCATGAGTTAATAAAATTACCCTTAGATGAAAATGAATTTACAATGGAAGGGAATATATAGTGACGTTGGAGAAAAGTTATTATGTGGAAAAAAATTGGAATTGAAAAATGCATTAACCATTAACCAGGTGGAGTTCCAAAAGGGATGGTATGACATTCTGTCAAAGTTAATCTTGCACATTTTGGAATGCTAGAAAAAAAAAAATTTGGTATAGGAAAAGCGAATGGGAGGTGTGAAAAATGGTATCAGAGCCCAAGTTATAAAACTAGGCTGTTGACATTGTGCTCACTGTTGTTGTGTGTTCCCTGTATAAATAAATATGGTGGATTTTTTTTTTTAATTTTACTGATCTGTGTTGTGTAGTGTACAGTGGTGCTGGAATGGCAGAAGGTGAAGAAATTTATGTGGATCTGTGTGATGAGTATAGTACGCCAGATCCCAACGCTCCGGTGATGGCTATGTTGCACAGGTTGCAACGAGAATTGGCTGAGCTGAGAAGCCAGAATGATAGGTTGTCATCAGCCAGTAAGGAGCAGGAAAAGCTCATCAAAGAGCTAACCTCATGGAACAGCCAAGAAGGCGAAGGTTCCGGAAAGAGGAAGACTGATGAGTCAGAGGATGATGATGCTGTTAGGCATCAGTATAAGCAGAAAAAGGAATTACAAGGGGAATTCTGAAAGATCAAACCTCCCTCCTATGATGGGGAGAAGGAGGAAGATGCTGAAGCCTGGTTGCTGAATATGATTAAGTATTTCCAGGTCTATGAATATGAAAGCAATCTGAAGGCTAGATTAGCTGTCTACCAACTACAAGGTAAGGCTACCTTGTGGTGGGAGGAGAAGAAAATGGTTCATGCCATTGATGAAAAGACAGTTACCTGGGAAGATTTCCAGGTTAAGTTCAAAAACTGCTACCTAAATGAATGTTACTATGATGATAAAGCCAAGGAATTTCATGAACTTAGACTGGGGCAACTCACTATTGATGAATTTGTTACTAAGTTTACAAATCTGTTGAGATATGTACCCTACATAAGGGAAGAAAAGGAAAAGGTACAAAGGTTTCTGAACTGTTTGCCTGCTGTGTACAAGGAGAAAATTGAGTTTGACAACCCAAAAAATATGGACGAAGCTGTTAGGAAAGCTAGATTGTGCCACCAACAGTTCAAAAGAAAAACTGAACATGGAAAAAGCTGGGTCAATAAGAGTGAATTCAAAGGGAAGAAACAGAAACTAGCCTATTTGAAGAATATTGGCCGAGATCATTAGCGGAAAAAGTTTAATAAACCCAAATAAATTCAAACTGCTCAATCCCAAGTGGCCTCAAAACAAATAGATGGAGACAGTAAGAAGGAAGGGACAGTCAAAATGAAGGAACCCCTGAAATGTTGGGGATGTGGAGAACCCCATCTGTTGAGAGATTGTCCCCATCGAAACATTCAGATAATTATGAGAGATCGAGAAGCCACTACAGTAAATGACATAGCCAGAAATATACCAACTATCAGTGCAGCCTTGGAAAATCGACAAGCAGAACATCAAGCTACCATGGTGGAAATGGAGGCTAAGATTTTTGACCAATCTGTTACTGTTCTGATTGATTCGGGTGCTTCTTTGAGTTACATTAGTCCAAAAATTGTAGAAAAATGTAATCTTAATAATGAAAAATTTCAACAGTCATGGTTGGTACAGCTGGCCACTGGAACTAAGAGAAAGGTAACACATAAATTGCCCCGAACAGCAATCAAATTAAATCATTTTCAAATAGAAGTAAATTTGAACATTCTGCCTTTAGGTTCATATGACCTGCTAATAGCAATGGACTGGCTGGAAAAGAAGAAAGCCTTGATGAACTGCTGGGATAAGACTCTGCATTGTGTACATGAGGAAGGGAAATATTTTATTCTCAAGGGAAAACCAAAACCTATCTTTGTAAGACAAATATCAACACTGCAATTAAAAGGAACAGCTAGAAAAGGGTACCAAGTTTATGCAGTACAGGTGGAAGAAACAGACCAGAAAACTGAAGAAAGATCACTGGATGTTGTACCAGTGGTAAGAGATTTTAAGGAAGTCTTTCTAGATGAGATTCCTCATCTTCCCCCCAAGAGAGAGATTGATTTTTCAATCGATTTGGTGCCGGGAGCAACACCTGTTTCTCGAGCCCCTTATCGAATGAGTCCCCCTGAACTTATGGAACTGAAAATGCAATTGCAAGAATTGTTAGATAAAGGTTATATAAGACTAAGTGTGTCTCCTTAGGGAGAATCGGTCCTATTTGTGAAAAAGAAAGATGGAACTTTCAGGATGTGCATTGATTACCGTCAACTGAATAAGTTGACCATAAAAAACAGATACCCCTTGCCCAGAATTGATGATCTTTTTGACCAAGTGAGAGGAGCTTCGGTATTTTCAAAGATTGATTTAAGGACTGGTTATCACCAGCTCAGAATTAAAGAAGAAGACATCAGCAAAACAGCATTTCGAACCAGGTATGGTCACTACGAATTTGTAGTCCTGCCTTTTGGTTTGACAAATGCCTCTGCCACTTTTATGTGCCTAATGAACAGTGTGTTAAATAAGTACTTGGATAAATTTGTACTTGTGTTCATAGATGATATTCTAGTCTACTCAAAAAGTGAGGAGGAACATAAAGAACACTTGAGGATAGTATTGCAAACTCTGAAGGAAAACCAGTTATATGCCAAGTTCAGCAAATGTGAATTTTACAAAGATAAGATCCAATACTTGGGTCATATTATTTCTGAACAAGGCCTTGCTGTTGACCCTGAAAAGATAAAAGCTATTAAAGAATGGCCTGTCCCAATTGATGTTTCAACAGTGAGGTCATTCATGGGGATTGCAGGCTATTATCGCAGATTTGTGGAGAGATTTTCTGCTATAGCTCATCCCATAACCTCATTACAAAGGAAGGGTGTCAAGTTAGAGTGGATAGAAAAATGTCAAAAAAATTTTGACCAACAAAAACAAAAACTTACTACAACCCCTATCTTGAATATCACAGATCCTGATAAAGAATCTGTCGTATGTATAGATGCCTATAGAGAGGGGTTGGGAGGAGTCATGTTGCAGGAAAATTCAGTTATTGCCTATGAATCTAGGAAATTGAAGATACATGAACAGAACTATAGTGCCTATGATTTAGAGTTGGCTGTTGTTATTCATGCCTTGAAAATGTGGCGACACTATCTCCTTGGAAATTTTTTTGCATTGATGACTGATCATATTAGTCTTAAATATTTCTTTTCCCAAACTGATTTGAATGCTAGGCAAGCCAGATGGCTGTCTTTTCTATGTGAATTTGATATGGACATAAAACATATCAAGGGAAAATAAAATAAAGTTGCCGATGCATTGAGCAGAAATGCTTGTCAGAATATAAACAACATTGGAAGTAGTGCCCAGATCGATGTAGAAGATTTGGTGAAACAGGCAGCAAACCAAGATCCAAATTATGAGACACTACTGGTGAAACTACAAAAAAAGGAGAAGACTGATTTCACTCAAAATCAAAAAGGGCTGATCTGCTACAAAAATAGATTGTATATCCCCAATGTAGAAACTTTAAAAAGGCATATTTTTGATGAATATCACAAGAAGCCATATGCAGGGCATCCTGGATATCAGAAAATGTTAACAGCTTTGAAGAAGAAGTTGTTTTGGCCAGGAATGAAAAGAGATGTAGCAGAATATTTAGCTAGATGTATGGAGTGTCAACTAGTTAAAACTGAACATCAGCATCCACCTAGTCTTCTAAACCCCTTGCCAATTGCAGAATGGAAATGGGCACAGTTTCCATGGATTTTATAATAGGATTACCCAAAACGAAATACCAACATGATTCAGTGATGGTAGTAGTAGACACTTTAACAAAAGCTACACATTTTATACCAGTGAAATCTACCTTTGGGACAGCTCAAGTAGCGAATGTGTTCCTGAAGGAGGTAGTAAGACTCCATGGAGTTCCGAAGGTGATTGTTTCTAACCGAGATGCTAAGTTTACAATAGCTTTTTGGAAAGGGCTATTTGGAGGGATGGGTACTAAGCTGAATTTTAGTACTGCCTATCACCCTCAGACTGACGGGAAAACCGAAAGAACTAATCAGATTTTGGAGGACATGCTGAGGATTTATGTGATGTACAGGCCAACAAAGTGGGAATATTATTTGCACTTAGCTGAATTTGCCTATAACAACATCTACAAATCCTCCATCAAAATGAGTCCGTTTAAGGCTGTATGGAAGAAAGTGTCGTACTCCTTTGAGTTGGAGCCAACCATAAGATAAAATGATGTTGGGACCAAATGATTTACAAGAGATGGAAAGAATTGTTAAACAGATACAAAGAAACATTAAGACAACACAAGATTGCCAGAAAACCTATGCTGGTAAGAAAACAGTGCACCGAGAATTTAAAGTGGGGGAGCATGTGTACTTGCGTATTAAACCCAAAAAGAGCACACTTTATGCTGGAAGTTGTGCAAAACTGGCTCATAGATATTGTGGTCCTTTTGAAGTATTAGAAAGGGTGGGACCAATGGCTTACAAGCTGGCCTTACCGCCCCATGTTAGAGTTCATGATGTGTTTCATGTTTCGTTATTAAAAATATATGTGCATGATGCTTCTCACATAGTTGATTGGGCTGTTGTACAGGTGGAACCAGAAGGGGAATTTCTGCCAGAACCACTTCAAATATTGGAGCGGGAAGAAATTGAATTGAGAAATCAAACAGTAGCAAGAGTAAAGGTGCAGTGGAAGCACTTTACTGCTGAAGAAGCTACCTGGGAAAGAGAAGCTGAAATGATGGAAAGATATCCATTTTTTTTTGAAAAATGAACTCTAGTAGTTAAATAATAACACCGAGGATGGTGTTTGCTTTCAGAGGGGGAATATGTAACACCCCTAGTTTATGTGTTTGAAAGTAAAAACTAGACATTGAACTTTAATCCTAAGGGGAGTGGACCCCAAAGGATAAGTATTTTGTGAATGTAATTAAATATTTAAATTGAGGAAATGAATAAAATGAACTTGTGCAGATTGACCAAAATGAGATTATGAGATCACTTGCTAAATCCATGAGGATGGATAAGGCCAATACTTCCCCACAATCTTTCAAAAAAATCCTTGAAAGATATTAATTCTAATTTAGATTTTTGAGGAAAAATATAAATTCCCCAATGATGAGGAAAATAGTTGGGCAGAGGTAAAAAAAAGCTGGAAAATCTGGGAAAAGCATAAAACAGCTTTAAAGAATCCCTAAAATGGGAAGCCTAGGAAAACAAGAAGAAAAGCATCCTGATATTCTGGACGCAGAATTAGAAACATGCTTTGGGGAACAACAACTTAAATAAGCTGCTCCTAAACAGATTAGAGGTTGATCTGAACTAGGAGGGATCTCAGCTCGGGGATGAATTCTGGAGACAAACAAATTCTACGGTTGGGTGGCTTGGTCATCAAATAAGGTATGTCCAGTTCAGTTATATTTTCTACTTACAATATGTAGGTGTAAATTTTAAGTTATATGGAATGTGAAAGTATTATATATGCATGCTATGTGTTTGCTATAATATTCCATACATTTAACAGAAATCTTAGCAGAGTTGCCTTCCATTTCTGTACAGTTGTAGGAATCAAATAGATGGGAAAGAATTCATCAGAATATCTAAACCATAACTGGTCTAAATCTGAGAATACATGTTTCCCAAGGATGATTTCCAGTTTACCTTTAATCTGCTTCTGTTTCATGAATGAAATCTTAAATCCTAACTATTGAAACAAAGAGTCAGATGTCAAATATAATTACTTGGAGTAAGAAGTGAAAAGAGTAGAGTATAAACTATAGAGTCTAAAATTGATAGCACCAACTGGACAGAGTTAGAAGATACCAGAGCCAAAATGACAAAAATCTGCATATGTTACCAGTATACTCATAAACTCAGTCACAGAGTATACTTCATTACAACATGTCAAAGAAAAAGGGGTATACTTACTACCTGTCATAAGTATATATATGAAATCCAAAGGCATGTAATATAAAGATGATTACAGGCCTAAGTAGACTAGCATACTATACATGAGAGTGAATTATAATTATAGAAAACATCTCCAGCAAAACAAAAAATCTAGGGAGATGATAACTGAAATGCTATACATTCATTCTAGCAATAAAATTCACAGATCTGGAAATTCTAACAATTTCATAAGAGGATAGAGATTTCCTGTAGGAACAATATAGCACCTGTCAGGAATAAACAATGCTAAATTAAATTTACTAAATCACTGTAAATTTGGGAAAAGATGAAAGTATATAGAATATACACATAAGAGTAATAATTGAAATAAAACAAAAAAAACAAGAAGATTTATACATAATTGTGGCCACTAGCTTAACTCTCCACGAAACAATTTAGTGTGATACACAGGAAATGTATATAAACTAATAAACTAGAAAACTGTGAAGCTGATACAAAATAATAATAATAAAAAACAATCTCAGCGAAGAAGAATGTCCAGGTCGGCATATACATCTCCGAGGTCGAGCCTCTTATGCACAAGCTAAATAAAATGATCCGTGCACATCCAAAATCAAACACAATATTTAGGGTGGAAGAGTATTATCATACATCCGGAAATTTGTAATAATTACAGTTTTGGAATGAGTCTATAAAAATTTGATAGACTAGTAACACTCGAGGAAACTAACAATTCCACCTAAACGAGATGGAGCAATGAGACCGAAGGATGGTTCTCTCCACGCAGACATATATCAACCTAGAATGTAAATGAAGATAAAATCATAATCAATCGGAAAGAGTGCTCTCATAGCTACCATCACTAAACGAGTAGAGAATAGGCATTACCTGGAAAAAAAGACGCAGACATGTTAGTAGGACTGTCAATAAAACTACTTATTGGAAAAATTTTACCAATAGAGGAATGTATCCAGACTAGAAAGGGTTACCTGTGAGGGAAAAGACCCTCGTTCTTTCCAAGTTAACTGCCACCAAAATCGAGATATAAGATCAACTGAATTGAAAGACAGAGGGTTCACAAATGGAAATAAAAAATAATATAAAATCTCAGGACGTCCTTGCCTAAGGATTATCGCTCAATCATGAAGAGACGAGCCATGATAATACATCGCCATCCTGAACCTAGCGCTCTAATCACATAAAACAAGCAGAGGAAGACATGCTAAGGAAACTTGCATGTGAATATTACACCTCGTTAATTATAGAATTGATTAGACGGACGCAGAGATGGTGACTGAACGAAACTAGAGGAAACATGTAAAAATGTTGGGACATGAAATTGATGTAAGGATAAACGAATCCAAATGTGGCTCAACCATAAATGCTATAAAACAAATGACACCAAGTGCAGTGGCATTGATCGAGACTTCCATAGTGACAGAGGTGTGGTAAGCTCTGGAACGAGTATGGTCTGCAAGGGATAATGAAAGGAGGGTGTGTGAAGCGCATACCTAGTGTAGTTGCCGTCGCTTATGCAAGAAGACCTGAATGATGAAAAAAAAACCCATGCGTAAATTCTATAGCAAACAGAGCCTCGAGGTAGAGAGGTAAAACAACCCAATGAGGGCCAAAGAAACTGGCGCCACACAAAAACGAAAACTTATATAACAACACTTCATTCCAGAAAAACCCTAACGCGGTGATACAATATTAACCATCCACATCGCATGATCTCAAAGAGGGAAGACATGGATCGAATAGTTGGAAGAGCAATTACGCCAGTCAGTAGACATTCAATGTGATAAGTAAAGCCATTAAATTCAAGACATTCTGGCCGTATAAATAGAAATTACCGCATATCCACAGTAGGCTGGCATGGAAAATGCCATATCAATGTGTAGGGATAGCACGTGAATGGTATGGGAAGAAACCTATCCCATCCAATACCATGAAACCAAGAAGTAGCGTGGCACCAGTGGTGGTGAAGTAATACCATGTCTCACTTACCTTATCACATAAAACCGGCTCGAGTTAGGACGTCATACGTGGAAGAAAATAGTACGTTCAATCTCCACATTAAACTCTGATACGACCCATATGTACAGAAAGAAATGCGATAATATTAACACAGATCAACAAGGAATTTGAAACTATATCATCATATGGCCATAATGACGATATAGGCACCAATACAAAAACATGTAATGTAAATCCAACCAATTCTCATAACTCAACTATAGAAAAGAGTACGTTATGGGGTAAAATCTATTCAGTTCCTGTGAATATAAATACATAGAAATGTGTTGAATTCCCAAAGGTAAAGAACATTAAAATAAAGGTCAGACATGGGTTGGTAAGTGCGACCCTTATAAGGAAGGGATTAATGTTAAATAATTCCACCATGAGTTAATAAAATCACCCTTAGATGAAAATGAATTTACAATGGAAGGGAATATATAGTGACGTTGGAGAAAATTTATTATGTGGAAAACAATTGGAATTGAAAAATGCATTAACCATTAACTAGGTCGAGTTCCAAAAGGGATGGTATGACATTCTGTCAAAGTTAATCTTGCACATTTTGGAATGTTAGAAAAAAAAATTTTGGTATAGGAAAAGCGAATGGGAGGTGTGACATTGATCATGACCTTTGTTGCTTGCAAATTTTATTTGATCCTCTCTTCCGGCTTCACTAAATTTTCTGACTCAACTTGTACCTCTAACCACACCCATCTAGTGATCTTATTACTGTTATCCCTCTTCATCGTTGGGTGAAACTGTTGGGACCTTGTTATAAAATCTGCGACGATCTTCCCTCTATCCCACTTATCAATATATCCTTTGCCAGCATTAGTCTTCCTCTACCAGAAGTTTAGCAATCCGTTCTCGGCCTCCAGTAGCCTTTGAATCTTCCTTAGCTTCTTAAGCGATTACTGTTTGGCCACTTCCTTTAACTGTTTTTCTCACTATTTTTTACTACAGGTAACTTTGGCCTTGCGGCGTTCTCATCTACTCTATCTCCCTTCTCTTCCGATTTTCTTCATGGCCAAAAGCGAAGATTGTCTACATTGCGCAGACTTATAGGCTTAGCTCGAACAGATCCGTGCCCACCAGTGGACTTTGGATGCAAATATTAAAAACGATGTCCAAGCCCTCGAAGAAAAGCACGCGAGCGATGTTAATTTTCTCTTCTCCAGAGTTTCTTCCCTTCAAACATAGTTTGATAATCTCTCTAACAAATGTGCTCACATTGATGAATCAATTGAAATTCTAAAGTATATGATGGATGAGCTCAGTACTCTCGGCACTAGCTCCAACAATCACAAGAATGCCAGAAATGATGAAAATCGGGAGAACTCTACTGCTCGCCAAATGAGCCACATATATATCGACTAATATCTTCCTCATTCTTCATTATGACTTTTAAATATGTTACGCTTTTAGCACAGTTTGTCCGTATCTATAACTTCTCAGTACTTCTTCTTCTTTTGAATTCTAGATCTAAAGGAATTGTAAAGCATCACTGCTATCCTCTACTCCATAGAGACAGCTTTCTACTTTGTAATCTCGGAGCCTTTGTCTCCCCCCTTTTTTGGAATATAACATAGAAACCGAATTTGTCAAAAAAAAAAAAAAAGACAAAAAAACGAAATATAAAAAAAATATGAAAAAAACCAATAAAAATGTAAAATAAAAATGACTTGTAAAAAAATAAAATAAAAATAAAATAAAAAAGAAGAAGGAAAAATTCATAAAAACTCATAATTTAATGATAAAAAATATAAATTAATGAAAACACAATTTAGTTTGAGTTAAAAAAAAAAGAAACAACATAATTAAAGAAAACCATAAAATAAAAATATTAAAAATATTAAAAAAAAAAAACAAACAATGAAAATAAAAATAATTAAAAATAAATAAAATTCGACAATTTAAATTAAAAAAAACAAATTAAAATTCAAAAAACAACATTCAAATAAAAATTTTAAAACTAAAAAATTAAAATTAAAAGAAAAATTATATATATATATATATATATATATATATATATATATATATATATATATATATATATATATAAAGAAAAAAATACTTTTTTTTTTCAATTAAAGAAATAACTGGAACAATTTTAAAATTAAAATAAAAGGAAAATAAAAAATTAAATTAATAAACAAATAAATTATAATTCTATTTAACCAGACAGTCGTTGCCCTGTGGCTGCGGGGCTTAACCGACAAAACTTTATTTTTTAATTATTATTATTATTATTATTATTTTTCTTTTTTTTTAAATTTATTTTTGTTTAATTTAATTTCCTATTTTTTTAATAATACCTTTAAATTTTTATTTATTTTTAATATATTTTATATTTTTTAATTTACTTATATTTTTTTCTAATTTTTAAATTTTGTTTTTGAATTTTAATTTGAAAAACGTATTTTTTTTTAAATGAAGTTTGCTGATTTTTTATTTAAAATTGTATCTTTTCGTACATTTATATGCTTTTTTTTTTATTTATTACACGTTTTTATTTTAAAAGTTTTATTTTCATTTTCTTTTTATTTATTTATTTATTTTTAGCTTAAATTTGTAAATTTAATTTTTTTTTAATTTTATTATTTAAAAAAAAAATTATCTAGTTTTAAATCTTTTGTTTTAATTATTTTATTTTATCATTTTTGTAATTACATTATTTCTTTATATATAACTTTAAAAAGGAAAAAAATGGTTTTGTTTTGTTTTTTTTTATTTTTTTTCTTTAAATTTTGTGTTTTTCCTTTTAATTTTCCATTTGTTATTTTCTTTTGAAATTTTTATGTATTTTTTTTTAATTTGTTTTTTTATTTAATCTAATTTTATTTTTAGTAGCGATATTTTATCTTTAATAGCATGCCTAAAAATCGTTGTAATTTTATTTTCGTAAAGGTGATATTTTATCTTCAATGTCATCCTTGGATTTTCAAGGTTTTTCAAAGACACGATAATAGATTATATTTAATACCATGCCTAAAAATTGTTGCAATTTTAAGACTTTTGATATTTTATCTTTAATGTCATGTTTATCGTTGAAATTTTACGGTTTTTTACAATCAATTTTATCTTTAATGTCATAATTAATTTTTTTTGACAATTTACCATGAAAAGAAGAAGACGTTTTTCCAATATTAACACTTTTCATTTTCAAGGTGTTTTTTGCACACAAAAAACTGACGACGTTATTCTAGCAACAATGCTTTTCGTTTTCAGGCTGCTTTTTGCACACAAAAAATTGGCCACTTTTTGTTTTCAAGTTGCTTTTTGCACACAAAAAAAAGGCGATGTTATTCCATCATCAACACTTATTGTTTCAAGCGTGTTTTTTCAATCCTTCAAAAAAAAAAAAATCGGTTTTTATCATAGTTTAAAAAAATGTTGAAATTTGACCCTAAAAAAACAGTGCATTATGGAAGGCACACTTTTCATTTTTGGGATGTTTTTCCATGTTTTTTGAGTTTTTTTGGGCTAGAGTTCTCGTTTTGAGGTAATAGTTCCCATTTGATCGGTAAATATGTTTATTGTTAAAACTAAATATTAACCTTCATACTTCACCACTAAAATTAAATATCACTATGGGAATTACTTGTGATAGGAATGGAACTCAAATATATTGCAACATAAACAAAGAATTTTCTATACAATTTTTTTTTTGCTATATCACCCCTAGTTCTTTGCTTTTTAATTGACATTTTAATAAGTCCAAAAGGGAAGTGGACCCCAAATGGAGAACTAGAGAATGGATTAATTTTTAATTAATAAAAATAAATGAAAAATTTATGCGTGCTATATGACTAGATTGAGATTGGAGATCTTAAACCTTGATCCATGAGGATATGGATAATTTTAGACTTTCCCAAAAACTTTCAGAAAGCCTTGAAAGGAATATTACTAAGTTAGATTGGGAGAGAAAAGTATAATTTCCCCAATGAAGAGGAAAGTAATTGGGAAGAGGACGAAAAGCTGGAAAAGTGGAAAAGATAGCTTTTAAGTACCTCATTGAGGGAAAGCCTAAGAAAAACAGGAATAAAGCATCCTGAAATTTCTGAACGCAAAAATTGGAAACAAGCTTGGGGAAAGCACAGCTTAAATAAGCTGCTCCAGGACAGACAAGAGGTTGTCTATCATGGGAGAAAAAGGTCTCATCTCGCGGGTGAGTTCAGGAGAGAAAGAACTATATGGTTGGGAGGACTAGTCATAGTAATTGGTATGCACAATTGAACTCATTTATTTCAAAATCATATTGTATTACGTAGGTATAAATAAATTATCGTTTTAGTTAGTTAGTTGAAATTGGGAATGCTGGATTAGGAAGCATCCTATACATTCAACAAATTTTTATTTAAGTAGAAATTCTAGAATCTGTATCGTGGTATGGGGGGAATCTGGGGAGACCCATCTTCCAGAATGTCTAAACCTGTAATGGGTTTAGATCTAGAGATCGGTATCTCACCAAAATTTTTATGTTTAAGTTATAAAACGAAAATTCTAGCAATAATTTTTGTACAAATTTTGGTATCTCTGCATGAGAAAAATTAATGCATATGTCGAACAAAATTTATGCATATCGGCAATAATAATCTATTAGATTTCTGTCATAATTAATTTGAGAACAGTACAGTATTCAATAATGAAGCATGATAATAAACCCTTTTATAAACCCAGAACATAGTTGTGATTTTGAAACAAAACAGTCGATAAAAATTGTAGAGTAAGGACAATTAGAAAATCTCCATTTAGGCTGGATAGAACATGCAAATAGTACAGATGGGTATATTTCACTGTAATTTAAGAAATTAATACTCTGGTTCCTAAATGGTACTTTCTTTCTTTCTGAAATATTATAGAAGTAGCGATGATTAAAAATTGTACTAAACAGATATAACCTTTATCTAACAAAATTGAGAAGAATTCCAATTTATTTATGGATATAGAAAATTTCCCTATCGCTGAAGTTAAATAAATTATGGTAGGGATTAGAAAAAAAAGAATTAAATATATTTATTCATTCTGAAACTATTTTGAAGTAATATAAATTAAACCTTTTCATTATAATTATATTAGTATCTAAGTCATAGCTGAAGACTGAAAGAACATCATCAAAAATTTAAAGGAATTTAATGCTGCTTTTAAATGGTACATTCAGTATAAATCTGTGTAGTATACACAAAAACAAATATCCTATTTCAAGGAAATGCATAAGAGTCTATAACTTGATATTATCAAATTAATGACAGTGAGAGATTGTAAAAGAGAAACATGAGTATTAGAAGCTATCAGGAGACAAATTTCTTTATAAAAAAATTTCTGAAATACATATATGAATAAAGTAAGACTACCAGCATACTGGTTAACACAATAAAAAGGAGGGTTTGAAGGAATAAAAAATATGGCTATCAAACCCAATGGGGAAGCCAGGGTATAAACATACCTGCACACAGCATGAAAACCAAGTTAAATTGGAGAATACAACGAGAAGAACAAATGTAGTAATTACAGATCAATAAGATAACATTTTTTTTTTTTTGTGAAGAATCAGAAGGGTACCTTCAGCAAATTAAATCGTCATCGAAGAATCACCTACAGTCCACAGAAATAAGTGGAATATAAACATCGTAGTTTAAATCAGAAAAGTTAAAGGGCTAAATTATATATATATATGTCTTACTGAAATAGAATCAGAAATGAAAAATTTAGTCGAACCTGGTAACAATAAACTGAGGAAAATTCCGTGAAAAATTGAGGGAGAAGTAAATAAGTTGACCTGATAATCTCTAAGTTGAAACAATGACAAGTAATTCCCTTCGACTAGTCAGAGCCACTTGAGAAGAAACGAACAAATGAATCTCAGAAATTGAAGCAAAGCTAAGGGAGGTCAATGATAGGCATGCATTTCAGAAATCATGACCTAGGAAAATTTCTGAGTTGTTGACAGTAAACACTCAGATATCCATATTTTAAATTTATAAAAGAAGTGATTGTAATTTCCAAGATAAGAAAATGAGGAGAGACCAAAATATTACATTTAGGAAGAAAATCTGCTAGAATGTATTGTTACAAGGAGGGAAAAGTCATAAATGAATGGAATTCCAGTTGTACCTGATTGTAGTAGGCAAAGATAGGTCCCTTGGAGAAATGAAAAATGAAATTCAAATCTGGGCGATGAAGCCAAAATAAAATCGAACCAGTGGCAATACGTTCTCTCAAGTAGAACTGGAGAAGCCCAATAACCGACAAGAGGAGGGTGAACTCAAAAATGGCCTGGGTAAATCTCAATAACCATATATTGAGAAATTTTTCGAGATATCCATAGTAAATAACCAGAGAATTTATTTTAATTTCACATAGAAATCGATTTTCTATAAGCTAAAAGGAAGAGTAATCAGCTTGCTACTTATATTAAGGATTTTGTAAGATAGTTCTCTGATAATAGTGGAAATATCATAGCGAAAAGGGAAATGAGAAATTTTGACCCAAAATTATTCATAAACCAAATGAACAATGAGAGGATAACTCATTTCAAATTTTTTTTCTGGACTGTAGCAAGTAAAATGAAGTAACAATAGTATTTCGGGAAAGGAAACGAAGAGTATTACCCTTGGGTTTGAACGCAGCCCTGTAGGTATGATGCGTAATGAATTGTAGAGTCAATCTCAGCGGAGAAGAGGTGAAAGCATAGAGAATAAGCTTAAGGTCTCCAGAGAGTTAACCTGACAAATGAAACTTGGGAAGCGGTGAAATCAACTGATATACACTCTCATAAAAACAATAAAGAGTTTATCGTTCCCACCATCCACGTGGCGGAAGATGCAAGAGAAAAATGTCAAATTGATAGGGTGGTCTCGTAAACCAAGGTAAGGTTATCTCGTCAAAGAGAAAATCTCTTAAGTACAAGCTCGAATCAAACTCAGATATAACACAATTAAGAAATGGTACCAGAGTACATGGGAAGTGACGGAGGTAGGTACTAGACAGTAATTTATCACACTGCAGGAAGTATAATATTTAATTAAAAAAAAAAAATTCTTGAAATGAGAAACGAGAACATGTTAGGTATCTGGGGAATTAATGTCGCCTTAAAGTCTGATGAATTGGTAAATGAAATTTTGTTGCATCGAAATCTTAACCTTAAATCATAATATTGTATTTTGGTAAGTTGAAACGAGCGGTATATTCTCTTTGAAGTTGGATAAAAGTATATGAGAATCCAAACTACAGTCTAATGAAATTCGTAGCTAAATCGAATTGGAAATAGAGGTTGTTTTATTACTTCTAAAGAGTGTAAATATTACATAATTAAGAGGTAGAGAATCAAATTTATTTTATAATATGAGGGTATAAAAATGAATTATATAAAGTTGTTTATCTAAATTTTTATAATACCTAAATAGAGAGAATGGTGAAAGATTTAATAACTTCTCCATTTATGGTAATTTGAAAGGCAAATATAAAGTGGGGAGATCGTATGTTGTTGAAAGGAGGAAGTAATATAGGTAATTTCCATGTATATGTTATCACTACCCTTTAAAAAAAAATACTTGGAATTCATCCCAAATTTATACATCGAGATTTTACTGGTAATGTAAATGAAAGGTATAGTCATGGTGATATGTAAAAGAAATGAGTCGATGACTCCGTGAGTATAAATATATACATATTAAGAAAATATGGAAAGTAGATCTAAATGTGTCAGGGATATAATAATAAGTATGGTAGACACCTAATAAAGGTTATCACAGTTTACATTGGCCATGTAGAAAAAAATGGATCCAGGATAGGCTGTGACAAATTATAGCGATAAATAAATATATTACTATCATTAGGGAAAAAAAATTTATGAGATAAGAGGTGTTACAAATGGTATCAGAGAATTAGCTAAAATACTGGGAAAATCATGTGCTCACACAGAAATATAGGCTGCTGAATTTTTTATTTTTTGCTAATGTTAAATTATTGAACAGTAGGTAGTAGTGAAGGGTACAACTTCAAACCACGACTGAATGGGACGAGCTGTATGAAAATTTGGGTGGTAGAGAAAACACACCAGATTTAAATGCTCCATTAAAGGCCATGTTGCATAGAAGGCAACGAGAAATGGCACAACTTAAAATCCATAATGAAAGGCTATCTTTAGCTAGTGAGGAGCAAGACAGACTCTTAAGGGAAGAGTAAATTCCTCAGAAGATTTTGAGGAAGAGGATACCTTTAGACAGTAGTCTAGGAGGAATAAAGAATTCCGAGGAATTCTGGAAAAAATAAAATAAAAAATAAAAATAAAATAAATAAAATAATACTATTCCAAATTTGATAGTCTGAGTATAACAATGCATGATTAAATAGATATATAAGATTTAACCATTGAAATAGGAGAGGGAATGGGTAAGGTGGTAAGAATTTCCCCGACACCTAAATTCCATAAATGGAAAAATATGGAGTATGTTTAAACTACCAAATCCATATAAATTAAGGAAGAAAGAATCCTATCTTAGCGGACAGTTGTAATTGAAAGTCAAATATGTTCTTATCGGTAAATAAACATCCTGAAGTAATTAAAGTGATGGGTGAAAAAAGTACATAAGAATGCGACATATCATTGAGAAATTTTAATAATTTGGAAGATATCACAGTAGATTGATACTTTTGAAGTATTATTGTTCCATAATTCTGTTAACAAGTGGCAGATTTTAGTAGAAATAAATTCTAAACATAAGGTGATATTTAGAAATATAACACACAGATACTTATATCTAAAAGCATATAGTATCACACAGTTTGATATTGCTGTAACAACTAAAGCAGAACCAAACAAACTGAAAATGTTAGTGATCTACACATATCCAAATTGTGTTTCTATTCTTTGAGAAAAGAACACCATAGTAGGTGAGTTAACTAGAAAAAAATATATAAATAAGAGGATTTATATTTTATTCTAGAAGTACTTTAATTCCACCATAAGTCAAAAAACAAGAAAAGAGGCTATGTGATGCAGTTATTATTCGATGCTGAGTGACAAGAAGGTTATTGTATAATAATAAATTGAGGAATCATCATTTACGGTTCCCTTTATGCTTCAATATTCCTATATCACCCAAATATAACAGAATTATAGAATTAGTACCCAACCAAAACAAGCAGATAGATATGAAGTGTTTAGAAGAAGATTGCTACAATAATCAAAATAATAATAATAATAATAATAATAATTAAATAAATAAATAAATGAAAAAGAAAAAGAAAAATAACTCTTCCATTCCCCTGTACAATGGACTCAACCCTACCTGTGTGGAAACAACAAGAATTCAGATTTGAAACTAAATAATAAATTAAATACTTGAAGGGTCAAAGGTATGCAGGGACATGTGGAAAAATTACCTTATTGAGAGAATCTCCTTAGGATACCTATAATAAGATAAAATGGTCATAAGGGAGAACCTAGATTTTTGGGGAATAATACTGTAATAGGATAGCACTAATATTTACATAGTATAACCATGAAGAAAAGTTACTGGCTATTGAAACATAAATTTATACATAAATGCAGATGTTAGACATGCTATCGGAAGACATATGAACTCTGTGATAGGATAAAAGGGACTAGAGGAAAAAGTAAAAAAAAAATTCAGATATGTAATATGAACAATATGTTCTGTGCTGACTAATGAACATACATGTGAATTGGCCAAAGACGGGAAGATTTCAGCAAGATGGAATTTTGTACAAAATTGGCATATCATAGTTTCAAAGATTTCGAAAAGATAATAAGCACTGAGAAAAAAATGAAAAACCAAGTAGATCCCTGCTGGGAGTACCGTTCATGTTAGAAAAATGAAGGATGGAACTTCCAAAAGTGAATAGATTTCTGAAAAACAAGATATAAAAATTATGAGTTGGAACCCATCTGAGGTAGATTATAAAGAAAGACTGAAAAATTGTTCTCCAAATTCTGTAAAAGTCGAGAGGAAATTAATCACATTATCGACTTAACAAAAAAAGAAACTCTATATAGTCATAAGGAGAGAAACATTTATAGACCTAAGCAGAATTATATTGATTCAATAGTAAGGTTTCTGCTGAAATGTATGCTTCAGAAAAAATGAGAAAGGATTCTAATGCAAAAACGCTAAAATGTAAGAGAAATAAATAAAAAAACTTCTTCACGGATAAGGAAAAGTGTAAGTAAACTAGGTAATTCCTTAACAAGTTTGAAAGAAATTTTAAGAGATGATTGAGAGGGTTGGAAAATTGTGAATAATATCCAAATAATAATAAAAATTTGGTTGTGAATATGGAAGATAAGAAGGATGAGTGTGAACATAAACTCGGAAAATTTCTTCCAAGCTAAAAATTCAAACTACTAAAATATTCAAAATCAGGACTAAATGATAGTTGAAAAAATATAGGGTACATTAATAATATTACCTCAATATACCACAGATGATGGAAAATTTTCGATAAGATGTCCTTAGTCGGACCTACTGATAACTCCAATCGAGTTCGAGAAAAATAAAAATTTGGTCAATTAGTGGAAGGCCACAACTACAAAGTGAGATGAAAGTCGAGGATCTACTGTACTAACTGATATACTTGATAAGGAAAAAAAATTCAAGTGTAAATTAGAATTTTAGACCTTATTATGGAGCCTGGTTATTACTAATTGAAAAGATTGTTTGAAAAAAGAAATCAAACAACGAGAAGGTACTTGAGGTACAGAAATGAACTGAAAAAAAAAAAGTAAAGAAGATCATCTGCATATGATAAAGTTGGTTTTCTAAATTCATGAAATACTAATGAAAAGTTATATTTTTCTTAGCCAAGTGTGTAACAGGAATCGTACACTTTGGAAAAAAGAGTCAACGGTGAAAATAAGTTCAGAGAATTCACCAAGAAAAGCAAGAAAACCAAGCTAGACCAGGTTTACGTGAGGAGGAAATCTCACCAAAAGACAAGGAATGATAAGTAGTTGTGCTAAAAGTGCACTAAACTACTATGAAACTGAACGGTTTGGCTAACAAATGAATTTATTGAAATTATTAATGTTCAGAATGTTGTTGTGATTATCAAAATATGTATATGATATTACTTATATGAATTGGTATGAATTATGGATAGAGAGGGCGACATAAAAATATTCTTCCAGATACACTTCTTGCAATGAAGTAAGAAGAAAATAAAAAATATAGATCGTATTAGTAAGTAGAGTGGAAGCATAGGAAGGAATGATACTCTGCAGAAAAATTATGGAAGATGGGAGCAAAGATGAAGGGGGAATCTTCATCTTGAGTTAAGAAATCAACCTCAAAGAGTAACATCGAGGACTGTGTTTAGTGTTAGGGGGGGAATATGTAACACCCCTAGTTCTATGCTTTTTAATTGACATTTAAATAAGTCCAAAAGGGAAGTGAACCCCAAATGGAGAACAAGAGAATGTATTAATTTTTAATTAATGAAAATAAATGGAAAAGTTATGTGTGCTATATGACTAGATTGAGATTGGAGATCTTAAACCTTGATCCATGAGGATATGGATAAGGTTAGAATTTCCCAAAACCTTTCAGAAAACCTTGAAAGGAATCTTACTAAATTATATGGGGAGAGAAAAATCTAATTTCCCCAATGAAGAGGAAAGTAATTTCGAAGAGGAAGAAAAGATAGAAAAGTGGAAAAGACAACTTTAAAGTCCCTCATTGAGGGAAAACCTAGGCAAAACAAGAAGAAAGCATCCTCAAATTTTTGGACACAGAAATTGGAAACAAACTTAGGGAAAGCATAGCTTAAATAAGCTACTACAGGACAAACAAGTAGTTGTCTATCACTGGGAGAAAAAGGTCTCAGCTCGAGGGTGAGTTCGGGAGTGAAAGAACTCTATTTTTGGGAGGACTAGATATAGTAATTGGTATGCACAACTGAACTCATTTATTTCAGAATCATATGGTAGTACTTAGGTATAAATAAATTATCATTTTAGTTGGTTATTTAAAATTGGGAATGCTAGATTAGGAAGAATCCTATACATTCGATAGATTTTGATTTAATAAAAAATTCTGCAATCTGTATCGTGGTATGGGGGGAATCTAGGGAGACTCATCTGCCAAAATGTCTAAACCTGTAATGGGTTTAGAACTAGAGATCGGTATATCACCAAAAGTTTTATATTTAAGTTAGAAAATGAAAATGGTAGTAATAATTGTTGTAAAAATTTCTGTATCTTTGCATGAGAAAATTTAATGCATATGTTGAACAAAATTTATGCATATAGGCAACAATAATATATTATATTTCTGTCATAACTAATTTGAGAACAACACAATATTCAATAATGAAGCATGATAATAAACCATTTTATTAACCCAGAATAGAGTTGTGATTTTGAAACAAAACAATCGATAAAAATTGTAGAGTAAGGACAGTTAGAAAATCTCCATTTAGGCAGAATAGAACATGCAGATAGTACAAACAGGTATATTTCACTGTAATTTAATAGATGAATAATCTGGTTCCTAAATGGTACTTTCTTGCTTTCTGGACTATTATAGAAGTAGCAATGATTAAAAATTTTACTAAACAGATATAACCTTTATCTAACAAAATTGAGAAGTATTCCAATTTATGTATGAATATAGAAAATTTCCCCATTGCTGAAGTTTAATATATTATGGTAGGGATTAGAAAAAAAAGAATTAAATATATTTCTTCATTTTGCAACTATATTGAAGTAATATAAAGTAAACATTTTCATTATAGTTATATCAGTATCTATGTCACAGCTGAAGACTGAAGAACAACATCGAAAATTTAAAGGAATTTAATGCTGCTTTTAAATGGTACATTCAGTATAAATCTGTATAGTATACAAAGAAATAGATATCCTATTTCAATGAAATGTATAAGAGTCTATAACTTGATATTATCAAATTAATCACAGTGAGAGATTGTAAAAGAGAAACATGAGTATTAGAAGTTGTCAGGAGACAAATTTCTTTATAAAAACATTTCCGAAATACATATATGAACAAAGTAAGACTACCAGTGTACTGGTTAACACATAGTTGTATAGATATATTATACAGTTCGGTGGGCAGGTAGTAAATCCAAACCTGAATAAAAATTCTTACATAATATCTAAAATTAAATTACAAAACTTCATTAATTGAGAAAGACAATTGGAGTACGAGGTCGCGGTATCTTGGCCGGTTGATTAAGAGGTAGGGTTATTATTATACCGACCTATGTATAATTGAGAATCATGTCAATGAGGGTTTGACGGAATAAAAAGGATGGCTATCAAACCCAATGGGGGAGCCAGGTTATAAACATACCTGAACACAGCATGCAAACCAAGTTAAATTAGAGAATACAACAAGAAGAACAAATGTAGTAATTATAGATCAATTAGACAACATTTTTTTTTTTTGTGAAGGATGAGAAGGGTACCTGCAGTAAATTAAATCTTCATGGTAGAATCACCTACAGTCCACAGAAATAAGTGGAAGATAAACATCGTAGTTTAAATCAGAAAATGTAAAGGGATAAAGTATAAGTATATATATATATATATATATATATCTGTGTGTGTGTGTGTGTGTGTGTATGTGTGTGTGTGTGTGTCTTACTGAAACAAAATCATAAATGAAAAATTTAGTCGAACTTGGTAACAATAAACGGAGACAATTTTCGTGGAAAAATTGAAGGAGAAGTAAATATGTTGACCTGATCATCTCTGAGTTGAAACAGTGAAAAATAATTCCCTTCGACCAGCCAGAGGCACTTGAGAAGAAACGAACAAATGAATCTTAGAAATTGAAGCAAAGCTAAGGGAGGTCAACAATATGCATGCATTTCAGAAATCATGACCTTGGAAATTTTCTTAGTTGTTGACAGTAAATACTGAGATATCCATATTTTAAATTTAAAAAAGAATCGATTGTAATTTCCAAGATAAGAAGACGATGAGAGACCAGAATATTACATTCAGGAAGAAAATCTGCTAGAACGCATTATTACAAGGACGGAAAGGTCATAAACGAATGGAATTCTAGTTGTACCTGATTTTAGTAGCCCGAGACGGGTCCCTTGCAGAAATGTGAAATAAAATTCAAATCTGGGAAATGAAGCCAAAATAAAATCGAGCAAGTGGCAATACGTTCTCTCAAGTAGAACTGGAGAAGCCCAATAACCGACAAGAGGAGGGGGAGCTCAAAAAAAGCCTAGGTAAATCTCAAAAACCATATAATGAGAAACTTTCCGAGATATCCATAGTAAATAACCAAAGAATCCATTTTAATTTCACATAGAAAATGATTTACTATAAGCTAAAAGGAAGGGTAATCAACTTGCTACATATAGTAAATATTTTTTAAGATTGTTCTCTCATAATAGTGGAAATATCATAGTGAAAAGGGAAATGAGAAATTTTGACCCAAAATTATTCATAAACCAAATGAACAATGAGATGATAACTCGTTTCAATTTTTTTTTTGAACTGTAGCAAGTAAAACGAAGTAACAATAGTATTTCGAGAAAGGAAATGAAGAGTATTACCGTTGGGTTTGAATGCAACACTATATAATATGCGTGATGAATTATAGAGTCAATCTCAGCAGAGCAGAGGCGAGAGCACAGAGAATAAGCTTAAGTTCTCTAGAGTGTTAACCTGACAAATGAAACTTGGGAAGCAGCGAAATCAACTGATATACACTCTCATAAAAACCCTAAAGAGTTTATCATTCACACCGTCCATGTGGCGGAAGATGCAAGGGAAAAACATCATATTGATAGGGTGGTCTCGTAAACCAAGGTAAGGTTATCTCATCAAAGAAAAAACCTCTTAAGGACAAGCTTGAATCAAACTCAGATATAACTTAATTAAAAAATGGTGCCAGAGTTCATGGGAAGCAATGGAGGTAGGTACTAGACAGTACCATATCACACTATAGAAAGTACAACATTTAATTAAAAAGAAAAAAAATCTTGAAATGAGAAATGAAAACACGGTAGGTATGTGGGGAATTAATGCTCCCTTAAAGTCTGATGAATTGGTAAATGCAATTTTTTTGCATCGAAATCTTAACCTTAAATCATAATATTGTATTTTGGTAAGTTGAAACGGGCGGTAGATTCTCTTTTAAGTTGGATAAAAGTATACGGGAATCCAAACTAGAGTCGAATGAGATTCATAGGTAAATCGAATTGGAAATAGAAGTTGTTTTATTGCTTCTAAAGAGTGTAATTATTACATAATTAAGAAGCGGAGAATCAAGTTGCTTTTATAATATGAGGGTATAAAAAGGAATTATATAAAGCTCTATATCTAAATTTTTATAATACCTGAATAGAGAGAATGTTGAAAAATTTAATAACTTCTCCATTTATGGTAATTCAAAAGGCAAATATAATGTGGAGAAATCATATGTTGTTGAAAGGAGGAAGTAATATAGGTAATTGCCATGTATATGTTATCACTACCCATTAAAAAATATATATATTTGGAATTCATCCCAAATTTATACATCGAGATTTTACTGGTAATGTAAATGAAAGGTATAGTCATGGTGATATTTAGAAGAGATGAGTCCTGACTCCATGGGTATAAATATATACATATTAAGAAAATATGGAGAGTACATCTAAATGTGTCAGGGATATAATAATAAGTATGGTAGACACCTAATAAAGGTTATCACGGTTTAGGTCAGCCATGTAGAAAAAAATGGATCTAGGACAGGCTATGATGAATTATAGTGATAAATAAATATATTACTATAATTAGGGAGAAAAAAAATTATGAGATAAGAGATGTTACATTTTCTCTATTATGGAATTCATATTAGATTACATGGAAGCGCTAGTAACAATCTCAATACTTTGAGCATCTATCATTTCAACCTCCAAAGTATGAGGTGAAGAAGAAAATGGGAATGGGTAATGTGTCAACTAGGAATGGAATTGGAAGATATGGAATGTGCCTTGTGCTAAATATCATATTCTATAATATTCTTTGAATCATAGTTATTGAATCCATTTTATTGTTGCTTTTTAGTCTTGTAGGTGGTGGATTAATGGAGATTATTGTGCAATTGGTGGTTGTGGGTGTTGTGGTTGGGTTTCACCTTTCACCATACCTTGGTGCTATGAGCAGGTTTTTATTCTTTGGCTCTTATTAAAGGGCGTTGTGCTTGTTACAAAAATTACACTTTAATACATTGGTTCAATACAATGGACAAGTTTTGAAGGTATCTTGGTTTTTCCACCATATTTTTTTCACCACATAATAGAAAATGGTTTGGGTTTATTCTATTCACAATCGAGCTTAGTTTGTTCGTCAAACATTAGCCTAGCTAGAAATTAAATTCATGTCTTTCCTATTTTATATTTTATTCTACATTGAGTCATATTTTTATTTAAGGAAATGCATTCATGGATATATCCCTATAGAAGATTTATTATAGTCCGATTTGGAAGTATTATTAATATTATTTTATTTATTATGAGATAAGAGGTGTTACATTTTCTCTATTATGGAATTCATATTAGATTACATGGAAGCGCTAGTAACAATCTCAATACTTTGAGCATCTATCATTTCAACCTCCAAAGTATGAGGTGAAGAAGAAAATGGGAATGGGTAATGTGTCAACTAGGAATGGAATTGGAAGATATGGAACGTGCCTCGTGCTAAAGATCATATTCTATAATATTCTTTGTATCATTGTTATTGAATCCATTTTATTGTTGCTTTTTAGTCTTGTAGGTGGTGGATTAATGGAGATTGTTGTGCAGTTGGTGGTTGTGGGTGTTGTGGTTGGGTTTCACCTTTCACCATACCTTGGTGCTATGAGTAGGTTTTTATTCTTTGGCTCTTATTAAAGGTTGTTGTGCTTGTTACAAAAATTACACTTTAATAAATTGGTTCAATACAAATGGACAAGTTTTGAAGGTATATTGGTTTTTCCACCATATTTTTTTCACCACATAATAGAAAATGGTTTGGGTTTATTCTATTCACAATCGAGCTTAGTTTGTTTGTCAAACATTATCCTAGCTAGAAATTAAATTCATGTCTTTCCTATTTTATATTTTATTCTACATTGAGTCCTATTTTTATTTAAGGAAATGCATTCATGGATATATCCCTATAGAAGATTTATTATAGTCCGAGTTGGAAGTATTATTAATATTATTTTATTTATTAGCATTATGTTGTGTTCCTATTTATGTTATGGGTCCATTTGCAATGAAGCATAGTAGTTTTTTTAAAAATTAAATTATTGAGCAATTCAACCCATGGCTTGTCCCCTCCCCTCTAGAAACATCTCTACTTCAAGTACCATTTTTCTATAACATAATGCATCTACAAAAAGTGCGATTTTTTATTTGGAGATATTCCTCTTGGTAACTCTATTGTTAGGGTTCCATTGTCTTCTTGTTAGTTTCTAATGGGTTTGCTATTTCAATTAGCATTTTGCTTTTGGTGTTATGATGGGGTTTGGCTTTCAGTATCTTGTTCTAGATATTGAATGTGATAATCAAAAATTTAGTTAACTATGTTAAATTTGTTCCAAATTATATTTCCTACGAATTGAGTGATGTTTAATGTAGTTCTCATCGTTTAATCCCGTTTTCCTTTAATGTAATGGCTTTGTGAATATGTTATGATAAATGATTTCAATAAGACCGTTAATGATAATCCATATTAATACGATTGTTGAATTAGTGATGTAGTGATGATTGTGTTGAAAAATGTTTTTTTTATAATTGAATATGACAAAAAGTATAAATTTTTAATGAGTAATAATTATTTTATAATTGAAATAAAATCTATATAGCATATTTTTGGAAATATTAATGAAAAGAAAATATAAGTAAAATCTTTAAATATTTACTTTAAAATTTTATCTTCTTAGAGATACTAAATAAAAATTAAAAATAATAGTATTATTATATGTGTGAGAGAGAATAAAAAAAAGTTATATATATATCTATATATATATATATATATATATATATATATATATATATATTTATATTTATATTTATATATATATATATATTTATATTTATATATATAGTTTATGCAAAAAGCAGAGATCCTTATGGGGTGAATGTGACCATATATATTAGTTATATTAACTCGATGGTCAACACTTCCTATCAACGAGGGAGGCATTCTCAGCCACTCCAAGCTTGTTCCTGAAGTATAAAAACTTCATTCCGGATAGAGGCCTTGTCAGAATGTCAGAAACCTACTTGTTTGTAGAAATGTGTTGGAGCCTCACTACTCCCTTTTATACCATGTCTCGAATGCAGTGGTGCTTGATCTAGAAGATATGTAACCATCTTCCACAATGTTGGCAAAGATTTGTAGAGTATGTGAGAAAATCGCTTTGTAGAGTATGTGAGAAAATATTCAATGCCATACCTCGCATAGATTTGAGTTAACATGTAGCAATGCTTCGGTTGATCAACCTAGGAGTCTGTAAAATTTCCCCCTCTTGAACGCAAATCACTCTTGAGTTTATGCTCAATCCTCGGAGAATCCTTTGAGGTGCCCTTTAAATATCATAGGTTAATTTAAAAAATGTTTTCCCTTTTTGTGAGATCATAAAAGTCACTCAATATAGAAGCCAAATTGTTAATATGCTTAATACTCAACCTGGACTCTCTGATATTTTGAATTTGGAAGAAGATCATACCACTATCTTCTTAGGTCCAAGAATAGAAGATGGGAAAAATGAGGAAGCTCTGCCTTTCTATGTGATCCTAAACATTCATGACATGACTTTACATAATTTTATGTTAGATTCAGGGGCATATCATCAATTAATACCTAAGGTGATCATGGAGAGAATGGGTTTATACATAACTCGACCATACAAATACTTGTTTTCCTTTGATTCCAAAATAATTCAATGTATTGGTCTTATAAAGGATTTGGTTTCTGGTTTAACTGAAGAGCCTGCTAATATTTTCTTAATGGACATAGTTGTGGCTGATATCCCTCCAAATTTGGCATGCTATTATCTAGATCTTGGGCTGCCATAATCAAGGGAACCATGAAAATGCACATGAATTATGCCACTATCCCTTTCTTTCGTGAGAAAATGAGGTTGTATGGAGAATCTAGGATGATTATAGGTTAAAAAAAAATTATTGTTAAAAATAAGTATAATAATGACTCGAAAACAAATATTAATTATAGAAAAATCCAGATATTTGATTTTTTTTTTGCATAATGAATCTATGAGGACACTTGGCATTAGATTGATATAAAAAAAAATATTATTATTAGAAATACTACAACTATTAGAAAGCAAGAAACGAATGATTAGAGGTTAATAACTAGAAATTTCCCTTAAAGGTGCAAATATACACCAAAGGAATTGAACATTCCTATAATGTTACTACAAATTTTTTTTAGCAAATGATAGATAACAACCTAAAGGGAGGATGATGGAGGAGAGGAAATGTGTTCAGGCTTGCAGTAGTCTCACATGTGTCGATGCCTGTCTGATAGATGTTGCTTGAACCACCTAGCTAAATAATTTTTTCCAATCATACCACTATGTCAAGATATTATATACATACTATATCCAAGCTATAAAATGAAAGGTAATGTGGAGAAACATTAAAATATGATTTCATGGGAACAGGCACACAAAACAGGTAATTGCATAGTGGAAATGACTAAAGACATTTCATCTTGATAATGAGATTAAATAAAGAGCATATTTCACTAGAGTGACATTCAGATCATAGGGTATTATACAATCAACATAAAGAAGGGGGTTCCTTTCAGAATTTTAGCTACCTCCTTTTAAAAAAATTAGTCTAATTTGGAGTCATTTTCGTGGAGCCATTAATTTGGAGTAATCTAATTTGGAGTCATTTTAAATTTAGATTTAATTTTTTCTAGCAAATATTTGTTGGAATTGAAAAATTATGTGGTGTATTTTACAAAATCCAAGTGTCTAGTAAAATTTCAAAGCATGTATCCATTTATGCATTCAAAAATACAGTTTTATAAATTAAAATTTATACATGCTATATTCAAATGTAGAACCAATATAGATCCATTTTGAAGAGGATTAAGTATCTTGAGGTGCATATTTTTGTTCAAGTTTTGTACTCTAAAAGAGGCCCCATAGGGTGTCTAGCCTTGTGGATGTTAAAATTTTATTTATTTATTTATTTCTCATCTTTCCAGAAGTAATTAAGTTTGTCATTGCACAACTCATGTGGGTGCCACAATAATGAGTGACTGTGTAAGTTAATCATGGTTAAGAATTATTTATGTCAGGGATGCCCATTGCTAAACAAAAAAATACCCAATATTGTCTCAGGTTTAACCATATCTAAGGTGAGACTTTATCATAATTAGTTAAAGAAATTTTTTGTGGGAGTTATCTTAAGAATCTCCAAAGCCGAAAGTTCTATACAAACTTAACCAAAATTTAGATAATTTTTGTTATATAAAAAAATAGGTTAGGTTATGACCTAGTTGTAAAGTTGTTAGAAAAAATAAAAAATTAACCCGATTTGAGTTTTCAATTAAACATTTTATATGTGTCCACCTAAAAAAATCCCTTAAAAACCTAAAGGAAATATTTAAAAATACATAATTTGATGTAAATCTTATCATATTTATTAATATGCTAGCATCAAGAATAGTGTAAAATGACATGGTGAAAATATCTTGTTTAAATAAAATTTAGTTTTAGTGTCTCTTCCCCACTACATCATAGGTCTCGAGAATTTTGGACATGAAGCTTGATAACCACATCATAAAAATAAATATATTTATTTTTTTATTTTTGATATATAAATAAATATTCAAATGCACATTAAACATATTAGAAACAACCTATGTAAAATCTTTTTACCTTTCCCAGTTCCAAGATGAAGATAATTCATTATCTTTTAATAAAATAATAACTCTTTTGTTGTAAAAGTTTTTATGGCTTCAGTAATTAATCTACTGAATGAGCCAAATTATTTATATTTTATTTTGAATGTTATACTATAGTTATGCATATTTATTTGTTATTTATTAGTAATTTAAATATGTAATATAATTGTAAAAAGTAAGGTTATCAAGTTTTTATTAATATAAATATTTAAATTTGAAAAGATGTAAAATAATGCTAATTAAAACTCAACTTGATTAAATTGAAACATTTCATAAATAAATTAAAAAGTAATTATATTTAAAAATAAAATAATTATCCCCGATAGGGATGTTAGACACTTGGAACCATGTGTCACACGAAGAATGACATTTGGCATAAGGTATAAGTAGAGGAGGGCATGCATTCAATCCTTCCATCACGTTGTGGTTAATTTTTCTACATTCGAAAGTGTGAAACATATTCCTTCACCTACGTGAAAAGGAATAGTACCTTCTCAGGTATCAATGGTATCAGTGTTACGATGGTTAGGAAGTATGGTGAAAAGAGTAGTCTATGTGTTTCTTGTCTGATTGATGGATACAAATTTACATCTGTTCTCATTTCTTAGGGTCATGTGTGTCTGGTGGTGGTATTTTTTTATCGCTCCTCTTGCGGGCTCAATAAGGTAACAATTCTTTCCCTATTTCTCTAGGTGAAACTTTCCCTTTCATTCCTTGGTCAGAGGGCCTATTTTTTGAATCTATGGTCAATTATAGGCGTTGATTTCTTGGGCTCTCATGGATTTCTTCTTTGGCATTGTGGGTGGTGGTTCTTTATTTTTTTTTTCCTGTGTAAGATTTTTGTTTATTTTATAAGTGGTGTATGATATTATTGTGGTGGAGGTTTTTCTCGGATAGAGGTTTTAGTGTTGGTGTTGTTTTGCCTCTCCGGCGTAGGCATTGCCTTGCTTTTCCTTCCTAGGGATACTGATAAAAGAATTCCCTTCCGTGAAGCCTGATGGATTTGGTGTCAGTCGGGTTTCTGGGAGCCTAAATTTATAGTTTCTCTTATGCATAGGTAGGAGGCATCCTTTTCACTTTTCGAGGTGAGGGACTATATGTAGTTTTTATCCTAGATTTGTGACTGTTTTGCGATGATTTTGGGTTAAGGTGATCAGTGGTGATGGTTTTCCTTGCCTTCTCTGTGTGCTATGTAGTATGTTAGGTTTCTGGTGGAGGGTGGTCGATTGGTAGTGTGCGTCATTTCTCAGTGTGTGATGTTGGGTTTTATTAGGTGGTCACTGGTGTGGATTGGGTTTAGCCTTTGGGTTCTATATTTTAACATGGCCACCAGGATGAAGTCATGTTCACGTTCCTTAATTTCCCTTGTTAGACGAAGGTAGAAGTGTCTCGTCTTGGGGAGGGGTCAATTATGTTGCATGGAGTTTGAGGTGGAGATGTGAGAGCAGATGGTGATAACAATAGTAAAAGTGCTATAATTGTATACGATTTAGGGCATGGGGGTTGTGGAGCACATGGTGGGCTAAGGTCTTTGATTTTCTTGTGGCTAGGAGGGGTAGAAAGATCCTAGCTCACAACAGTCATGGAGTATAAATCAGGTGTGGTGGAATGGGTAATGGCCACATCTCGAGCACACAGGGGAAGAGAAGAAATCTGAATGGTCTGCGGTGAGTTGCACATGCATCACCTAGGCTTTTTGTGTCACATTCCCTCTTCCTATACTAAAATAAAAATAAAAATCCTAAACTTTCTTACTAGGAAAAAGTGCTCATTTAATTCATTTTTATATGTGTATTGCATGGGTAAAATGTCTATGTTCCTTATATTAGTTGCATAATGGTTAATATTCATTAGTTACATTCATTTCCTACTCGATAAAGAGTCCATGTATAGTTTCTTTCTTCTATTTTTATATTGGGATATTTGGATAAGAGGAAAAAAAGTATGGAACTACGCCAGCAGAAGACTTCTTGCAACAAGGCATGAGACTTGGTTTTGAGACAATGTGCACAGTTTATGAGCCACTTCTTGCTGGTACATTGTTATTTGATTTACTTGATGTATATTATTTATTTCAATTTTCATTATTCTCACCAATGTAGATACACTCATCACACTTTATTTTTATTTTTCCATATGGAACAACATCAAGAACATAAAAGAAATCGATGAGATCAATAAAATATTGCTCCAAATAACCCAATTCATGGAAGTAGCTCGAACAATGATAGAAATTTCGTTGAAGAATGATGATGTATTTTGATATTAATGCAACCTTTTGAATTTTTTTGGAATAATTATTTCTAAGAATTAGAAATTTTGTTTAATGTAATGGACAGAATGTCCCGATTAAAAGAGAAAGGGTTACCAATAAAAATCCCATTTTGTGTGAGAAATATCCTGTTATTGACATATAATAAAATATATTTTAATTTATTATATTGTGTTATCCAATGTCGTTGTCAAATCTTACATTGATAATTAAATATGTGGATGACTCAATATTTTAATGAAGTGGTGTGGAATCTAATAATTTAACAAATTAATCCAAACATCATATACAAATGCACTAATCAAATTTGAATTTATAAAAATACTGCTATATGATATATGCCAATTTTTTGATGAATAACATATTTAAAAAATTACAATAATTTCACTATCATAGGTTGATATTTCAAAAAACTATGAAATTGTCTACAAAAACTTGGCGCGTCTACAACATATAAATGCACCTGTGTATTATTTTATATAAAAGCACCATGAGGACATATTTTGGCATGATCAAAACTTTTTCGGAAAATGATAGTTCTGATGTGTTTCTTTTTTCAAGAACTGGTATTATTTGAGATTAATGGTCTAATGCATTGTGATTCTTAACGCACGGGTGCTTTCATAAAACTAACACCCCGACACTACAAAATATTATTTCTAGCCCCATAAATTATGAAAACTAACAACATCCATCCTTTTATATAACTAAGATATCGAGGTGTTTCTACAAACGCTACATATCGATGTTGCAAGTTTAAAAAAATAAAAAATTTTGAGTAATTATTTTTTGTGTGCCCCGTATTTTTTCATACTAGAAAGCCCTAATGATTTTTTATCTATTAGCACTGGTGCGGCATGTATTACCCATCGGTGTTCTTTGTTTTCAATGCCTTAGTTCTTTTAGTTATGTATGTTTCTGAGTTCTTCTATATATGTAGCGCGCTAGTGGTACTCGTTTCTTGAAGCACACTGCAAAAAAAAATCTCCTAAAACTTCCCGCCACCGACATTTTTTTAGTTGTGATGAAGTTTTGTAAAAAAATTCGCTAAAACATCCGCTATCGTAAGCATATATTTTAGCATTTTTTTAAAAAAATTTATAACACTAAAACCCTCTGTTATAACCTCCACTAGAAGGTATTTTCCTTGAAATGTCTCTGGAATTCATCATATTGTGTACTGCATCTTTCGACATCTTTAAGAAGAGTTGGCCAAAAGTATCTTGCTTGCATGATCTTATACGTTTCCTTCTTCAGTGAAATCAATTCCATAGGGTCGATCATGAAAATATGAAAGGATATAATAGACTTCATCATCCCTCACAAATCTTCTTCAAATATCATCCAATCCCGACTTCAAGAGGTTTCTTCTAATCCATCTCTAGGAGGAGATTTGTCTAATGGTATTGCAATTATCCATTCAAGGTACGTGAGGAAGGAGTTGGTCAGTTGCTATATAGTTAGAAATATTTTCAAACCATGTAGAGATGAGTGAGATGGAAAAGAGATTCTCATCTAGGAGTTTATCATCGATTGACCGTTCATCTGCAAAAAATGTTCATCTTGAGAATAAATATGCAACAACATTTTATTTCTATGGTTTTCCAAAAAAAATTAAGTCAAACTACTATAAAATAATTACCCAACTAATTATCCTAGCATTCACATCTAGTTTTTTCATCAAATACTTAATTTTTACTTTTTCACTATGTATGAAGACTAGGTAACTAGCAATATCGTGTATAAACTTATTCAATATATATATATATATATATATATATATATATATATATATATATATATATATATATATATATAGATCGACACACACACATACACACTTGATTGTAAATGCAATTCATATAGCCAAGGAGAAGTATAACATATATTATAATTCTTTCCATAGTAAATATTTATATGAGATTTAAAATAAATGTTAATTATAAATAAAAATATTGTGTAGATTAAAGGTCAGTGGGGTCCTGGAAATACTATGATCAGGTGTGTTTTTAAGGCAATCCTAGAAGCTAAGTCATCGGTTCAATTCCCTGCACTATTCAGGCATTATTCTTGGACATGACCGTAATGTAGCCTCACAAATGCTGAAATTATAAAAAAAACCACACATAAAATGAAATAATTATTTATATACATATGTAAGTTGAGAAAGAAATTATTATGTCTATGGGTTCTTTCTACTTTCCTTTGAGAAAATTGTGTAATTCACTAAATTGACATATGAAATTTAAAATTCTCTCTCTCTCTCTCTCTCTCTCTCTCTCTCTCTCTCTCTCTCTCTCTCTCTCTCTCTCAATGTACATCCATTTTGATTCCATGCCTTTCATGGTCTCACAAGGACTAAAATTTGAAAAAAAAATTTAATATTAAAAAATTTAATCATTTTCTATGTAAAGTGGTTGAAACATTTCAATGTTATGTTTCTAAGATGTTTGATACCTGGAGGCTACACATGATATATTAATAATTATCATAGATCCATCTTAATCCAAAATCTATCATCCGAAAATCAATCAAGTTTTTGGAACTGAAACCCCTTGTTCATAGCTTACACTCAACAAAATTTGCACCCAAACAAATTTGATATATATCTACAATAAAAATTAATATACATTTACATTTATAAGAGAATAAATAAATTTTATTCATAAAATTAACAAATATCTATTAAAATATTATACATATATAATTTATTATCTAACTTTACCTATTTTTTAAATAAATTAAATAAATTTATTGAGAAAATTAAATATTATCCTCTCAAAACTTATAGCTTTGTCTTATTTAATATATGAGCAAAAAAACATTTCTCCAAGTCATTAAGTAACATAAAAAACGTAAAAATGATTTTGATTTATCTCAAAACTTGAAGAAATGGCGTATGTTGTTTATGTTGCAAAATGATCATGATTCTTTGCAATTTCACCATGGTTCCATGGCGTCGAGCTTCATTCTTTGACCTTGTGCTTCAATTCAACTTCATCGCACAAGGTTTACATTGTATCCTTCAATTCCGTAGACCGTGAAAGTAGAGAGGAGTTATGTCTTTGACCTGGGATCTTGTGCTCCATTTGGGCTCTGTCCTTACCTAGCTCCATCACATGGTGGCCTACTAGGAAACATGCCAGCAAATAATTTCCTTTCGTGAATTTTTCGAATGGGTTTTTCGTAAGGGTCGATTATGTATATGAGAAGCCTCCAAGCCAGATGTTCGTCATTATATATGAATACAATGTCGTCAGTGAGTGGGGTAATTATTACAAATTGTATGAAAAAATTCCCAAGCCAGACTTGGTTCCTAATGTTGGAACACCTAATCCTCCATGGGTAGGTGTGGAATGCAAAAAGTCACAATGGAGTCCAAGTGACCTTGGAATGTGAAACCAAGAGTCACACCATTGTACTATAAATGTACATCATGTATAATGGAAAAATAAGAAAGCCTCACGCTTATCCTTCATTGTGTGTTGAGTCTCTTGTGTGTGTGTTTATCTTCCTCATACACCATGTGTGTGCTTTAACATGGTATCAGAGCTGATACGTCCATAACTAGCTCAACCTTGAGTGAGCCATTTGTGTTTATGGCCTATGCATATCTGCAAAAATTCTTGGCATCTTTGCAGCACTCAGAGATTGTTACAGCAGACATTTTGCCGCATTCAGAAATTTGTTCTTGGAGAAGAGAAGCATTCAAAATCCATGGCAGCATTCAGAAATTGGTTTGAAGAAGAGCAGCAGTGGTTTTGAAGAAAAGCAGCATTGTGTATCTGAAGGTTTTCTCACTGCTTATTTTTCCCTGCAATTTCTGCCCATTAAATTTTTGCATTGAAGAGCTGCTGGAAAATAGTGTTTCAAAGTTGATTTCTAAAAGGAAAATTTCTGAGTTTTTCATTGAAAATCTCTGCAAATTTATGGGTTTTACTACTGAAATTTTCAGGAAAATTTGGCATTTTCATTCTTTGCTGCTGAGAAAATTAATTTATACTACAAATCTACAAGATTCTGCTATACATCTGGAAAGTCTGCAAGTTCTCTATTGAAAATTTTGTAAAATTATTGTTGTTTTTCTCTTTTACTCCTTTCTGTTGTTTTAAAAAAAAATTTAAAAAATTTAAAAAAATAAAATATAAAATAAAAAATATCTCTGCAATTCCAAGCCTTTCGATCCTCTTTCCCCTACAATTTATTTTTACATAACATCCCATATCCCTCACATACAATCCCCTTACCCAGACTCCTCCTTGCTTACCCTGCACCAACGCTCCTCATAACACATCGACCCTCACCTACGCGCTGTTTAACCTCACTGATGGCCCCTCGGCCTTTCTACCCTCACCCCTACGCCATACAGCTCCCTCTCTTGACTCCCTCTATGGCTCTCAAGCCTCACTCCTCTCCCCTCGGCCGTTCCCCCTATCCACACTACCCGTCCCCCCCTAAGCTACCCCCTCTCCTCCCTCTCGGCACCTCTCAAACCTCCCCACGACTCCATTCTCTCTTACGGCCTCTCCCTTATGGCCTCCTTTCAAGCATTCAATTTTATTTAATTTTTTAAATTTTCCTCCCCTTTTCCCTTTTAAATTCATTTTTTTTATTTTGTTATTTAAAACACAACACTTCCCTTCCCTAATTAAAATTTCCTCCATTTTTTATTAATTCTTATTTCAATTAATTTATTTTTTTATTAATTTAAAAAAAAAATAGTAGAGAGAGAGGAAAGAGAGAACATGAACAGCCGAAAAAGAAGAAATGACATGTGAGCAGATGGACTGAATACATAGAGAAAATTGCAGATTTGACATTATGTGATTTGTGGCATAAGGGTGATTTTCTGAAGAAATTGACATTTGAAGACGAGTTGTTCTTGATGAAAAATAGGTTTTTGAAGAAGAAAATTCAGCTGCCTTAAAGGATTTTTGCACAAGTATTTTTGCTGCACATTCGTACAAATATTTTGGAGAAATATTGTATTAAGTTGACATTGTATTGTGAGTGGATATTGCTTCTTCATAGTTGCAATCAAGATTTGAAGTGTAAATTTGAATTGTTGATATAAGTCATTGTTGATTTTCCTCTATCACTTGAGGAGTAGATTTTGTACTTGAAATTTCCATAGTTGGAAATTCTTTGCAGTAATTTGTATTTGTTGAATCACATTGTAAACGGGTGCATTTTCGGTTGAAGCCGACACCCTTTCATTTTTTAGCCTAAGTTGTTGAAATGGCTAAAATCAATGAGGCATTAGTCTTGTTGAATAACATCTTTAATTCAAATGTTGATGATGTGATAAAAATGAGCAAGGATACTCTTTGTAACATTCAAAGTTGTTTACAAAATGCACAAGAAAAGATTGAGTTTTTGCAGTTGGAAACTCAGCTTCAGCAAGACGAACTTCAACAAAAGAGTCACCATTCTGAACCTGTTTCTGTTCAGAATATTGTGAAGGACTCTCATCAGAAGAAAGAAGATAAAGTTATAGTTGATCCACATTCAATGCCTTGTACTAGAGCATATGTACATGCAGATGTAGTAGCTCAGCCTGTACTTATCAAGCCCATCATCAGACCTTGGGAAGAGCTTGTCCACAACAAGCACAGAACTGGTCTTGGATATGACAAGGATGTGTTCTTTCATATTCCAAACTACATCAAGCCCATCATATTTCAGAGTGTCAGATTCATGTATGACAGTTCACCTACAGCTGTTCCAGATCCTGTTTGATAACAACAACAGATTGAGAAATGCCAACACTATGATCGAGTTGGCCATATGAAATATCACTGTTTTGATCTTCATCCATGCAAGCATTGTGGTCGGCACCCTCATTCTTTAGACAGATGCTTCAGAAACAAGCCTCCTGCAAGAAAAAAGATTCATATTGGATGGATCGCTTCTTGGCAATGGGCATCAACAACCAAGAAGATGTTTAAGTCGCATGTCAAAACATGTTCAAGAATATTGAGTAAACTTGCAGTTGAGTTCTCGCCATCATCTCACCTTGTCCCTGACAGGGGGGAAAATGGTGGTCATGTACAAGCTTCGACGTCAGATCAAGCGAGCCTAAGCCACAATCTCTCATTCCACGTTTAGAGTTGTAGCCAGAGACATAGCAGTTCAAGCGAGCTTGAGCCACAATTCGTCATTCCAGATTTAGAGATGTAGCGAGAGACATTGATGCCCATGATCATACCTTCGGTTGGTGGACAACCTTAAACCATCATTTTTGGTTGGTGGATAACCTAAAACCATCATAGGTAGTAGACCTCCCTTCTCTTAGGTCGAAGGTCTCCCCTTCATATATGAGGAACACTTCCTCTAGCAGAAGCCTTTAGCTTCTTGCCAGCTATGGTTGAGTTTCGGGAAATGCTTCAAGCATTCCAGAGTTGTTGGTAATCCTAAAACCATCACAGGTAGTAGACCTCCCTTCTTTTATGTTGAAGGTCTCCCTTTTTTATGAGGGACAATTCCTCTAGCAGAAGCCTTCAGCTTCTTGCCAGTTTTGGAAGAGTTCTGGGAACTGCAACAAGTTTTTCATTCCAGTGTTGGTGGTCATCCTTAAACCACCTCTTATTTCCAACATTTCAGAGAGTTGATTCAGCCCAAGTGCTGTCATGCATAGTTTTCAGATTTGTATTACAACTCTCTTCTTGGACTCACACACACCCCTTCGAATTAAGGGGGAATGTTGGAATAGCTAATCCTCCATGGGTAGCTATGGAATGCGAAAAGTCACAATGGATTCCAAGTGACGTTGGAATGTGAAACCAGGATTCACTCCATTGTACTATAAATGTACATCATGTATAATGGAAAAATAAGAAAGCCTCACGCTTATCTTTCATTGTGTGTTGAGTCTCGTGTGTGTGTGTGTTTATTCTTCTCATACACCATGTGTGTGCTTTAACATGGTGTTTAACACCTAAGCTTTTCCTAAACTAGAAGTTTTCCTCCAAAGTATTTGTTGAAACCATTGGGTGGGATTTTCAATGGATTTTTAGGAAATATTACAAAATTATTGAATTAATATTCCAACAAGAGTGGTCGAGCTGGGCTTTGGTCATGTATACAACATTTGATTCAAAAACCTCCAACTGAGAGGCATTCCCAAAGGTGTTGAGTCTTCGTTGTGGAATTTTTGTGATGGTTTGGATGAGGAAAAGAAAGGTCTTGAGGAGCCATGTCTTCAAAATTTCCCTATTTTTATTAAACCCCTATACACACATTCTCTGTATGTTAAGGTAAAGGAGGCAGGAATTGTAGTTTTGGTAGCTGACAACATACATCATATTACAAGTATTCTAGTGTGATAAATTAGTCTCCTTTATGAAGGGAGGTTATTGTAGTTGGAAAGTGATCTTAAAAAATGGAATTAAAAATGACACCATTATCTCCTTAGTTGTTTCTCTGCAAGGAGGTGTAAACAGAGGTGAGGCTTTTTCTTCTCCCAAGCCCATATCTTTCAAGGAAGCCTTCAAGCTGGATTCCAGTTTGCAGATTTCCAAAGATATTGCAGGTCAAGCTTTTGTGGTAGAATAGTTCTTTATTTCCCAATGCTTAATATGAATGAGGACATTAATAATAAAGTAACTAACTAATTTTTAATGTCGGAGGATTATATGTCTTTTTAATGGCATTTGGCCTTCGAAATATTAGTTCCGAGATTAGGTTGACGACAACTAGTCCCAAAATATTGATAAATTATTTTGTTCACAGGGATACTTAATGGTTTTCTTCAAAGATCTAAAATATCCGAAGAAGGTTTTCGACCAAGGGCCTTGTTTTTGGGGTAGGGTTATCCTGTTGATTCAACCATGGTTTTAATATTTTAATCATCTTACCATGAAATATTTACTAGTTCCTATGTGGGTTAGGCTCCCTAACATTACTCTTCATTGGAACAAGCAAGCTATATTGGAGTATATTGGAGAATCTATAGGAAACTTCATCAAATTTGATAGTGGTAGATTATCTCAGGGTTTTGTAAGTTTCATATAAATTTGTGTGGAAGTGGATCTTACTAAATAATTTCTTGAAAAGGTCACTCTACAGTGAGAAGGAAAGGAATATATCCAACCATTAGATTATGATAATAATGCCTTTAAGTGTAGAATTTTCCAACAACCTCGCGACATTTAGAATATGTTTCCCTCTTCCATAGGGGATTTCTACAAGTAGGCGCCAAAGAGAAACCGCAACCGTTAGAGAGATTAAAAGGTCACATTAGAGTCAAAGATTTAAATAACTCAACATACGAATAGTCTACATAGTCACATCACCTGACACTTCAACCTCTAAAGGCAGGTGACCTCAGTTGCATCGACACAACCCTCAACATAGGTAAATATTTTGATGAATGAAAATGAGTGATCCTAAACCATAATTTTGCGTGCAATTTTTGGAACCATTAGCATTGTCATTCTGATGTGGATAAAGATCTATCTAATTGATTAATCTATATTCTATAGAAATTTCTGATGAAAATGAAGAAGCAAAATTATCCTTTGTTGCAACGGATGGCTCGATAGGATTGATTTATGTACATAGGAGAAAGGATAAAAAAGAAAAATGCATAAATCACCATGGTTTTTAAAATGAGGATTGAGATATATGGTGTCTAAAGTATATATTTTTCTGTTGTAATATGTTTTTTTCAAATCAATAGAATTAAAATTTACAAAAAATATACCATCACAAACATATTTTGCCTCCTATGAGTGTTGAATTCATATCATAAAATAAACCACAAATAACATAGCTTCATTACCAACTTTCTCACAATGGATACTTTTTAGAAATTGGTTCACCAATATGCTTAAAACTAACCGTAAAATATTTTAGATTTTTTATATTAATACAAATTTAACTAAAGTATGTTTATTTTGGAATATTGTTCTTACATTTTTAAATTTAATTAAAATATGTTTATTTTGGAATAGATTTTTTAGAATTTTAATTTAAGTATCAATAATTATTAAGTGGATGATAATATTTAATCTCAAAATCATATAAAAAATAAATTATATAGTTTTTTCCATTTTAATGAAATAGAGAAATTAAAAAAATTAAAGAAATATCACATGAATAAGAGTAAATACATTATTTCCATGAAGTTGAAAATAGATGTTTATAAGTGTTATTTTACTTTTTAAGCACTATCTCGTGTACTAGTTAAAATTTAGTGCGAAAAAATAAGCCTAAATCATTGTTAAAGAATGAAACAATATTATTGAAGAATGAAAACTATGGACCAAATATTCTCTATCTAAAATTCTATGGGAAAATATCAGCCCATGACATTGTTAAAGAATGAAAATAGTATTGTTAAAGAATGAAAAATCTGGAGCAAACATTATATGGTCAATATTCAAAATGAGTGAAATAGATTATATAGGAGACATCAACATTAAATGACTAAACTTGAACCAAAGGGAACTCGAGTAAACTATAAGTTAGTGTGATACTTTATGGAAAACTATGACACCTACTACATGGTTGGAATTAGGTTCTCCACAAGTAATGTAACAAAGTGTATCTACAAGTTAAAAATTTTAATATTAAAATGAAAATAAATATTCATTGTTAAAAACCTTGGTATATGATTTTTATCTCTTATAATTATTTAAAATAAAATTAAAATTTATTAAAATTTTATTAATATAAAGAAAATAAATTTACCTTATGGAATTAAGCTAGCCTTAAGACATCCCAAACTTTGGGGTGTTTGCCAGTTTGAGGATGGCCCTTGTGAGGGACACCACCCACGATCAAACTTTATGTAGGTGGTTGTGCCTTGTGTTGGAAAGGAAGAAGAGTAAAGGCACAAATAACACAAAGATTTCACACATGAAACACACAAGAGTTGTGGCTTTTCTATTAATCATATGAACTTCAATCAAAATGAATACAATGAACGCAGCGAAGGGTATTATCCTAAATCGCTTGACATGCAGACACTTACCAAACTCATCTATCACAAAACTCAACTTTCTCAACGCTCACTTAACTGACTATCTAACTCACTCATAAATTTATCTATCAAAAAACTCAGCACTTACTTTACTCATTGTCTAACTCTGCATGCAGAAGCTAATTAACTATTTTAATACCCTCGCCCCCCCCTCCCCCCCTCCCCCCCCCCCAAAATACGACCTCTAAACTAAAACATAACTCATGAAAACTCAAACATGCCTCCTGGTCTATGTTTCAGGTAGGCTTACAACACCCAAGTTTCTTTTGTGAAACTCAAACACATGTATTGCTAATGACTTTGTAAATATATCAGAAAATTGATCACTAGATTTACAAGGCTTTTAGTGAACTTCGCCATTGTTCACAAGTTCTCTAATAAAACGATATCTAGTATCAATATGCTTTCTCTTGTTATGAAACACCCTATTCTTGGATAGTGCGATCGTTGAAGTGTTGTCAGAATATATTGTTGTCGGTCCTTGTTATTTCTGCTTGAGTCCATCCAATAATCTTCTTAACCATCCTACTTGAAATGCTGTTGATGTTGCTGCAACATATTCTCCTTCTGTTGATTATAGTGTCACAATGGGCTTCCTCTTAGATGCCCATGCTATCACACCTGAAACAAGATGTACGACATAATCGGATGTGCTCTTCCTATCATCCAAACTACCTACAAAATCACTATTGGTGTACCCAATAAAATATTTATTTTCTGTAGTTGCATACATTATGCCACAATATCTAGTTCCTACTATGTATCTCAAAATTTTTTTTCCAGCACTCCAATGTGTGTCTTTTGGAGTCTCCATAAATATGGAAATCAAACCCACTCCTTGCATAATATATTTTCTTGTAGTTGTGAGATACATGAGGCTTCCAACAAGTCTTTTGAATATATTTTGATTGACATTTGATTCTTTATCATCCTTTCTTAACTTTGTACCTATTGCAACTGGTGTAGATACAGGTTTGCAATTATCCATCCTGAATATTTTCAGCAAATCTCTGGCATATTTATTTTTGAAAATAAAAATTCCTTTTTCAGATTGCTCAACTTCTATGCCAAGAAAATATTTCATGAGATCAAGATATGTAATCTAAAATGATTTCATCATGGCTTCTTTAAATTCATCTAAATCAAGATTAGCTGTGAAAATCATGTCATCAACATATAAGAAAACAATCAAATTTGTCCACGCTCATTTACCTTTGTGTACAAGGTAGGCTCAATGTTGCTTCTACAAAATCCATTCTTAATCATGTAAATGTCGATTCTAATATGCCATGTTCTAGGTGCTTGCTTCAGTCCATAGAGAACTTTCTTCAACCGATAAAATTTATCTTCTTTACCTTCAACTTCATCACCTGGAGATTGTTGCACATAAATTTCTTCTTCTAGAATTACATTCAACAAGGTTGATTTGACATCCATATGATATACTTTCCATTTGTTCTAAGCTGATATGGCTAGAACTGCTCTTACAGTATCCAATCTAGCTACCAGAGAAAATGCTTCCCCAAAGTCTATTCCACGTTGCTGCGAGAATCCTTTTGTTACAAGTCTTGCTTTTAATCTGTCAATATCACCTTTCTCATTCAACTTTGTATTGTACACCGACATCACACCAATGAGGTTTTTACCATTTGGAAAATTAACAAATACCATGTATCATTCTTTTCAATAGAATCAATTTCATCTATGGCTTGCACCCAATTTTCATCTCTAATTGCCTCTTCAAACGAAGAAGGTTGGAATGGCAGCAATGCAAAATTTGAACTAACATCCAAATCATCATAAATATCTTTTGGAATTCTCATATTTTTCTTACCATTGCTTGATTCATTACTTGATTCGATGTTTGGAGAATTCTGGTCTGTTGATCTGCTTCAAGATCCATGCTTCTATGAAAATATTCTTACTGGCGTGCCCCTGTTTGGTGTCTGCTCTCTTGATTCTTGTTTCTCATTTTCTTCTACATCATCCTCCTCCACCAAAGGTGATTGTGCATTGATTGTTTTGTATATAGTCTCATTCAATGACTCTTGTTCTTTGGATGCAACATCTCTGCTAATTATTGTCTTCTTGGTGAGAAGGTTATACAATTTGTAAGCTTTTGACTACTCACTATAACCGTTAAATATGCATTTTTCACTTTGATCATCCAATTTCCCTCTTATCCGTTTAGGCACATTTTCATAGGCTACACATCCAAAAACTCTGAGATGAGATACATTTCATGGCATACCTAACCATGCTTCTTCTGGAACTCTGTTCATAACATTCTTTGTAGGTGATTTTTTTATCACATAAACATCAGATGCAAGTGCCTCTGCCCAATACTCATTAGACAATTGTCTTTCTTTGAACATGCTCTTTGTCATGTTCATAGTGGTTATGTTCTTTCTCTTTGCTACACCATTCTGTTACAGTGTGTATCTAGTTGTAAACTGTCTTCCCATTCCATTTTGTTTGCAGTACTCATGAAATTCCTTCGAATCATATTCTCCACCATGATATGATCTTAATACCTTGATCTGTCGCTCACTTTGGTTCTCTATAAAGGCTTTGAACTCTTTGAAATTTGAAAAAGTTTGAGACTTATTCCTCAAATAGTAAACCCAAGTCTTTCTGCTATAGTCATCAATAAAAGTGAGGAAGTAACAACTTCCACCCATTGATTGTGTTCTCATAAGTCCACACAAGTTTGTATGCACCAACTCAAGTGGTTTCTTTTCTCTATATGAAACTTCCTTTGAAAAACATTCATGGTGTTAATTTCCCAAGATGCAACACTCACAAGTACTAGCATGTTATTTGATGGGAGGTAATCCTCTGACCATATGTTTATGCTGCAACAATCTTAAATCGGAAAAAATGTAAGCGTCTAAACAGAAAGTGCCATAACGAGTAATCATTGGAAATTGCAATTGTAAAAGAACTAACTTGATCATTGTAGTTCATAATTAAAGGAACTAGTTTTTTCCCCATCATCTGCACCTTTGCTATCAACTGCTTCTTTGGGGATTTTTCATAAATAACACACTCTTGCCCCTTAAAGGTAATTTTTTATACTTTCTATGTCAATTGAGCAACACTAATCAAATTATGTTTAAGAACAGGAACATAATATACCTCTGAGATTTTATTTGGCTCCCCCTGCTTGGTCAGAATGTTGACCAGTCCTTTTCCATCTACATCCACATTCTTGTCATTCCCCAAATTTACCTCTATCTTCACAGATTGATCCAAATTTGCAACTAAATTCTTGTTGTGTGTCATGTGGTTACTGCAACCACTGTCTAATAGCCACACCTTATCAGATGATTCATGCATGTTATTGCATTCTAGGAACATGGATTTAATATTCTCTATACTAACATTAGATTTCTGGTTTCCTTGATCAGCTAGCTTCTTCTTGCAATCAGGAGCATAGCGACCAAATTTATTGCAATAATAACATCTCACCTTTGATTTCCGTGACCTGTAATTATTATTGAAGCTGCTACTATTGGTGCTTCCACTTTCATGTTCATTCTCTTCTCGGTCATCTCTTTGACCACCATATCTTCCACCTCGTCATCTACCTCTCAATTGACCTCTGCCTCACACTCTTCAAATAGAAGCTTGACTTTTGAGAGCAGTTCCTAAAGTAGAATCCTTATTTTTTTCTATCATTTCCTCATGCGATAGAAGTGATCCCATTAACTGATCAACTATCAGACTTTCCAAATCTTTTGCTTCTTCTATGGATGCTACCATGACATCAAACTTGCTAGATAAAGATCTAAGGATCTTCTCAATTACTGTTCAATTTTTAATTTCTTCACCCTAAAATTTTAACTGATTTACGCCAGACATGACCCTATTCATGAAAGAATCGATGTCCTCTATCTCCTTCATCTGCAGACTTTCAAAATCACTCCTAGTATTTTTCAATTTAAGAATATTGACTTTTTCCATACCTTGATAGTTTGTCACCAAACTTTCCCATGCCTCCTTTGCTGAAGACGTGATCATTATCTTCTGGAACACTCCTCGGTCCACTCCCTATAGGATAAGAAGCAACGCTTGTGCATTCTTCCATTTTTCTTTATTCCATTGTTCCCTCTCTACATTAATGAGAGCTTGTTCTTCTGTATCATCTCAAGGTTCTGCAAACCCAAACTTGACATGATCCCAAACATCATGTGCTTTTAGCATGGTCTCCATATTAATGGCTCATATATCATAATCCTTTCGTGTGAAAAAAGAAGTTATAGTTAGACGCTGCTGATAGTCATCTTTCTTCAAACAAAAATTCACTTCTAAAACCCTAAGTTTCTTTTTTATAAACTATGCTAAGCTAAAAAAAAAAACAACCTTCTACTAAAACTCTATGTTTTAATTTTTTTATATAAGAATTTTTTTTTATAAAAAAAACTTTATAAAATACCCACTGTTCCAAAATCATTAAAATAATTTTATTTTTTTTAATATTTATAATAAGCTCTTTTAAAATACTTATTATAATTGGTCTTTTTCACAACATTAGAAGGGCTTTTAAAATACTAGTGAACTAAGAGTGTTTTAAAAATCTTCATAAGAATGTCTTTTTACCAGCTTGTTGACTTTTATCGTTCGAAGAATATGTAAACCTCTAAAAAATTGATACGAATCTTCTTTAGAAAAAATACCGTGTGGATTTACTAAGGCTGCTCTTAATACTGCAGCATGCTTAACGTTGTGCACGTTATTATAGAGTTGCCTTGAACGCTTCTGCTGCTTTGTTGTAGTGCGTTAAGATTAATGCGGCGAGTTGTCAACAAGGTCGTTTGCTCTGAAAATGCGTTAAGATTATCAACTATAACACACTTTTATGTTTAGTGCACCACCGTCCTTTATCTCACTATAGGGTGCATTATAGGGAGAAAAAAATTTTATGTGCTTACACACACGGATGATTGTTAATCTTTCTTTTCCTCGTTATTTGTAATTTATCAATTTATTGTTAAAGATTAAAGGGACAAATAATAAAAAGATTTCACACACTAAACACACACTCGAGCTGAGACTCTTCTATTAATTATAGAAACTTCAATCACAACTCACATAACTCAACTTGCTCAACGCTCACTGTCTCTCTAACTTACTCACAAAATTTATATATCACACAATTTGGAAATAAGAAGGGCTTTTCTTCCACAAATTCCTATGATCTACGCTCCGGCTTTTATGTTTTAATTTTCAATGGAAGCGCTTTGGCAGAAAATCCTATTAAAGAAGGTAATCCCAACCACCTGCTAGGTGTTGAAACCATCAGTCCAAGTGTCCAGTGCAGTTTCTAGTTAGTCCAGTTTAGTCCAGTTACACTATAGTCATTTGTTGTTGATGTTCCCAATGTAATCCTATTTAACTAATTTATAATATTGAGATGAAAAATCCTCTCCTCCACTTCTTTTTCACTTTTTCAATTCTTGTCATGGTATTGGAGCTAGCTTGCATAGGCCTTCCAAAAGAGCAGCAACAAAGCCAAGTTGGAGTAGTAGAGAGGAGAGGCGAGCCTGCATAAGACTCTTTGGCAGAGCAGCAGAAGTTTAAGTAATGTTGAAGAAACCAAAGAAGAAAGAAAAAGCCAGGCGAAGCCAGTGAAGGCACCAACAAAAATAATTGCAGAAAGGTTGTTCTAGAGGAAAGCCAAATTAAAAATTTGTGCACTAATGCACTGCTGGAGAAGAAGCTTAGCGTTAGTTCTAACACACTATTTGAGAAGCAGCTCCACGTTATAACGCACCAACAAAAGCTAACAGTCGCGTTAAGCATCATTTACTTACAACGATCTCAAGTAACATGGGACCAGAGTAGATTGCTTACGTTAAGCTACACGCCAAAGTCGAGCTTAATTACCCATGTTAAGGTATTTTTTTCATTTTTGTGAATTCATTCACGATGGTTATGAAAGTTGTTTTCCACTCCACGTGATTTAAAAGAAAGAAAAGTTTTTTTATTAAATTTTTTTTATATAAAAAAAGCTTAAAATTTTTCAAAGGTTTTTTATAAAGAGGTTAGGAAAGAACATGTGGTGAAGAAATTTAAAATAATTTTTTTTTTCGTTTTTTTTTTGTAAAAATACGTCAAATTGTCAGTGTAAAAGATAATTTTTTAGAAGCAAGGTATTTGATGCATATATAGACTCGTCTGTTTGTGGAAACCAAACAACGAGGCCATGGGAAAAGCCAAGAGGCTAAAGAAAAAATAGAAGATGTTCGAGATCTTTTTAGATTTGGAAATAAGAAGGCAAAAAGATGCCTATGCATTAGGATGCATAAAAGAATCTGTCAATGACAACATTCTCCCTCTAATCTCAGATGCTAAGACAGACAAGGAGGCATGGGACACCCTTAAGAGATGTTTTGGTCGAAGGGGGAGCATTGAAGTTGAAGATGAAGGTGGATATGTAGCAGCAGATCTACAGTGAGATGAAGAGTCAGAACTAGCACAGAGAGAGCACGAAGATGCTTCTCAACCCCACTGTACACAGCGACATGTGGACGATGATTTGATGATTCCAACAATGGAGCTTGCTGACAAAGATATTAGGAATGCTGACGAAGATATTAAGAATCCAACAACAGAGCTTGCTGACGAATATGTGATTATTCCAGCAACACAACTTGCTGATGAAGCCTTGACGATTCCAACAATGGAGTTTGCTGATGATGACTTGTTGATTCCAGCAACACAGCTTGTTGATGAAGATATGACGAATCCAGCAACACAACTTGCTGATGAGGATATAATGAATCCAACAACAGATTTTGCTGAAGATATAGTAAATCCGGTGATTAATATTGTTGATGTAAACTTTGATAATAAAATTTTGGTTAATGATGACTAGTTGCAAATGATGGAACAAAAATATGATATCGACATGATGTTATTTGGTGAGATAACCCCACTGCAATTAGTGGAAGAAAACATGTTTGCAGCATTACAGGTTAGTGGGAAAGAGACAAAATACAGAGACAGAAGCAAAGAAAGAGATAAAGGCAGAGACAAAGATAGAGACAGAGACAGAGGAAGATGCAGCAAAGGAAGTGCAACATCAGAAATCTCTCATTGCAGAGCAGAAGGAAGAATAGAGAAAAAAGAAGAGACAGAAGCAAAGAAAGAAGTCTGCAAAGGGAAAACAGAAACAAAGATAGAGGCAGAAGAAGAAAAGGAAACACAACAGGAGAAAACTCTCCCTGTATGTAGAGCAGAAAGACCAAAACCAATGTCGTTCTCAAAATATTTTTAATTCCAACATTGATTTCAAGTGTGCAGGTACACAGAATGATTATGAAGAGCACACTATAGAAGACAATATGTCGCAGCAACCCATATACAAGTCAATTTTTTAAAAAGTCCAAGACATGCTTAGACAGTCTGGAACAATAGGAGACCTGCACCAGCAAATGAAGAAGCATAGTTCTCAATGATACAGCAAACCGAAAAATATGAAAAAAATTTAGAGGCTACAAAATCTCGAAAAAGAGAAGAAGATAACTAAATTTAGCTGAAAGTCAATTTTTAAATCGTAAGCCTCGCAGAGACTTGCTAAGTGTCGAAACCATGAGTCCAAGTGTCCAATTCAGTTTCTAATTAGTCCAGTTTAGTTCAGTTACACTACAGTTATTTATTGTTGTATTTCCCAATGTAATCCTATTAAACTAATTCCTAATATTGAGATGAGCAATGCTCTGCTCCACTTCTTTTTCAGTTTTTCAATTCTTGTCAAATCCATAAGATCCGAAGGCAGTTGGGCCCGGGCTCTTGCAAAATTATGTGTCTGATACAAGTCGACCTCGTGGACCAGGTTTCTCTCTCGTTGAGCGCAATGCTTTTAGGGCTCGTACTCATTTCGCGCTCGCTGGTTTTCGCAATCGGGGTTGTCGTTAATAAAACCACAAGATGACAGGTCCCTGGCCTTGCAGAAACAAAAGTCTCAAGTTACAGCGTCTGGAGTTGCAGTAAAGAACAGATCATGGGTTTTCTGCAGAAATCCAGAACTCTTGCAAGATGCTACTCAATGGTTTTTGTAGGAAATTCCAATTTTTTTTTAAATCCAGATTATAGGTATTAAGTAGTTTCAAAATTCTAAAAAAAATATCGAAAGTGCTGAATTTATTTTCACTCATTGAAACAAGCAATTCCAATTTCAGATTTCCACTCATTAAAACAAACCATTCCAATTTCAGATTTTTTGAGAAAAATAACACTTAACGAGAAAATGTCTAGCATAACCTGATTGTCAACTCAATGAACAAGTCCCTTACAATATTCCCGTCCCCTCACTAGACAAGTCCCTTAAAATATTCCCGTGCGTCGAAATGCATGTCCGCTATTGCAGGATTCTCTAGCTCCAGGTAAATTGCCGTCAATCATATATCATTCCTTGTCTTGATCTTTGAGCTACTTAATGTCGCAAGAACGAGCGAAGGAAGAATCTAGGGTTTTTGTTTCATAAAGTTGGGCCGCCCACCCATTCTTAGCCAGATCATATGAAAGAGGCAAATATATAGGAAAAAATACTAAATGAAAAAGTCACAATGATACTGCGCGTGACCCAACAATTGCATCTCGCTCGTCGGGGACAATAATTCAATTACTCGCAAAGACTGTTGAGTCCAAATAAACAATGGCGTACACATACTGACAGAATCAATTTATTTCAGTCACATTACGGTACTCTGCAGGTTCTGTAAATCTTCTAGAGTAAGTCACCACCAGAAATTGAAAATACAGTTCCATCAATTCAAGCATCCCTCAGAATGAGTACCAACAAATTTAGTATTAATAATCATTGTTGTTAATACAGAGTGTGTTCCCGAGAATGATCGAGTGGTGTTGCCTAATGTTTATTAAAGTTTATATATCTGCAATTACCAAGGAATTTGTGGTAACTGACGGTATCGTAACCCTACTCAACTATACAAAGAAGCTGTAGAAACTCAACCTCATGACAGTACTGAACAGGTACGTCAAATTCTTGCCAAGCCATTGCGTCCTGTAGCGATGGTATTTTAATCTAATATATAGAACATGGGGTGCTTGAAAATTGAACTTTCCTACTCTCCAAAGGATTTAAATACGAAAGGCTTATATATAAGTGTCTCTGCTTTTTCGTACGAGTAAGAGTGCATTCTGAGTCGAAAAAGCAAGTATCAGAAAATCAGACATGAATTCCAATATGTCATACTCGGCAGACGTTAAAATTCGAGTCGTGTAATTTTTTTTTAATATTTGTGTAAATTAATGGTATGTATATAAAATAAGTTGTATAGAAATGGAAGTAAGATCATAAAAAATGTATTTATAGTTTTGAAGTTTATTGTTTAAAAATATTAAAATAAATGGGTGGTAAAGGATTATATATATGTGTGTATGTGGGGTTAATCTCAAAACATTTGTATAATATTAAAATTTAAAAAAAATCATAAAAATTAATTCAAATATAATTTTATTTATTATTATTATTAAGAAAATTAATATACTAGTTAAATATGTATATATGTTAGAAAATATAGATATGATTTTTGATCATGTAGATTCAACCTGATTTTACAATACTATGTTTTATAGATGCTACATGCTCAAAAAGTCATAATTCATTTCATATGACTATTTTAGATATAGACTTTTATTCATCAGTCAAATTAATTAAATGGGAAGAAATGACATAACTATTTTGGAGATAAATCTATTTGTGACTTATACCAAGAATATTCTAAAATATTCCATGGAGGTGAAATACCTTATTTCATTTCATTTCTCTGATGCTTTGAAGGTTTTTTTTTCTTCTTCTTCTCATTTCATATGAACTAAGGATTCCATGTACTTCATCCATATTAAAATCTTTCATAAGTTTGATTTATTCAATGGCTACCATTGCATTAAATCTCAAAGGGAGAGACCTCAACACTTTATGAACAATTATCGATTCATCAATCTTTTCATCATGTCCTCTAATACTATTCACAACCTCATCTACACAAAGTAAGAAGCTTGTAATATCTTCTTCTTCACTCATCCTTAAACCCTCAAATTACATCCAATGAGTTTGAAGCTTTGCCATCATTGTATTTTCATCTCTTTCATAGGTGCTTTAAATATCATTCCAAATATCTTTAGGAGACTTACATTGCATAAATTTAACAAATTTTGATTTCAATGCACCACATAAAATAACATTCATTACATTAAATTTATTTACAAATGATCCTTTCTCGTCTTGATTAACTAGAGGTGTTATTGAAACTTTGTAGCCATTCACAACAGATAGATAAATGTAAACACTAAGAGACATTAGAAAGTTCCTCATTCATACCTTGGAGAATGCATGATTTGTTCCATTAACGCCTCTTTTCTCCCTTTGTTATCTACCTTCCAATCGTTAGAATGCTTCTAAAGGAACTTTCTCTAATACCGATTTTTAGAAATACAAAAGAAACAAATTTTTTTTAGGAGTTAAAGGTTTTGAGAAATTGCAACCTAAGTTGCAGAAAGAAACAATCATAAAGAATTTGGTAAGAGCATCTAAAGACAAATTTGTGAGGTCCCTATGATTCTAAATGTGCCGATCAACATTCCAAATTTGTTTTAATACATCAAGGAGGCTAAAACAAATGCTTATTGCTAAATTAGGTGAGGGAAATGGTTTGTTCTTCGACTGCTATATGATTCCTTATTTTTCTACAAGCAGAGGCTAATGAGCTAGTAAGATATTTGTGATGTAAACTGAAGGTGAAGAAGAGAGGTAGTAATGATGAATAATTATGTGATTTAACTATTAAAGGCTTGGGATAAGCTAATAAATTTTTTTTCATCACAAAATCAAGTTCTTTCTATATCCTATAACCAAAAATTTAGTTGCACAGTAAAACAACAATTTGTAGAATTTATAATAGAAAACATAATGGAATGGAAAAAGACTTGAGGATGAATTAATAAGTGATATGAATGATAAAAAAATGTATTCAAATTGTATAAATGTCTTGTAAACAATATTTTCTCAAGAAAATACCTACTTAATCATGCACAAAATGATCAAACTATAATTTCCAAAAATGTTAATGTTAAAAGCTAAGCTAGACAAACACAAAGCATAATATGAATAGAAGTATAAGAGAGCTATGAGGATTCTAGGGTGGTATCAACCCAAGCATGATTAGAATCTTTGAAGGAGAACGAAGCTAAGAGTTGAAATAAGGAACTATTTCTATTAACTAAAAATATGCTCTTACATTACAATGTTGTAAAACATGCTTGGGAATAGTCAAATATCATAATATTAGTTTTCTAATACTATTCTAATTGTACCCTTAGGACCAATTCTATTGTATTATTTATACATCATCTGGGGTAGTAACCTCCTTTAGAGAAGGGTTGCATTTTCGTTCAAAAATCCTTAAAAAGGGGATCTTGTCTGAGATCGAGGCATTAAATGCTCTAATCTAGTTGAGTTTAATTCTTCCTAATGTAAGGAATGAGTCCCTAAAATCTCTCCAATGTTGGATTCCTCAAAATATACTAAATGTCTCTGTAAATCCTACACAATAAACATATCAAAGCACATAAATAATGATAAATACATCAAACCCTCTAGGAACTCATCAAACTAGGAAAATATACTACTAGGTGTAGAATGTGGGGTCAAACATCCTTCTATGTTGCTAAGAGTGGATTGACAAACCTTATAATTTACATATTTTGGAGGCCTATCATAATTCCCTACTAAAGCTACTTCTTAGCATTAAGCGACTAAATTTTCTTCTCTTCTTTGCTCCCATTCGTTCATCTCTCTAATTCATTACTTGATGTCCCAGGCTAAGATAATTGTGGTTTCCTTTGATGGATATAATCATGCATTTTCCTCTATTCCCTTCGTGTTTTATCCATTGTAACGACACCTAAATTTTATCCTATCTATCTAAATTTTTGTTCGCCCAATGTTCTTTAGTGGTCTACGTAATAAGGTTTATTATTTTGAATTCGTCAAACTTGTTCATGTTTTAGCTACCACCGAATCTTGTGGAAAGTTGTACTCTCACGATGCATGTTGCAGTTATCCACCTGAAATCATGTTGGTTCATGTTCTTGGGTCTACCCTAGGGTTTGAAGACTTTTCTTGACATGCACGTTATACCTTGATTCCCTCTCTCCAAAATGAAACTTTAACTTTATTCCTCGACATAGTGGTTGCATGATCATCACTGGAATTGTATTACATAACAATACCACCTTCAGTTATTGATTCAATTCATATGCTTGAGGTTTTAATATGTTTGAGGAAGATTTTTGTGCACGTGTATGATATAATGTCATTTAAAGCATATATATCACATGTAGTTGTAAAGTCATCTAGAAACACCTATTACAATTTTACAACATCTCATTTTGCAATCAATTTTGCATTTAAAGTCTACAATTTAAGATGGTTTATTAATTCATATTATGTTTGGCCATGCAAGGTAATATTTCTATATTTTACATGTGCAATTATTTTTTTCATTTTATCAAATCATAGAAGAATAACATATGTGGCACAATCATGATGTTGTGCAGGGATGTTATTTTCTAACACTCTGCACACTTTTTAAGGTAATCTCAGTTCAAGAGATGGAAATCATGTCATAATATTGGGATATATGTAGGACATAATGGTAAAGTTGTACAAGAAGGAAGGATATGTTGGTCTTATGTACCTTCCTCTATTGCTATCTAGTCACTATACACTATTGCTTGGGGATACTTATCTATTAATGTAGACTTTTTCTCTACATGATGTGTGCCTTATTTTGTTAAGTAGAAGCAATGTTGTTGTTTCATTTGAAAATGATGCTTTTGACCCTTTTCCTATTCCAAGTGGTGCACACATTGTAGAACTAGCTACATCTAATAACTTAGAGGTGGAATTGACATTATGTAACTTGCTTCTAAAGGAGGATTAAATAATCCCGTCATCTAAAGAATACTCTATTCATATCCTATATGGTCATTTTTTCTTTGATAATGGGAGCTATGAGGAGGGCATGCGAATACCATTTTAAGCATCTTAATTGGAAATTTCCATGTTAATTTGGTAGCTCACTCACAAATTTTGATAATGGGACTAGATTACTCTTTTCAAGAGGAACAATTTTGACTATTGAAGCACCCAATTTCAATGAGGGAAGTGTATTTATAAATAAAATTCCACATATGAAAAAAAATGATAGGTTGGCCCAAACATCTAAATGGTCACCCTTGGAAGCATATAAATACAAGTCACCTCAACCTCATTTCAAGATGATCAAGCATTATTATATTATCTTCTTATGATTTGTTCCACACATGTCTGAGGCTATGTCATGGATATTGGTTCATATAGGTCTTGAATCACAACATACAAAGATCACACATGCTTTCAGGGATTTCATTTCCAACCACGCTTGACACATGAAAATTATGGTCATACCCATAGGCATGCAAGCTCATGTGTGTAGTTGGAGGGTTCAACCACATGCACATACACTCTTTGTGTGTGGCTCGGATCTAGGATATGAATTTTGTGTTGAATTTCATGATCTTGGGTCTAAGAGAGAACCTTAAAATCTTTGACGCTACCAAACCAATAATCACAACAAAACTAATTTGCACAACGAAATATAAAGAGTAGAAAATCATAGATGCACATAATATAGAAATTTTTTTACATTTTTCAACCCAATATTTATTATATTAAATAACATATAATGCAAAGGTCTAGGAATCTCTTATCAAGGATAATGACCCGCATAAATCCACTAGTACATGATACCAGATGGGGTTTGGTGTCAGTAAATCAATGACCAATCTTCCCTCAACAAAATTACATGAACATCTGGATGTCGCATGCTCTCTTAGCTCCTCTCGGTTGTACCCTGTACCTTCCCGATCCTTCAGCTCCTGATCTACAACTCCTGCCTCTATCAATGCTCCAAGTCCATCTGAACAATGAACCTAGGCTATCAATATACTCACTTGTTAATCATTTTTCCAACAACTCATCAACGCGTGAAGAATCCTTCCGATTTGTTCACAACTCCACTTGTGAAAAAATCTCAATATGCCCACTATTGCTCCTCTCATGTTGTCCTCCAGCAATCCACGAGTGACCAAGTCTGTTGTAGCATCTACTCTTAGTTAGGGTATTCAACACTTGGGAAACTTGTCCACATGGATTCTAACAAACTTCACAATAGGACACCAATCCACCTTCATCAATCAGTATGACATCTGCAATAAAATGGTGTTGCCTCCTTGAATTTGGATTTATGCATTCACATGGCTAGTTAGGGAACACAACAACAACCCCAAACCACTTCCAAAACACAGTGTAATCCTTTCCCAAGGATTTTATCCCTTTATTCCGAATCTAGGCTTCTTATGCACTATTATGGGCCTTATAAAGGCTTCAAAAGCCACCATATAAAACCCTACAACAAGCGTGTCATTTTAGCAACCAAAAATCCCTTCATCACATGTAGAATTCCCATGTTCTAGCTATGAAGTCCTCTAGGAAAATGTAGGTAGGTTAGGAGGTCCTTCCTAGGAATTTAGGCCCTCTCTGTCAGCCCTCCAACACATTGTTTCAACACTAATGACATGTGGTCCTATACGGAGGTTTATCACATCTAAACAATGCACAAGGAATCCCTTAGCTTACCTTTGTGAAAATGGCATAGGATCTGTAGTTATGGATGATTTTACCAATTCAATACATGTCCTAATAGCTCATGTACATTCCCCAAACCTATGGCCCTATTCCTCAAAAATACGTACTCTGAACACAAGCCCCAACTTGTGATCTTATCCTTATTTGTCCTCCCTTGATCTCATTTTCCAATCACGTAGGTGTTATTCGATGGATGATCTTTTGGATGTGTAAATAATGATCTCACACATGTCATATTTATAAAAAAACATCAGGTCTCCAACAATTCATGAAGGGTCATGTCTATTAGACAAATTCTCCTCAAGCGTACATGAATTCACTATGAAAATACTAATGAAGACTTTAAAAATTCATAACTAAAGTTCTAGAGCTTTCATTAGAGTGATTTTCTAAGAGTTTTAACCACCATGCCAAGATTTATCAACTTAAATTTTCTGATGCTCAAATTCATCATGGTTTTGGCCCAAATAATGATGGGTGAAGAACCCCATGGTTGGGTTCCAAGCTCACAACTGACCCTTGTGGAGCTTTCACCTCAAAACCAAAAACCCTAAGACTTGGAGTACCTCCTAGGCTACAAAAAATAAACAATCCCTCTTAGTGAGGGAGGTACTTCCAAGAATAGGATGTAACCATCATCATCTGGTGATACTAGCCCATTTTTCATCCATCACTACAACATTCCTTGTAGAATGAACGCATAGATAGTGGTAGTATCTCTTTCGCATCATATCCAAACCTGAAGATCCAAAACCTCCATAGGGATGTTCCCTCTAAGCCTAAAGTCCCTCTGATCCTACACAATATCCATTGGCTCAGTCCAGCAAGCACTCATCTTCCTGGATAAAATACCACTCGTACAATTCCCTCCAATATTGGATATGCAACATCGCGATCCGATGAAGATTCTAGCATGCCAATCTGAATTCCATCACATGAAGCCATATCAAAAAAAATGATCTCATCAAAGCTAAAGTAATCCTCATGCTTTCCCAACCATCCATGAAAAATCAGTGAAATTCCTTGATCAAAAACTTGTCCTACAACAAATTGTTGTTCACCAGGCTCATCACCAATCCACCAGAACTCCCAGCTAATATCTCTACTAAGCCAATCAAAACCACATCTCCATGTCTTTAGATGAACGCTCTGCTCCATGATATATACACCGACAAATCCATCTAAGTTCCTTCGTTGTGAACAATATGATTCACGTTCCCACAAATTAGCTCAGATATGCTCTGGTACCATTCTAAATTTCCACGACCTTGGGTCTAGGATAGAATCTTAAGATCTGTGACACTACCAAAATCTCAACAGAAATAATTTTCACATCGAAATATAAACAACATTAAATCACACATGCATAGAATATAGAAAAATATTTACATTTTTCAACACAATATTCGTCATAGAAAAAAACATATAATACAACAGTCTACGGATATTGTACCATGGATAATGAACCTCATACATCGACTAGTACAAGGTACAAAATAGCACTTGGTGTTAATACATTGATGATCAATATTTCTTGAACAAGATACTCTGACCATATTGCTATCGCATGATATCTCAACTCCTCTCGGTCGTACCCTGTAGCTTCCCCATCCTTCAACTCCCCATATGCAACTCATGCCTCTATCAATGCTCCAAGTCCATCTAAACACTAAACCTAGACTATCAATCTGCTCACTATTTGATCATTCGTCCATCAATGCATCAACACATCGATATTCCTGTTGATTTGTTCACAACTCCAGTTGTGAACAACTCTCAATCTTCCCACTGGTGTTCTTGATCTACATAGGAACATCAGGAAACTATTGTCTTACTAATTTGCTTCGATGAATACCAACATAGGGCATGAAGGGATGCAAATTATCACTACAAGATATCCATCTCCCATAATGAACACAGGGTAGAGGGACTTCCCATCATTTGTTGTAGAATTCCTTCTTCACACACAAGTCAGTGGCTCCACAAGATGCTCCTCTGGTTAGCCAACCCTTCAAATCAGGAAATACCACTCTAGAAACCATCTAAGTTCGTAAATATAGTGCACAAAAGGCTCCAAATTGAACTCTATCATGTTGTCCTATAGAAAACCATAAATTCACATTCACATCCTCGCTTGGTCCACTCCCTTATTTCCCTAAAAGATTCCACAAGTTGCAATGTCTGTTGTAGCATCTGCTTCTAGTTAGTGCATCCAACACCTAGGAATCACATCAAAATGACTGCTAACAAAATTCATCATAGAACACCCATCCACCTCCACCAATCAAGAAGACATCTGCAATATACAATTGCTTCCTCCTTGCCTTGGGGTCTATGCATTCACATGACTAGTTAGGGCACACAATAACAACCCAAAAAAATTTCCAAACATGGTGTAATCATATTCTAATGAGTTTCCCCCTTTGCGTTAAAAACTATTCATCTTGTGCACTGTTATGGTCCTTGTAAAGGCTTCACAAGACACCCTACAACAGTCTAAGAAAAACTTGTATTTCAACAACCAAATAGCCCTCAATCACATTGAAAATGCCCCTGTTCTGGCTGCAGCCTCCTCTAGGAAACTATGGTTGGGTTAGGAGGTCATGCCCAGGCCTTTAGTTCCTGTCAATCATCCCTCCAACAAACTTCTACAATAGAAATGGCATGCAGCCATTTACAGAGTTTTATTACACCTAAAAAATTCACAAGCAGTTCCTTAACTTACCTATATGACAAAAAATTAGGATCTACACTTATAGATGTTTTTACCAAGTCAAGACACATGCTAATAGCTCCAATACATGCCATATACCTTTGGCCATGTTCCTCAGAAATCCACACTCCTAAAACATGCCCAAACACGTCCTCCTATCCTTCTTCGCCCCACCTTGATCTTGTTGTCCAATCGCAGAGGTGTTCTTCGATAGATGATCTCTTTGATGTGCCAATAATGATCTCATACACCTCATATTTATTCACAAACATGAGGACTCCACGAATTCATGAAGGTTCATGTCTATTGAACGAATTTTCCTAAAGCCTACATGACTCGACTCTCCAAATTCTAATGACAACCTCAAAATTCATAACTGAAGTTCTAGAGCTTTGATTTGAGTGATTTTTGAAGCGACGGAGTTGTAACATCAAGATTTATCATCGAAAATTTTCTCATGATCAATTTCATCATGGTTTTGGTCCAAATCCCGATGGGTGAAAAACCCCATGCTTTGGTTCTGAGCCCACAAGTCACTCTTGTGGAGTTTTTCCCTCCAAGCTCGAAACCCTCGTGCTTCGAGTACCTTCCAAGCTACACAAAAATTGACATTTTTCAGTTGACCGTAGAAGTTTTTAGTTGATCGAAAAGTTCAAAAATTGACCATAGGCTTCCGAATCATGGTTTTGATAACTAGGAGTGTTGGTTTATTCTCTTTGATATGGTTTAGTAAATTTTTCTTTATATTCATGTGGATAAATGAATGGATGATTGTACTCTCTTGTTGCTGAAAAATTCAATGACACTCTAATAAGAAGAACAATTTCAAATTGTTTTCCTCGTAGTGGGTTTTTCCCTCGTCTTTGACCAGTCTTGGTGTCTCTATGAGTCGATGCTTTTCTTATATTGTTCCTTTATTTTTGGCTGCACTGATGATGATATTATTCTTTCTATATAATTGCATATGCTGTTCACAAATGTGGTAAAATTAAATAATGTTATTATGTTATGGGGTGAATTTAATATGTAAATGTAGAAATGCAAGTATGTAAAAAAAACAACAATATAACCCTAAGAATATTTAACATGGTATCATATGACGGCCGAAGAAAATTCATTAAGATCACCCCCACGAAGACATCTTTGGTGGAAGAAAGAGAAGATGGAGGAGACCTAAAATAATGCTATGGTTTGAAGGAAAACTTAGGAATATGATTTTTTATGGATATTACGAGGTTAGTGTTTGGAAGAAACCATGGATTATGACAAATATTTGGGATATGCAATCTAGAAACCCTAACATGATTTGTGGAGTATGTTCTAGCACTTGTGATAGGTTTATGTAGCACTAGATGGGATAGTCTCAATTAGGGCTGGTTCTTCATGAATTTTGTTGAAATATAATGAAGGAAATGATGTTATATGGACAATGGACAATCATGACTCTTGAAGGTTGTTTTAGGAATATGATAACCTCTCATTGAATATAAGTACTTTTTTTGTTTATGTTACTTATTTACATCTATACTTTTTTTTAGATTTATTTATTTGATCATTATAATTATGGCATGTATATTTGGGAATTTAGATACTTTTAACCTCTTGATGAAATGTGATAATTTTATCTTTCTTAATGATCAACTGAGGTGCAAGAAAAGATAGATAGTGCAGGAAGAGAAGAGCTACAATTTCCCATGACAACTAAGTGATACAAAGTGCATAGGCATTCAATGTTATAAGCTATGTATAGTATATTTTTTCAACTTCAATATTGGATGACAAGGTAAGCCCCAAGTCATGATGGGATTATCACCTTCATGAATGACTTATATATATGACAGTAATTTTGATTTCTAGTACATGTGATATATTAGTGCACTTCATATTTGACAAGTATCCTACATTTTAGAAATGATGGATTCATCATGTTACGAAGAAAGCTAAATACATTGTTGTAATATATGGTGACTTGGAATTATTTTTAATGCTTGTGATAAGCATGCTAACCTTAATGATAAAAGTGTAACAACAAGATTATTGCTCAGGATCTCCTTGTTGACCCTGCCTTAGTAATTTTGACAAAATGATAAAATTTAATGTCCTTACTTGATGATTGAATAAATGTAAAAGAAGTAATGTAGTGATTATTATCCTTGAAGTATAATAATACACATGTCATCTACCCTAATCACATGACTCTAACCCTTCATGAAATGTTGATCTCATGATCATATGTGATGATGATGTAGATGATGCTAATATGTTATGACCATGATGAATATATGTTCTACAACCCGATATAGTTTTATTTGATTATCTAACAATTTTTTTTATGCATGACAGTATTATGATAGACAAGTTAATATTTTGAATGACAATCACTAAAGTGGGTTCCCATTTAGATGGATAATTTTTTCATGAGATTTTAACACCTATTATTATTTGCAAATAAGACACTATGTTGGAAGAAGGATTCTAGACATGAATAAGCATATGATGTAGTAAGAAAAGGTTTTGGTAGGTTTTAATCTTAACAGAGAAGGGTTCTCCTAGTCTAATCCCCGAATGCATGGAATAATGCTTAAGGGTGTGGTTATAAGTATCCCAACTTTGTGGAAGAAGTCCTATCTGTGTGGTTGTGCCTATAGGAGACAAAAAAAGAAGTCACATAATAGAGACGTTAAATTCAAGTCATGTAATTATTTTTTTAATATTTTTGTAAATTAGTAGTATGTGTATAAAATAAATTGTATATAAAGGGAAATAAGAGTCATAAAAAGTTTTATTCATAGTTTTCAAGTTTATTATTTGGAAATAGTTAAATAAATGCATGGTAAATGATGTTGTATATGTATGTATGGTTTAAACATCAAAACGCTTATTTAATACTAAAACTTAAAAAAAATTCATAGTTATTAGTTAAAGTATAATTTTACTTAATATTACTATTATTATTATTATTATTAAAATAATATCTATATGAGCTAAATATATACACATTTGAGACAACATAAAACATGATTTTTAATCATGGATATTCAACCTTGCTTTACAATGTCGTGGCTTATAGATGCTACATGCTCAAAAAAACCATAACTCATTTCATATGACACTTCTTGATATGACATTCTTTCCATTAGTCAAATTAATTAAAAGGGAAGAAATGACATAACTATTTCGGAGATAAATCTTAACGTTTGATTTCTGACCGATACTAAGAATATTCTAGAATATTCCATGGACATTAAATACCTTACGTTATTTTCATTTTATTGATTTCTCGAAGGGTGTTTTTTCTTTCTCTCTCTGATTTGATATGCCCTAAGGATTCCATGTATTACATCCATATTAAAATATTTCATATCGTTCATTTCTTCAATGGCTAAAACCTTTTTATTTAGGAGGATCTTGCATCATTTTAGATCGATAATATCGTCCTCAGTTCTTTAGTGATCCAATGAGAGTCTTTAGTCATGGTGTGTAAATTTCCTTATGTGGTTAAATGGTGTGGAAATGTCATTATGTGGTGATATGTGACCTACGTGGTAAATATTAAAAACCATGGGACTAGTACTATGCTAAACCTAGCGCATATCAATCATATGCTATGTCATTAGGGGAATTTTGAGGTCTAAAATGGGCCTCCTAAGAAAAATGTACAACAAAAATAAACTTTATAAGAACCAATAGGATTCAAGATGATTATGTCAACCATTGGGGATGATTCACCATTTTTTAAGTAAAAAGGTAAAAATATTAAAAAATAATAAAATAATAAAGCTACCTTCTCAACTCATATTTTCAAATTATCTCCCAACGTTTTTACTCAAATTTTGAGTGGGAGTACTCACTGGATGAAAATTTAATTCCTCATCTAAGGAGTACCCATGTTGCATACTTTTGATGGACCCAACTACACGAAAAAATGAAAAATACATGAAAAACGTGATTAGAATGACGTTTTTCATGTATTTCTCATTTTTCGCATAACAAGATCCATCGAAAGTATGCAACATGGATATGCCTTGGATGGGGAATTAAATTTTGTATCCAAAAAGTACTCCCACTCGAAATTTCAGTAAACACTTTGGGAGATAAGTTGAAAATATGAGTTGAAAAAGTAGTTTTTTCTTTTCTCACTCTAGAATTTGATGATGTAATCGGATATTATTTTATTATTTAGAATATTATTTTACAATTTCCTTAGGAGACCCATTTTAGACCTAAAAATTCTTCTAATGTAAAACCTAAATAGCTTAAAACTATGGTGATAGCATAAACCATATGTAACCATGTAATGTTACAAAATGTAGGGTGAAATAAACCTTTCAGAACTACATGTAGTAAAATATGCAACAAAACCCATATTCCAAAGTAGTCAAACCATAGTCGGGTTTTAACCACGAGGAAGGAGAAGACCGTAGAGCAATACATGTGAATGCAGTTAGATAAATAGCAAGCAGACCACCATATAGTTTGGAAGACCGCCGGGAAGAATGTATTTAGGTTTGTGTTGTCATAGATACAGTTGATCGTCATTGCCAGAATCGGTGAAACCTAACCTGCAATGTGGCAGCCAGTGTATTTATTTTTGCGGTCTGTCACATGCGGTTGTTAAACCATTCTACCAAGTCATCGTCAACATTTATTTTTATCATATGATATATTTGTGGGTTTTTAAGTTAATATCCACAGTCTTTAAATCTATCACCATGTCACCAAACTCCTAAGGTGTTAGAACACCACTGCACCAAGAGGTATCGTCACATTTATTTGTAAAACCATATGCTATGTTAAGCCCAAGAGGCCCAAGATGAACTTGGCCCAAGGCTTATTTAACCTTAAACATTGCTCCATGGAGGGAGAGAGAGTGTTTTTGAAGGCTTCTATTCAAAATTATGTAAGAGAGAGGTATTTTTCATTCAGGTGTATCTTGGTCATCCGAAGGTGGAATTGGGCACAGAGATAGGAGTTGGAAAGCTAGGAGCAAGAGATTTTTGTTTATAGAGATGAGAGGTGCCTAAAAGAATGTTTAGTCTAGTTAATTTCTATTTAAAGAATTCCTTGGATCATTCCTTAATGAAATGGATGCCCATCTTGAAAGTGGACCTAGAGACATAGTCCACTAGGGACGAACTCCGCAATCAATGCTTGTTGTCTTCTATCTCTGTTATTTGCTACAAATTCATGTTTAATTGTGCTTGTTAGCTTATGTATTAAGTCGTAAAATTAATTTATTTCCTTCAGTATTCCACACTAGGCGATCAAGTTAACAATCAGTTCACTTTGGAAAATATTCAGTCCTATTTCAGGTCATATATTTTTGTATCAGAGCAAGTTAAGTTTTGTAGGATTTTTGCAGTGAATGTTAACCAGGTCCAAATTGCGACGTGGAGAAGGAACACTCGAAGTGATAGACTCGGAATTTTGAAAGATGAAAGTCACTCAAAAATTGAAAATGGGAAGATTTAATGCATGTGAAACTACTAAATGAAGGTCACAGGTGATGAAAAGATTCAACAAATGTTTTTAAACATGCAACAGATGTTGGGAGAAATATATGAATATAATAAGGTGAGAGATGTAGCTTCTTATTCAAAGGTAATGAATAAGGAAAAGGGAAAAGGAAAAGCTGGTAAACCTGCTTCTCCTCCACCATCTTCATCATCATCATCATCATCTTCTTCCAATTCATATTATGAAACAGAAAAGAAACCTCATAAATCAACTCTTTTGAAACATGATGTAAAATTTGAACTAAATATTTATGACGGCAAAATGAATCCTGAAAAGTTAGATAAATGGATTAAGCAGTTAGAATTGTATTGTAAAATTTATGACATTTCATATGAAAGAAAAAAAATTCAGTTATCTACACTTAGAATGGGGGGAACAACTTTAATCTGGTGGGAAAGTAAAACTCAAGTAGATTTAAATCGGAAAGGTAAAGTCATATTTTCATGGTCTAAGTTTTTAAAATATCTCAGAAAATAATTATATCCTTTGGGAAACATGTAGAAAGCTGTTATTGATTGGCATCACTTGAGGCAAGGTAAAAGGGCAGAATGTTGAGGAGTTTACTGAGGAGTTCAGGAAGAAAGATGTGGCACTTGGTATTCCATTGGATACACGTGAAACTTTATCAAATTACATTTGGATTTTACAATCTTATTTACAACATATGTTATTGATGTATAATCCCACCGACTTTGATGAAGTGTGTGTTCAAGCCATACATATTGAATCAGGTGGCAGACCCTTCAAGTTTTCCCAGAAATTAGCCAAACTGTTGAAATAAAGGATTCCAAAGACAACAAGAGGAAGATAAGTTCGAAGGGAAAGAAAAAAATGACAACTCAAGAGTTAAAGTCCTACTTGAACTCACTTCCAGGGGATCAGACATGATGAAGCCAGATGATGGAACTTCACCCAGAACTCAGACCAAATAAGTTCCAGAAAAAGAAAGGTCAAAGAAGGCTAATACAACAATCCAAAAATATTTTTTCTTTGACTTAGGTGATGAAAGAAAAATAGCTGCAATGGTTTCGACATGTAAAAGTTTTGAATTTAGTTCAAGTAATAGTAGTTCTTCATCTTCTTCAAACATAAATCATCTAGATCAGGACAAAAGAGTTGAATTATTTCACATAAGGGTAAATCCTAAGCACACAAAAATAGACAGTTTATCTGACAATGGATCACAACAAAAATTAATATCTGAAGAATTAGTTAAGAAATTGGGTATGGAGACATATAATCATCCAAAACCATACCCATTGTGTTGACTAAAATAAAATTCTTCGATTATTGTCACAAATCAGTGTCGTTTAAAATTTTCCATCATAGATAATTACATTGATGAAGTGGATTTAGATGTGACTCTATTATACATATGTGGAATAGTGATAGCAATCCCTTTTTCCTATGATCGATGTTGTGTTTCATAGGAAAGAGCATAAATATCACACTACAAGGAAAAGACCCTCTAGTGGAGGTTATAAAGGAGGTTTTTAGTGTTATAAAATTGGCTAAAATTGTCAAAAAACATTTGCTACAACATCCGTTTATGGTTATTTAGGTTTTGGCGAAGCTTTTAATGGAAATTCAACACAACTAAAAAAAATGGGTGGTCGGAGGTTATTACTGATGTTTTTTTCATCGGTGCACTATTCTGGCTTGAACGCACTGGTACATACATATAGAAGGTGCCTCGGGGCAATCGAAGGAAAATGCACTGGGTCATTAAGGTATAAAACTGCACCGGGCGTAGTTTTGGTGATACAACGCATGGGGATGTTCTAATTGGTCTTGGGATTTGTGTGGTTCCCATAGGTCATATCAACGCACTGGTGCGTAGACGTATAGAAACGCATCGGTTATACGCGCCGGTGCACGGTATCACATAAATGCACTAAGATTTATAATTGGTATTGGTATTCATGCAGTGCCCATTGGTCATACAAATGCACCTGTGCTTATACACACATAAACGCCCTGGTGCATAGCATCACACAAATGCACTGAGATTTATTATTGGTATTGGTATTTGTGTGGTGCACATAGACATTACAATGGTGCTGGTGCATATAGATATATAAATGCACCATTTTTTGTACTGCACAAATGCACTGATATTTTTAATTGGTTTTGGTGTTTTTTCGATTCTCATAGGTCGTAGAAACGCACCGGCATGATTCTTAATACAAATGCATTGGTGTACAATTACTGACATGCACCAGTTTTAATTTTGTATTTTTTAGAAACATCGACCTGTGACAGTGAAATTATTGTTATTGTTTTAATTTCATTATTCATTAAAAGTCGACACATCTTATAACAATATTCATATTAATTAAATTATTATTAATGCATTTGAATGTGATGTTTGGATTAATTTGTTATATCATATCATAATTATTGTGGTTTTTTAAAATTCATTACTCATCAAAAGTCGACACATATATATATCATAACAATATTCATATGAATTAAATTTTTATTAGTGCATTTGAGAATGACAATAGAGAACACAATACAATAAATTAAAACACGTTTTATGATATATAATATATATGAAAAAGATAGTCTTTATCATACAAAATGGGATAGTTATTGGTATCCCTTGTCTTTCAATTTGGACACTATGTCCATTACATTAAACAAAATCCCTGATTTCACAAACATATTTTAAAAAATAAAATGCTTTGCTTTGATATCGAAACATAGTGATCATCATTCTTCACTTGAACTCTTGTCACTGCTAGAGCTACTTCCATGACTTGGGTTATTTTCAAGAAATTTTTGTTCATGGTGTTGATTGTTTTCTTCTTCTTCACCTTCCATCTACAAATAGAAAAATAAACTGAAATGAATGTATATACATTGGTGAGAATAATGAAAATTGCAATATTAAACAATGTACATGAATGTAAATGGAAAATAAAGACGATGTACCATAGAAAAAATTGACTCATAAACTATACACATTATTTCAAAACCATGTACCATTCCATCTTCCAAAATTTCATCTCTTGGCGCAGTTCCATACTTTTTTTCCTACTAGTTTTATACCCCATAAAAAACCATATATTTAGTATAAAACATGTTTTTTTTTCTATTAATTATAGACAAAGCTAAGTAAAACAAGATGAATATATGCTTACAAATTCCACAATTAATTTCTGATATGCCAACATATACTCACAACCCATACCTAACCCAATTTCAATCAATTTGTCTGATGGTTCTTCTTTGTATGTTAGCACCTGTTTGAAGACATTCAATGACGATTTTTGTAAAAAAATTTAAAAATACAAAAATGAAATCTATTTAAGTTGTTATAAGGAAGTAACAATTACTCACAAACTTAGATATCAACCCTTTCCTTCCTTGTCATATTGTTTTATTTGCTGAATGGGTTCCATTTTCTTTTCTTTTCTGCAAGAAAATTCTTGAGAATTAATATTTAATGCTAAATTGTTTATTTATTATAGCTAATGATAAAAAAATTCAATGATTACATAGTATATTTGAAGAATGTTGTTGTTTAGATGGCTCCTCCTGTGATGCAATTTTGTCCATTTCTTTGACCATATCCTTGTACACCTTTTTGGACATTCCTATTGGCATATATATGATATCAACTCTTTCATCTTCTGAGATTTTCATAATCTTGTTGAAAATGTAACATGAAAATAAAACAATTTGTTTTTATATTGATATTTAAAAAGAAAATATAACAAAAGTGATATATAAAAATAATTCTAGACAAACATTTAAACACATATTACTTTTTGATTCCTTCTTTTTTGTTGTTGTACATTTTTGCTATTAAAATTTTAACATGTCTCATTGACCAATTCTCTGGAAACTCTTCCTGTAGTTTAGATAAAATTTGGTTCGTGGAATCATTCGAATTATTTTTGTATTGTAAGTGGAAAGAACATCTATACATTCATTCCAATAGATCCCTCAAAATTTTGTAAAATTTTTTCCCCCTTTCGTTAACTTCCGGCACCACTCGAGATGAGCTAAGGAGAAATTCATTGTCATATGCATGTTATATATATTTTTTTCTTCTTAGAACTACATTCCTTTTCTGAGTTGTTGGTCCCTCTAGAACATTAAATAGATGTGAATTAATAGACTCTTTGACACATGTTATCTAAAAATTTGAAGTATATTATTAATGATAATTAAAAAAAGAAACTCATATTGGATCAATAGTATTTTTTCATTCACCTGATTCATCCTTTTGCAGTTTTTATATCAATATTTTACGCTATTCTGGTCCTAGATCAAAAATAATCTTACCGAGCTTCATCATTTTGTGGCTCTGCATGATACACAATAAACAATACATATTAGTTAAACTTACATATAGTTCAAAAATAATATTTTTTATAAACAATTTACAAATAACTTTCCTTTTTTTCTTTTCTTGATGTGTTATAAGTAATTTTGTTGCTTAATCTCTTGTTAGTCATTTCGTTATCAATATAAAACCTGTAACATATAATTCATTAATATATTTATAAATAAATTGTCAACTTTTTAGCTAAAAAATAAATCTCAAGAGACCAGTGTGCTTTTATCGATGTACGCACCACCGTCGGTGCGTCAGAGTATTACCAACGTACCACAAAACAGTATAATAGACCATATGGTCCGTGGGGTATTATAAATGCACTTCACAAACAGTGTAATAGACCGTACGGTGCTATTCACGTAACATGGAGCACCGGTGCCCTATTTTAGATATGGCGAACTGATTTAAAAAATTTGTTTTCAAAATTTTTATTACATAGTACTTGCGCAGTGCACTTTATAATAAAGTGCACCAGTGCGCTAGGTTAGACCGGCCACACCAATAAGAAAAAATCCATTTTTTCCAAAAATTCATGCAATGGCCGAATGGATTGGGATCCGACTATGCAAGCCATCCCGTGGGTTGGATGTCAATATAAAATGAAAACCCCTAATTCTGAAATCAGATAAACAACGAGAAGAAACGGCATAAAGAAAAAAATGAAGGGTTTGGGGTAAAAATGGATAAAACTGCAGAAAAAGTAAAAAAGAATAATCAAATTTAATCATGAGATGGTTTGAAATTCTATGATATAGGGTTTGAATCACGAGAGGTTTGATTTCTGATTATCTGAATACTTCTATTCAAACATATTTCACTGCTCCATAGTCCCCTCATGCTCTCTTGCTCTAGGTATGTCTCCTGCAAATATCTGGCTAGAAATTTTAGCAAAAATAGTGAAATAATGAAAAGTGTTTAGTATTTAAAGAATTATTTTAAGAAATTAGATTTTCGAAAATATTTTGCCGCCCATTGTTCAATTTGCCACTTTTTTTTCGCTTAAATAAAATAGAGTTGTGCTTTTTTTATGTGCATTATTTTTCACCAGTGTGTCACTTAATAGCACCACACCGGTGCATCGTTTTGTAACACAGGCATCGGTGCGGTTATATGTACAATAGCACTGATTTGCGGTTAAGGTACCGAAATGACTTTTAGGTGTGTACACCAAAATTTAGTGAACTCCAACCATGGAAATTGAGAATTATAATTTTGTTTATTCCTGATAATTAGAGTTAGAATTAAAATTGAGAACTGGAATTGGATAAATTCTTGATGAAAATAACTATTCTTCCAATTTTTTTTTTTATTGCAGGAGGTCCCCACTGATTATGTGGAGAGAATGCAATATGGGGCATGTGAAGATGCAATACTATAGGGCCCAAGTGGGCAATTGTGGCATGTGAACCTGTTATAATTGGAACTTAACTATTTGCAACCAATATGTTTTAGAATTATATAATCTGCAGATAGATGGATGACCTGCGAGAAATTAGTACATATAATCTGTAGAAGGGTAATGTTCTTGGAGTGATGACAACGAGTCCTTCATTCTGCATTTCTTGGCAGAAGAAGAATGATTTTCGACTAGACAATGCAGTTATTACAAGTGGAGGCAAGGGTTTCCAATAGAAAATTAGTATAGGGTTGAGAAGGGAAAACACATTGCAAAATAGGCTATTACATTAGTTTTTCCAATGGGAAACCGAATTTCAGGTGGAAGTATGGTAGTTGTTGGTATATATGCTTTTCTTCCCATAGAAATGGTCACTAGATTTCCATTTATAATACAAGAAGACTTTTCACTGGTTTCATCCACAGGACCATAGCTCAGACAAGTTAGAGAGGCCATTCAGGTTTAATTGAAATTTGAAGATGTGATTTTATGTGACGTCAGCATTTCCAGTAAAATTTTATGTAAGCCAACCAAAGCTCAGAGAATACTCCCAGCTGCTTTTAAATGCATTCTGGAGAATCTTTCCCTTCATGGGACCTACCAGCCCGATCAACAATTTCAATTGATCTTTCTTTGCTATCCTTAAGGGAATGAGAATCCTTCCCTTCATGGTGCATCTTGGCTTTATCAATTGCCTTGATTGATCTTTCTTTGCCATCAACTCTGCTCTACATTTCTCCATCATGGGACGTCTTAACACTATCGCCAACCTCTACCGAATTCTCTCTGCTGGTCTCAACCTGTACTCCTCTTTTACTCTGTCAAGTTTTGTAGTTTTCTACATCCCTGTAAGCCTCTTTGTCCATCTTTCTCTTTCAATCACTCATTTTATCTTCTATAAAATTCTCAGCCAAAATTCAAACTCTCATCTTTTCAAACCCTCATCTCCTCAAAAAACTTCTTTCTTGTGATTCGAACACTTCGCTGCTCCAATATTGTACTTCACAGAATAACCCTGTTCCAGTACGCGCCATTTTATAGGCGCACTGGGGTGGTTTTAGAGATAGAGGTTTTTGTTTTGGTGTGATGTTTTATGACACACCAATGCGAAAGTGTTTTGAAGCACCGATACATCAGAGTAATAAGATGCACTAGTGCGTGTTATGATGATAAGCGTACCGAATTGTATAAAGTTTTTTTTTTTTTTTTTTTTTTCTACGTAAGATCATAATAAAATAATGATAATTCTAAAGTACATGAATTTATTTTCATTATTTTCTAAACTTTATTATGTTACAAAAACTCATATTATTCTAGATTATTATTTTACAATTATTTACAAATTTACAAATGTAAATATTTTAATAAAATCATTTCACATTAATACAATTAAAATTTCCACATTAATACAGTTAAAATTTTACAAATATTTTACATACAATTAGAATTATAATTATAATTACAATTACAATTACAATTTTACAATTTTACAATTTCACATACAATTACGATTAGAATTACAATTACAATTTTAATTTTACATACAATTACATTTAGAATTTTACATACAATTAGAATTTCAATTACAATTTTACAATTTTTCATATATACAATTACAATTAAAATTTTACATTAAATATTTTACATACAATTATAGTTAAAATTAGAATTAGAATTAGAAGTAGAATTACAATTTTGATTACAATTACAATTTTACATTTTGAAATACAATTATGACTAGAATTACAATTACAATTTTAATTTTATATACAATTACATTTACAAGTACAATCATTGCCCAGTAATACAATTAAAATTTTACAAATAATACAATATACAATTAGAATTAGAATTAGAATTCCATTTACAAGTACAATTACAAATACAATTGCAATTTTAGAATTTTAGAATCACAATTAAAATTACAATTACAATCATTTCATAATAAATTAAATATTAGAATTACAATTAAAATTTTACATCAAACATTTTACATACAATTACAGTTAAAATTACAATTACATATACAAATACAATTTTAAAATTTTACATAAAATTAAAATATAAATTTCAATTAAAATAATGACATAATATTTAATAAATATCATGGTAATTTAATATTAAATTAATTAATAAACATGATCATGATCATGATAACCATCGTACAAACATCATATTTGACTAAAAAACACATTCAAACATCAAATTAACATTATATATTAACATCATCACAACACAAACATAAAATATACATCTCATGTCAAATAAATAATGCTAACACATACACATCTATATGCAAGCTAAACATTAAATGAACATATCTAACATGACCTAACAATATACACATCATGATGATCATCAACATGTAAATTAAGCACAACTGCAACATGAACATAAAATAGATAGACCATATATATATGTTTAACTGAATAATGTTAAAAATATACATGTAATATAAATGTCATGGATTAGTTGGTGGTAGCACAACATAAATAACAGTACTAGTGGAGGCCTACTTAGTCAATGGTGTAGCCTCAATGGTCGATGGTTGAGCCTGCTCATGATCATGACTAGTACTAATGGATGGATTAGCTAGTGGTAGTAGAACATCAATATAAGTAGTACTAGTGGAGGCATGCTCAGCCAATGGTGCAGCCTCGATGCTCGATGGTCGAGCCTACTCATGATCATGACTAGTACTGATGGATGCAGCAGGCTGTTGATGAATGGATGTGGTTGATAGTCTAGCCTCATTTCCATGATGACTTCTAGATGCTAGTAGACACTCATGCTCATCATTTGCAGTGCGAGGTGAACGATCATGAGATGAGTCACTGCTTGCGGACTGTCCATCACGTGTTGTGCCTCAACCATGCCTATAATGTGTTATATTCCTCCTCAATTGCATAACAGCTGTCGTAGCTCCTACGACATGCCGCATCAGGTTTTACATGTCACACGGCATGCCTCTCCACATCCATATTAGCCTACCATTGGCCTGTATGTATCTATAATGAGCGGGCCTGATGTCCACCTCAACAATCAATGCACTGATTTTGTCACCCAAATCCATCCTGTATCGAGTATCAGGTCAACCACACCTAAAAAAATGCATTAACAGCACACTAGCATGAGGATCATGTCTCTCTCCACTGACTTCCTAATCATGATCCTCGGCATCTTCCACGTCCTAATTGTCATCAGGATCCACACTTGGATCATGTGGTGGTTCCGACATCTCCTCGCCATCAAAAGAGCCAATGTATGCAAAATATATACAAGCACACAAAAATAATTAGACAATTTCATTACACAATTTAATAAAAGCAAGTTAAAGAACATGTTAGAATAAATATAAACAAAACAGTAATATTACCTCTATCATCTAGCGGCTCATTATCTGTGAATAGGATGTTGGCACACCCTCACTAATCCAATCGAGCATAATGATAGGGGACCGTAATGAAGGGATGCAACTCATCAACACTCGCTAGTAAGTCCAGTGCATCATGTGATATCCTGGTTGGAACCATAGTCTCTCCCCTCTTGGGCATCATCTATCCCCACATGTGCATCTGGGCTTCCAACATCATCCTACGAGGCTGCCAAAAAAAAGAAGGCCTCATCTCTAGAAATGTCTCAAAAAATAAACAAAAATGATTTGAAGCAAAATGGAAGTTGACCCTCCCTTGTGCATGAGCACAACCTCTATCTAAGGCTGTACAAAACTGCCGCAAAAAAATGGCAGACCACTTGAAAAGTCATGGCTCCTATACGAAGGAATCAACATAATATAGAAGCAGGAAACTAATGCATTTCACATCAGTGGTGTTGTGTGAAATGGATGAAATGAGAAGTGAGAGGCACTGCACGTCTTGTCTACCAAATGCACTAATACATAGCTGACCTCCAGGGACCTGAAATTGAGGAGGAGACAATACATCTACTCCAATGTATCTCTCGGAGTAAACTAAGTAACTCCCTACTACACAACCAGCTCAAACCTCTGCGAATGAGGGAAAATTCACCCGTCTCCTCGATAGCCCTATAATGAAATAAATATCCTCTTGAGTGGGTGTGTACCACTGGTCAAAACCAACCTAGAAAGCCTATCGGTGGCCATTCCAACTACAGATAAGATGTCTCAGAAAGACACTATGTGACTTTAGGGAGTTAGCCTCCTCATAGAACTTGAGGAGGCCTACCTGCCTTAGGCGCCCCTGGGTATCTTCTATAATAGGGCAAGGGTACGCATCTCTCTCCCTATCTCGTGCCTCCCACTAGCGAAGCATGTCATACTGCTCCACTTGTTGTTGTTTCTGTTCCTCCTCTTTGTTAGGTAAATTGACGTGGGATTAGAGGCAGGTTTGACTGAGTTAAATAGTGATGGTTTTGGGGCACATGTTATTGTGCACCCATGGTTTTCAGCTCATGGTATTGCATGTAATGGAGCCTATAAAAGGCTCGGAGGACTTCATTGTAATGTAGGCCTAGAGGTGAGCGGTGAAGGCTCACTTGGCTAGATTGGACAAGGTTTTGGCCAAGGCTAATGAAATTTCATTAGGATGGGTTTTCTCCGGAGTTTGGGGTTTTTTCCTAGCTAAACATCTATGTTTATGTTTATGTTTATGTTTTGTTGTTGGTTATGTTTAATTATTCCTCTCGGTAATTAGTTAATATTCTCCAGTAAATGTTTCTTCATTTGGTATCAGAGCCATATTAGGCTTCATAGGGACGCTTTTGTAGCCAATGGTTTTATTGTCCTCTGAATGGAGAAATCACTGTAGCCTTTTTCAGATATTTCCATACGGAGCATGGTTTTTCTAGGAAATAGGGAATATCGGATTGATTGATTCCATGGGGAAATCCATGGAGGGTTGCTCGATTGAGAAAGTGGAAAATGGTGCCGCCACTGCTTAGATTTGGAAATTAGCAGTAATAAGAATTTGGTCCAATAAATTCAAAGATGGATCTTATATGCGCATGCAAAGACATTAGTGTCGGAATCAGAGTAGTATATGCGAAGGAATTTGGAGGATTGTTTACTTGACCTCAGGCTAGAGTAGTTGTTGCAATAATTGGTAGAAATCGACCCTGGTAGAAGGGGCTCGGCCCTGACGTTGAGAGCGTCGATGGTTGAGGCTAGAGTAGAAGAAAAAATGAGGAGGAAAATGTTGTTTCAGGTGAAGGACATAATTGCAACAAGGAGAATGATGATCGTGGCAAAGGCGAAGTGGTTTTGGTCGAGAATTTTCTCCTGCGATGATCTCCCAAGATCTATTTTGATAATGGCTTTGAGATTGAAGTTGTGAACCGGTAGCACAAATTTAATGGTTGAAATCAATGGATTTTTTGACTTTATTTCATATCAAAGCATCATGCGACCAAATGGTATTGGTGTGATCCCATTCTCTATTTTCTAGTATGAGAAATGAGATTTTCTGGTGAATTGGATACTGTGTGGAGCCTATTATTGTCCATCCATGTGTAGAGATCCGTGGAAGTGTGAGATCCACAAATTATGTGAAGTTGTTGTTGGTCTTGTGAGCTGAAGGTTGTGTTTTGGCTCCATGGGTAACAAGGAGAGAGGATAGGTTTGTTTAATATCTGTGTGTGAATATTTTGGATCAACATAGATCTGATTAGATATAATGCAGTCGGAAAAATGATGAACGCAATCATGTGGAAGAGATCGACTTTGTTTCGAAGGTAAATTGTGGCCATTGTCGGTTCTGTATTTCGTAACATGGCTCTATGCATTGAAATTCGTAGCCTCATAGTGCTGCTAGGGGTGTTGTAGGTGATCGTAGTGTTGGCCTACGGGCAGGAGTTTTTTTCTCTTCCACTTCTGATCCGTCGACCATATCAGAGCAGAGGGGCAGTAAAACTAGATCCTCAAGCTCATCATCTCTGTTAGTTTTTTTTGCAAGTTTCTCTAGGTCAAGTTCCCGAGGGTTTCTAGATGGAGGACACAAAGAAGAGGAGTGTATATCAAAGACATCATGATCGACGAGGCCACGGGCGTATGGGTGACCATTGGTTCAACTTCAAGACTCCAGTTGTTATGAGAACTAGGGATAGAATCTGGAAGAGAAAGAATCATGAGGGTTCTGCTATGGTTTTGATCTCGGGATATCGAGAAGGGCTGAAGTGGAATGGGTTCGATGATCTGCTAGTTGAGAGCAACCATAGTGATAGGTTGGCTGTAACTAGAGGCGATATTGTATTAATGAATATGGACTTTGTGAGATCTAATGTAGTGGCAATTTTTTGGTGCTAAATGCCAAGATTTATCAATATGGCAGTGGTGGTAGTTGAAGGATTGCGAGGAAGAAATCAAAACCATAGCAGTGCACAAGTAAGAATGCGTGAGGAGAGTTGTTGCAGTGGCAAAAGAGAAGATATAACTAGAAGAGTGTGTTGACTTTACGGTTTAGGTAATTGAGAGGATGTTGTGGATGAGGAAATGCTGGTGGTGGTGCATGTATGGGCATAGAAGGAAGACATGGGGAATGGATGTGAGTAGGCGCAAATCTAAAACTGTGGATCTATATCGGTAATTCTTCAGAGTGCAAATAGGAGGAAAAGGAAACACCTGGTTTCATGAGGGCCATGTCAAAGAGGAATATCGTGGTCGATGGTGGAGAAGGGTATCTCCACCAAGAAGATAATCAGAATGGCCTAGTAGAAGCGTAGAGGGTGTAGTTGCAGTCATGTTTGTGGATCAATCAAAAATGACGTTACAAAGGCAAATTGCAACATGATTGGGTTTTGATAGCATGTGCACGAAAAGGCTCATAGATTGCATGTGCAAGAGAGGATGTGTTTAAATAGAAATAATTAAAAAAAAATTAATTATTATAATGGAGTTAATTTTTACATGTAAATCAGCATACTGCTGTAAGACCTGGTATGGCATGTGTACCCCTGGGTAATCACTGGTAAAGTCTGGGTTAGCCCTAGGTGATAGGGGGGATGCGAAGTTAACAAATACCCTGGGTAAAAATTTTGAATGGGGGAAAGGGCTACAGTGAGCTGGGTTATCTCACTTAGCAGTTTTGGCTGGATTTAGTAAATAATCCCCAAGTGAAATTTAAGGGGGGGATGTTAGGTAAATTGACTTAGGATTATAGTCAATTTTGACAGAGTCAAATAGTGATGGTTTTGGGGCACATGGTATTGTGCACCCACGGTTTTGAGCTCATGGTATTTCATGTAATGGAGCCTATAAAAGGCTCGGAGGACTTCATTGTAATGCAGGCTTGGATGTGAGTGGTGAAGGCTCACATGGATGGATTAGCCAGGGTTTTGTCCAAGGCTAATGAAATTTCATTACGATGGGTTTTCCCTGGAATTTGGGGTTTTTTCCCAATTAAACATATGTGTTTATGTTTATGATTTGTTGTTGGCTGTGTTTAATTATTCCTCTTGGTAATTAGTTAATATTATATGGTAAATGTTTCTTCACTGTTCTCTCTGAATCATTGACATATTAAATATTTTTTCTTTACTAAATTAGACATGTATTTTAGAATATACATGTATAATTTTTTTTTGGAAAAAAAAAATAGGCCAGTCAGTGCGCCACAAAAAGAGTCATGCACCGGTTCTAGTGTAGCTGTTTTTTGTAGAGCACCGGAAGCAGTGCCCCAGATGACATAAAACACACCATATGAGGTGCACCTAAAATTTTTTCAAGAACCGTTGACTATATATGGTGTCATAAGAGTGGTGTGCTACCTAAAATATATGCCCCAGTGTGTATAGTTGTGTTAGTGCACTGACTTCTTGACAAATTATATAGTTAAAAGTGTGGTCTTTTATGTGGCCACACCGTTGACCGTGTCAGAATGCCGAATGCATTGGATATATTTGTCAACGCACCGTGTTGATATTCATATGTTCAATGGTGCACCCAACTAAATGACTGCACTGCAATTTATTTTTTCAATTTTAAAATAATGCGGGGCACCTTTCGGTACTGCCCTGCAAATGGCATGGATACCATTAGCACCGGTTGCGATGCGACCTGCAAATTTTACAGGAAGTGCTGCTTATTAGTGCAAGCCGAATGGCCCATGCACACCGCATGACAATTTTTTTTTCTTTTTTAATGGTTAATTTTAAGGTTATTTCAAATTCCAATCCGCTAGAAAGCCTAATTATGGAAAAACTATAAAAATACATATACATTTCGTCATTGAGGAGGCATATTGGCTGTAGACTTTTCAAAATAAATTTTGCACGCCATTTTGCAAAATTCAAGGTCGAGATTGGTGGCCAATGCACAACAACAGTGCATGCAATGGGTGCAATGGGAGCACCGATGTCAGGGCGGCTCTGAGAAGGATGAATTGTACGGGTGCTTGAGAGCTCTGGAGTACTGAGAAAAGTGAAAAATTCACTTTTTTGTTCGTAATTTTCTTTTTTAATTTAGCCATGTTTTAGTGCACAGGGTTTTATAGGTGCACTGGCACGATTTCTTAAGAACGCACTCGGCGGTTTCAAATTTGGCACATTTTTTTATGATGCACTAGGGCGATTACTTATCACCGCACTAGGCTATTTTAGTTTTGGTGCGGTGTTTTATGACGCACTGGGGCAGAATAGTCTTGAAGCACTGGTGCTTTACAGTAATAGGACACACTGGGCATGTGTGTACGGAGCACACAATGTCCGGTGTGCCAATTTTTTGTGTGATCAGTGCTTTCTCTTGTAGAGCGCATTGGTGATTGAGAGTAGAAAAGTAAAAAATGCAGTTTTTTGGCCATAATTGTTTTTTATTTAAGCCTTTTTCGGTGTGTGTGTTTTATAGGTGCACCGGTGTTGTTTTATACTAACGCACCAGTCTGCTTTTGTTTTAGCACGGTGTTTTATGGTGCACCGATGTGGAAGAGTTTGTGCGCACCGGTGCCTTCTCCTGTAGAGCACACCAATAATTAAGAGCTCTAAAGTACTGAAAAACGTGAAAAATCTGGTTTATTTGTCATAATTTTTTTTTTACCCTTTTCAGTGCGCATGCTTTATAGGTGCACCATTGGTTTTTATTACAAATGGACCGGTCATTTTCTGTTTTGGTGCATTGTTTTATGATGCACTGGGGTGGGTTCTTAATTTTTCATTGGGCATTTTCATTTTTGGCGCAGTGTTTTATGAAGCACCGGTGCAGAAGAGTTGTGAAACATCAGTGCTCTATAGTAATATGATGCACCAGGTGGGTGTGTATGGAGTGCATGATTTCTAGTGTTCCAATGTTTTATCCACACCGGTGCTTTCTCTTGTAACGAGCACTAGTGCGATGTTGAAAGATAAGCGCACCGAGTGCAAATCATATGAAAAACCCTCCGCCCACCAACCTCCTCTAGTAACCTCCACTAGAAATGGACGTATTGGGTATTTTTATAAGGGGTTCCTCAAAAACATCCACTAGAGGGTCTTTTCATTGTAGTGTCACCTTAAGGAAGATGGGATTGAAAATATTGTCAGGGCACATAAAATCAAAACACACTTGGATTTAGTTATTGCTAATCAGATTAAGAGGCTAATAAGATCGAGTAAAATATATGTACTCAGGGTTGTGAAATAACAACACAAGGATAAACATGATGCTTTTTTAGGTTGTGAATCTCAGTTTAGAGATAGTTTGGTTAAAGTGGTAGATTATTTTCAAAGTCTATTTAAGGAACCAAAACATACCTCCTAAACATGAAATACAACATGAGATACATTTTTTGTCTGATGCCCCTCTTCCTAATGTTGAAATGTATCGCATGTCAGTCATAGAGAATGAGGAGATAAAGAAAAAATCCAAGAGATGGTTGAAAATGCTTCATTCGATGCAGTTCATCTCTATGTGGTTCACCAATATTTTTGGTTCCTAAGAAAGACGAGACATGGAGAATTTGTGTGGAATTTAGGGCCTTGAATAAATCACAATCAATAATAGTTATCCTCTTCCAAGGATAGATGATCTACTTGACCAGTTGAAAAATGTTACCTATTTTACTAAGTTGGATTTGCATAGTGGGTATCATAAATTCGCATTGAAAAGAATGAAATATGGAAAACTGCATTTAAAACTAGGAAGGGGTTATTTGAATGGTTAGTGATGCCTTTTGGTTTGTGTAATGCTCTAGAAAATTTCTTGTGGGTTATGAATAATTTATTTCGTTCAGACATAAGTTTGTGATAATCTACTTAGATGATATCCTAGTTTTTAGTTCCAGTATTGAAGAGAATCTTAGGCATGTTAAACAGGTCTTCAAAGTGTTGCAAAGGGAAAAATTGCACTTTAAACTATCCAAATGTGAGTTTGGGAAAAATTCATTGATTTATCTTGGTTACATAGTTGGAGGTGGTCATTTGAAAATAGATCCAGCTAAAATCGATGTGATTGTTAAGTGGCCAAGACCAAATAATGTGACCGAAGTTAGGAGTTTTCTAGGTATAGTTCAATATTGGAGAAAATCCATCACTGGGTTTTCCTTGATTGCATCACTGCTACATGCTTTAACAGGTTCAAAATTTTCCTATCAATGGAGAGGGAAACAACAAAAATATTTTGATACAATTAAGAAAAAAAAATTCATCCCGCCAATCTTAGCTTTACTAGATCTTCAAAATCCATTCAAAATTGAAACAGATTCTCATGTCTATGCAATGGGTAGAGTCTTACTTCAAAAAGGGAAACCTATTTTTTTTCATTCAAAAAAACATTCTAAGACAGTTGAAAATTATCTGATATTTGATAAAGAACTCTTTGCTTTGATTTAAAGTGTTAAGAAATGGAAACACTACTTAATGGGTAAGGTAACAATGATTCACACAAGTAATCAACCGCTTTAGTACCTCCAGTCCCAGACAAAGTTGCAATAATATCTCCATTTGAGATGGATGGGATTTCTTCAGCAATTTCATTTAGTAATTAACTACAAAAAGGGGGTGATAAACAAAGTAGCTAATATGTTGTCTAGACCATATTTGAATGCTTCAGTACTGTTGTAGAATAGTTTCTTAAAAAATGAAAATTATTTAGAACAATATAGTATAGATGTTGATTTCAAAGATATTTATGAATCACTAACTCATGGTACTCAAGTGGAAGAAGTCAATTTTCATGTTCATGACAGGTTGTTCTATCATCCGGGTAAGTTTTGCATACCAAAGATAGAAAGGGCACATGTTATTTGGGAAACATATTCTTCTCGCATTTTAGGAAATTTTGGCATAAGAAAGACAATGGCGCAAATTCAAAGGCATTACTACTGGCCTCATGTGTATGAAATAGTTGTTAAGAACATTAAAGGATATGTTATGTGCTCGACGAGCAAACCAAGAAATCGAGATATTGGCTTGTATGTGCCACTTTTAGTTCCTTCGTGACCATGTGAAAACATTTCCATGGAATTTCTTGGAGGACTTCCTATGTCCAGGGGAGGGCAAGATTACATGTATGTCCTGGTTCATCAGTTCAGCAAGATGTCCATTGTTCTTCCCTTCAAAACGAAAGTGATTGCTCAATAGACTGCGCAGATGTTATTTCAACATGTATGGATTCATTTTGGGTTACCTACTTCCATCATTTCAGACCGAGACACTCACTTTGTATGAGATTTATGGTCCATTTTGTGGGGACTCATGGACACAAAATTGAAGAAGAGCACAACTTTTCATCCACAGACCAATAGACAGACATAAGAGGTGAACATGAAAATGATACATATTATTTGATGTTGCTGTGACAAACATCCTAAGTGTTTGGATGAATCTTTACCTTATGTGCGGCATGCTTACAATCCAGCCTTACATTCTTTAGCTAAGCAATCACCATTTGAAACATGTTTCAGGAATCTCCCAAAGTAACCAATAGATTTTGTGTTTGGTGAAGTAGATAAAGTGAATGCACACGAAGATTCAAATGAAGAAGTTAAGTTCATTCAACAGAGACAAGAGGTACATGAAGTAGTGCAGGATTAGTTAGAGAAGATTAGGGCCAAGTACAAAATATGCCACGACAAGAATTGAATGGAACATCATTTTCAAGTCAGTGATTAGGTATGGTTGTATATAAATAGAGAAAGGTTGAAAGGTGAAGGTAATAAAATGAAACCCATTAGGTATGGTCCTTTAAATAGTGTGGAAAATATTGGAAATAATACATTCTGGTTAGATTTACCTCCTTACATGTCTATTTATTCAGTCATAAATGTAGAAAATCTGAAGTTGTATGAACCTTATATGATCATTGATCTAGAGGAAGATACTCATATTCCTACCATTGATGATTTAGCACTTGAGTATATGAATGAGTTTCATGAAGATACCATCTTGGATAGGAAGGTTCGCTTTTCAAGGCATGGAGATGTTGAATATCTTCGAGTGGGACTTAAGGGCATGAATCATGGCAAGGCAAGGTGGATGGAGATCAAAATACTAAGGGATTTGTACCCTCACCTGATTTCTTCTTAAATCAAAAATTTTTTTGTCCAAAATATTTCAAGTAGAGAGGATTGATCCAAGAGGATCTTGCATCAGTTTAGATTAACAGTATCGTCTTTAGCCCTTTAGTGATCTGATGAGAGTCTTTATTCATGGTGTGTAAATGTCATTATGTGCTGATATGTAATCTAAGTGGTAAATCCTAAGTACCATGGAAATAATCCTATGCTAAACCTAGCGCATATCAATCTTATGCTAAGTTAAAACCTAAAGCACTTAAAACTATGGTGATAGCATAAACCATATGTAACCATATAATGTTAGAAAAAAACATTTTGGAACTATATCTAATAAACTATGTAACAAAACCCATATTTCAAAACAGTAAAACCGTAGTGGAGTTTTAACCACATAAAAGGAGAAGACCGTCGGGAAATACATGTGAATGTGGTCGGCTAAATGACAAGGAGACCACCACGTAGTTTGGAAGACTGCCGGGAAGGCCGCCTTTGGGTTTGCGATGTCACATGAACAGTCAAACGCCCTTGCTAGAATTTCCATAACCTAATCTGCAAGGTGGCATCCAATGTATTGACTTCTGAGAGCTGTCACATACGGTTGTCAAACCGTTCCACTGCACCGCCATCAACATTTATTTTTATCATATGATCTATTTGTGGTTCTGTAAGTTAATATGCATAGTCTTAAAATCCATCACCATGTCACCTAGCTCCTAAGGTGTTAAAACACTGTTGCACCAAGAGATATCATCACATTTATTTGTAAAACCATATGCTATGTTAAGCCCAAGAGGCCTGACATGAACTTGGACCAAGGATTATTTAACCTTAACCATTTCTCCATGGAGGAAGAAAGATTTTTTTTGAACGCTTCTATCCAGAATTCTGTAAGAGAGAGGAATTTTTCTTTCACGTGTATCTTAGTCATTTGGAGGTAAAATTGGGCACCATGATAGGTGTTGGGAAACTAGGAGGGAGAGATTTATTTTTATAGAGAGAAGAGGTGCCTGCAAGCACATTCAATCTAGTGAATTTCTATGTAAATACTTCCTTGGATCATTCCTTAATGAAATAAACACCCATCTTGAAAGTGGACTCAGAGATGTAGTTGAATAGGGATGATCTCTGTAATCAATGTTTGCTATCTTCTATCTATGTTATTTACTGAAAATTCATGCTTAATTGTGCTTCTTAATTTCTAGATTAAATTATAAAATAAATTTCTTTCCTTTAGTCTTCCACACCAAGAGATCAAGTTAACAATCAATTCACTTTGGAAAATATTCAGCCATATCTCAGATCTATTTCAGATTACCTTATAATTAAATGTCAAAGGGAGAGACCTCAACACTTTATGAACAATTATATAGTCATCACTATTTTCATGATTTCCTTTAATATTCTTCATAACATCATTTACACCAAGTAATAAGCTTGTAATATCCTCTTGTTCACTCGTATTTAAACCCTTAAATTACATCCAATGAGTTTGAATATTTTCCATCATTACCTTTTCATCTCTTTAAAATATTCCCTTTGTTATTCACTAAAAAATCAACCCCTTCCGTACTTTAAAGGCACAATCTTGATCTTAATTAATTATATTCCTTAAATTAAAGGGATTCAGGTAGATAGTATAGTGGTCACAAGTATGAACAACTGATTCAATTCCTTATGAGATCAACGACGAGAATGGCCCCATCGGGACAATTCTTGTTTTGATTTTATTTGATTAGAAGCTCATGATGAGTGTAAAACTCATTTAACTCTACGGTTTCTTAGCTGCTTAAGTACCATATATATCTTGATCTTTTTCATCGCACCCACACTTGTGTGGAGGTTAAATGTGAATTTTCCGCTCAACGGATCAGGATCATGAAGACCAAGTTAATTTGACTGCTCCCAATGCACTTTCGGTTAGGACTTGCATTATGGATAAAATTCTACTCTAGCACTATATCATCTTAGTCATCGATCTTCTAAGTAATGAGAAATTTTTAGGTCCCTACTTTCCCAAATATAAAACATGCGCCTTTTCCTGATGGGAGGGCCCCCATTTTCTCGATTGATGGGTCTACCAATCAACACTCAGTAGTTGTTTTTGGATTTAATTATCTGTGTAACCCTAATTTAACCTTAATATCACAAACCTATTGGAAATTCATTAGTTTTCCATTCATTTATGCACATCCATCTATGAACCCATCCATGGCTAAGAATAGTCATTAAGCAAGCTCAACATGCAGGATTTGTTGCGTTAAAATGGTAAGTTAATTTAGCTTGATTTTCTCTTTCAAGGTTGTTTATTTAACTGTAGAAATTTATAGTGTCTAAGTCATGAGTAAATGAAGATCTGGTAAATGAGTTAGCCAGGATCAAGACATTAGACTTTTTCTTACATACATCCTTACTCTCAAAATGATTCTAACCCTTTCCACTTGTATACCTGATGACGATATATGCTTGTTGAAGTTTGGAGACTTGGATACTACCTTAACCCCTATTCATTTTGAACCTGACTCAATTTTTTTGCTTGCTGGGCACTATGAGAACAAACAACAAGCCTTGTTTTTTCAATCTAGCTACAAGTCTTTCACAAAGCTAGATGAGGAAAAAATCGCCAAGATGTTAGGAATTACTGCCCAAGGAATTGACATAATTGACAAAGGGTTAGACCATGAACTTATCAGTTGGGAAGAGGGCGATAAGCTGGAATTATTGAAATAATTACTTGAAATCCCATATCCCGTGGTAAAGATATAGTTTACTATACCTACAAATTCATAAAAACCATTTTTCCATCTATATATTCTATTCTTTCCATTATATTGAGGTTAGCAGATGATACCAAGATGGACGAGTCACTCTTTTTAGCTATAGGACTCATCACACTTCAACCATACCACTAAACAATTAATTTTCCTAAAAAACATAACCCGAGCCCTCACATTTGACTTATCTATTAACATCCCATTTATCTCCTATTGCAATTGTACATATCTAGTCCATATGGTCCTTTTCAATTACCCCTCCTATTTTCTATCTACCGAGCTTCTCATGAGCACCATATATGTCCACAATAAATAAAAGGAAGTTTTCTGATGGACCAATGCAATTTATCCTCAGCTTGTTCGTGATTCATATCACCAATCCGTACATTGTTCGCATATCCTTTAAAATTTAAATTAAAAGAAACTAAAATAAATATAATCTCCGAGTAGCATATTATAAAATTAAGATTGATAGAGGGAAAAAGTATGAAAAGATGGTTTTTATTTCCTAGCTACACTATGAGTCATTTGTATGGTTTTGAAAAATAACGTTTTCATCTACCAAAGTATGTTTAACCTTTTCTATTTTCTTATGAATTTCTTAGGAAAATTATTATTGTGAATTAGTTTGATTTTATCTCTAAGAAAAAAGGGTCACTATTTAATTATCCATCAGTTATTTACCCCCTTAGTTGCTAAAAATAAGAATTCAATAGATGCCTTGGAGAGATAAACGTTGTATTTTGGATTTTTTTAGGACAATATATAGCATTATCATCCTTTGGAAATCAGCATAGGATTAAAGAAGCAGGGAATGTTGTCAACCTATGTTCATGAGAGTAGGCCAGAAATGGAAAAGGTGGCGAATGTTATGTTACGTATCCATGTTACCATACAATCAATAGCACTTGTACCTATAGAAGCGAACAAAGGAACAACTGAGGGTTTTCCAAGTAGTTTTGAAATGAAAGTACAAGGGAGCAACACGAAACCTATGACTCTTGTATCAATAAAATTTTCAAAATTAAAAGTGTGGTTCCTTATGCTATCCTGTTAAGTGAAACAAGGGTTGCTCCTATTGAAGCAATTTCTATGGTGTGAGTCATAAGGTATCTGAAAAAAAATGAGCAAATGGAAGAGGGTAGATGGCCTAAGGTGGTGTTTAGTGACAGATTGTGCAAAAGACAAAAGACTTGGATGCGGAAAAATAATAAATGGTTTAGTAAATGGGGTATTTGCTTGAACATGTGTCCTACAAACAGTAAAGAGATAAAAGCTTTTGTTATGGATAAATTCCACAAACATACTTGGAAGAAAGAGCTAGAGAGAAAGAAGAAGTACTACATGGAAGAGTTTAACCCCACGCATAACCATCAACAAAAGGCGTACATAGGGGCTAATATTTCTTAGAGATCTAAAATTCTTATTTCTCAATTAAGGACTAATTCTCATCAACTCTGTTGTGAAATAGGGCGCTAGAAAAGGCCAAAAGAAATGTGGGAAGAAAGAGTATGCATTTTTTTCTTCTCAGGAAAAGTGGAAACAGAAAAACATTTCATTCTAGAATGTGAGGCCTTCAAATACACCAGGGAAAACTATACAGGTATTCTGGCAGCTAATTCTTGGGATAAGCTATTCAACGAAGAGTTTGCCGATAAGTTGGGAGTGGTAATTGTAAAACTTCACAGGAAAAGGGCCGAATACGAGAGTCAGATAGAGAAGCAATCTGTCCCATAGGCTATTTTTAGCCTCGTGGACATTAAAAATTCTTTCTTTCTTTCTTTATTTATAAAAGGAAAATGGATATTTTAAGCCTGCTTGAAGTATCGCAGTGGGTAAAGGCCAAGGAATATTATGTTGTCACCGACATGTTTGAATCAGAGGTTGAACCGTCGGATAAGGAAATATGAAAAGCTCTTGATGATATAAGCCAAGATATTTGAGAGCACATGACATCAACATTAAACACATATTTAATGAACATAACCATATAACGGTGACCACTTCGGAGTTATAAATATTATTGTAAAAATGTCGATAAGAAGAGGCCCTACCAGTTAAGGAATTGATTCTCACAGGTGCACCTCGATTTATTTCTTCCACTGACATCAAATTCATTATTTTAAACCTTATTGTTTTCCAACCACAGATTGGGGAAAACCAATAGATGTTGGGATCCAGGAGCTTTTCTCTGGCTCTTAACTTGGGGAAAGTCTCATATACAGACGTTGTCAATATTCACCGACAAGTAGGTGAAATTTTGGCCCATAGATTGCTTCACTGAATTGCTGGGAATAGGAAAATGCAAGCGATGTGTGAAAAGGTTTCTGATCAGAGCTATGTGGCACATGCCACTTTAAGGTTGAAAACCAACCAGATAAAGGAACTAGAATATATAGTGGTTTGACAATCCATACAAACCCAAGAGACTAGGCCCATTAAAATAGTTCTGGAGCAAATAGAGAAAGATATTAAAGCCCTTCAAACTATTCTTAAAATACCTAATCATGATCCTCATGTTTTGATTCAGGGATTTGAAAGAACAAAAGAAATTTAAACTAGCCTCCAAGAGATGAATGTAGCCCTACAGCTTAAGGAATACGAATGCCAAGAGAGTCTTAAACAAATAGAGCTCCTGAAAGTAGAATCCCATGAAAAAGAGAAGCATCACCTTAAACTCTCGGCAGAATATAAAGCTTCAATTGATAAAGTAGTTAGCTCCTCTAAGGAAACTAAGATTGAATATTCTATGTTTTTAAATGTTAGTATAACTCAGATAGAGTAGTAATTGGAATTAGACCAATCAGAGAAGATAAGAGATGAACGCAGAGAAAAAAATCTAGTAAGTCAAAAGAATGAAGAGATTGAGCATATTCAAGAAAAGCATGATGAATTCAATTCCTTGCAGGAAGTAATTATAGTTACACTTATGCAAAAGAAAGTATTCATACATGCTAAAGGAGAGATGTGGATGGAAGTTTGACAAAATATCTATACAGTTAGGGCTTACATCGAGATTCTTTTGGAATGTGAGAAAGGCATAATCAAAAGTGAAAATCTGGAGTAAAAAAGTACAACTTCAACCCTTGACAAAAGACTAAAGGATATTGATTCACTCTTTGATGTTATCCAAACCTTAGAGGATGAAACTTTGAGAGGACTATGTCTACCTTCGAGGGACCATTTTTTTCTCTCTCTCTACATGTTAAAAGAAAAGAGATTTTCCATGCAAGTGATGTTGGAAGAATTTGAGAAAGCTTCCAAGGAAATAGATGACTTGAGAACATACTAGAATTATCTTGGCATGTTTGGTGTACCTTAATTTTGGGGAAAGTATAATTGGGTAATATACCGAGATAAATTATGTGATGAGATGAAGAATAAAAAATGAGATCTCAGATGTTTGGACATAGAAGGTGAAGGAGCTCCATCAGCCATAGTCATAAATGGTCCGTGCAAATATTTTACCATTATGGTCGGAATTAACAAAATAATACAAAATATCTCTATAGCTTCGTACAATATCAAATCCTGAATGGTGGAGATGTTCACAAAATATAATAATTTACCTTAGTTACGAGCGGCATATTGGGATACAATGGCTAAAATAAGGAATCACTTAAAACAAAACCTCGTTATAGAACAAGTTTATTCGACATCACACGTTGTTATACCAAAGTATCCAATGCAATCTGTAAAAGAGCAGCTTGCATATTGGGGCAAAATCCCTCTCAATTCCTTTCAAGGACCATCAGTTAGGATATGTGGATCCACACTTTCTTCGCTACATGTCCAATGAAGAAAGTCAAATCCTCCAAGTCATAGGGGCACCATACTGACTAAACATTTTATTTTTAAGTTATCATATTTAAATTTTATTTGAAATTTTCTACAGTTGATATAATTATTTAGATAGTTATTTCTCAGACTATTATTTAAAACCCGATTTCCTGTAAAGTGGGGTTTGTTGACAAAAGAAATGATTTTAAATTTTGTGAGAATTTCCTATACCTGATAAACAATTTCTTATTATATATTTGAAAATTGTTTCATGCGCTTTAGTGGAATCTCATTTTGATCGTCTATTTATGTTTGTGAAAATCGTTGGAATGTAAATCTCAGACTCACCCTCGTTTAGAAATTATTACATTTAGTCTCTATGATTTGATATAATACTATCAATATAAAAGATTGAAAAAAATAACGTTTGATTGATGTTTGTTTGAAATATTTTCTCCGAACTTAAGAATGATATTTGTTCTACATTAACGATTGTTAGAGTGTTATGTTGTAATTTTTTATATTCGATATCACTTGCATTTTAGAAATATATAATTTGTATTGTAATTTTTGTAGATTTTAAGTCTCAATATTTACTATTGAATACAATCATCTGAAAAGATATTAAATGAAACATCGAGAAATTTGTACATGTTGCACATATCGCTTATTATTATTGAAGTGATTGGTATCTTTTATTTTTATGTTTTTATTTATAATTTTTTTTTTCAATTTAGTATTACTCAATATTGCAATACAGTTGTTGAGGTATGTCTTTTTCATTCAGACTACAATATTTTGATATCTGCTTTGGATATAATTCACCTTCTCAATTTTGTTAATTCCATGAAATACTACAACGAAGAAATAATATACATCTAACCTTATTATGTTTTTCTATTGAAAATTATATAATTATCGTTACAGTTACCCCCTTTGGTGCACTGGAGGTCAGCCTATAGCACCTAGAGCGGGAGGGATACTTTTAAGTCCTCAATGAATGTGTATTTGAGTCATTCATATGTGGGGAAAATTTGAGCACTAACATTGTTTTGGTGTCATTGTTGGGGAGCCACTAGTTTAAATCATTGGATGACGAATTATAACCCTATTGAACGACATATTAATTTTTTCGTTGCTGATCAATGAAATATATTAAATGGTTTATATGAAATCTTCTTGCAGGTTTACCAAATAAATGAGGAGCTCCATCAAAATTGGGAAGTATTAGCGCAAGAAGAGGAGCGAGCTTAGCCAAATATGAATGCTCCTAGATGACGACAACAACCGAGGGTCTAAGTCTTGAATGTAAGTGCATATAAAATACGTTTCCCATGTACTTTATCAAATATGACTTTACAAATTTCACATGAAATTAATTAAAAAAGTAAAAGTTTGTAGCTTAGTAGGATTACGAAACCATTATTATCTGTAATTTTGTTTTTCCCTCCAATCCGGAAACTCCCTGAAGGTTGACTAGGTCTAAGTCTGAGGTTAGCCACCCTCTTTTAGAGGAGCCTAAATTTTTTGTTACCATAGAAAATAAGAGGATACTCCTTTATGATTTCTGAAAAAAATCATCCATTGTCTCCTAACCCCAACATACCAAAAGATTTTCCCTCTCTCCCTCTCGATGCAAATTCTAAATCTATACTATCATCCATTAGGGTAATTTTGATTTGTAAAATGGGCCTTCTGAGGAGATTATAAAATAATAGTGGAAATAGTAAAACCAAATTAGATTACGTCATCAAATTTTAGAGGAAAAACAAGAAAAAATACTTTTTTAATTCGTATTTTCAACTTATCTTCCTATTGGTTTAATCAAATTTCAATCAATAACACTTGTTGGATGAAGAATTTTAGTCCTCATACAAGGAGTACCCATGTTACATACTTTTGATAGATCTGACTAAAATAAAAAATGAGAAATACATTAAAAACAAGATTGTAATCACGTTTTTTCATGTATTTCTCATTTTTCTTGTAGCAAGGTTTATCAAAAGTATGCAACATGGGTACACCTTGGATGAGGAATTAATTTTTGTATCCAACGAGTACTTCCCAATAGAAATTTCAGTAAAACCTTAGGGATATAAGTATAAAATACCCCAAAAATGGTGAGTCATCCCCCATGGTTGGCATCATCATCTTGAATCCTATTAGTTCTTCTGAAGCTTCTTTTGGTTGAACATTTTTCTTATGAGGCCCATTATATACCTCAAATTTCTCCAATGATAAACTTCCTAGTTTGTTTAGTCATCTCTCCCTGTGCCATCTACCCCATGAAATATTCCTCACCCGTCACCCTACCAGTCTTTACTGCCTTCTCCACCTTCTCCTCCACCCATGAATACTTGGCTTAACAACCGTTATTGTCCCCTTAACCTAGAAATCGATATTTAAGAGTTTCCACCAAAATATGAAAAAAACTTACTAAGGTTTGATAACGAAGGGGAAGGAACTGGTGAAGAACATGCAGTTAAATTCCAAGACTAGTGTGAGAATTTGGGTGTTGAATACAATGATATCTGCATGAGAATTATCATACAGAGTTTGGAAAGAGATCCCAAGAAATGGTTTATAACCCTTCAACCAAATAGTATTAATACGATGGATACGTTAGCTGAGTTATTTTCATATTAGTATGGTGTCAAAAAAAGTAATTAATTATGGCTCACAAAATTTTCTACCCTAAAATTGAAACTAGGTGAGTAAGTCTCTAATTTTCATAAAAGGTTCATTAAATATTATAACCTTTTTCCCATCATTTTTCGACCTTATGATAATGGTATCATTGTAGCTTAGTTCACTATTCTCAATGACTACTTGTTATATTTTTTGTTAGAAAGAGAACCCTCCACTGTAGTCGATACCTGATATAAGGCCTACACTTGTGAATGGAATCTTATTACAATGAGAAAATTTTCCTCTCGAGACAATAGTTTCGATGGAAAGAAGAAGATAGTTGATACATATCCTCAAATTCCTACTTCTTCTTCTGCTCAAGATTAGAATATAGAGGAAATTCAAAGTTCATAAAGTCACTAACCAATATAATCTAGTGCCTGGAGGTGAGAAACAAAGAAATCCCTCCACCTCTTGTCAATCCTTTGGTACAGCCTAAATTTTGTCCCAATCCCCCAAAATGAGACCCCAATTTCCCTCCTATAAATTAAGCTCATTTTCATCATTCTCATTCTCAAAACTATTGCAAAGAGTACAATTTCTTAATGAACCCCTTGTTCATCTTCCTGTTAGAAAATATGCTAACCTTGTCGATGAATATGGTGATTATGCAGCTAATCAACTTATGAATGCTAAGTAAGGAGAATATTCTAATGTAAATTCCATTTATTCTTTTGAGATGTCATTTACAGATTCTTCCAAATATTTATAGAAAGAGTTTTGGGATCCTTAGATTCAACATTTAGCTGAACAATTAGAAGCCCAATTCCAACAAAATTATAATCTCAAACCTATAAAGTATCATGTACCTTAGAAATAATTATCCCCTCAACCACTTCTAGTTAAGGATAAACCATTTGTTCCTCATGAGCCTAATCCTATCGAGGTATATTAACCTCTTCAATACACATTTAGCTTACAAAATCAGTTGAATAGACTCAATATTAGCATGCCACTAATTGAAGTTGGTAAGATTTCCAATTATAAGAAATAAATTTATTCCTTTTTCAAAAAATATTACCATCCATCCCAATAAATGGGATTAATGTACTTCATTGACGTCCACGATGACGCCCCTAAAATTTCTCTTCGCCATGTGAACTAGAAGAATGGTAATTTAGTTCCTACTTTTTACATCAACTTGAAGATACATGACTATAACATGCATAAGTGCATGCTAGATTTAGGCACCTCCCACAATATCATGCCTAAAGAGTTTATGATAAGCTTGGATTTAATATAACTCGGGAGTATCCGGTTTTGTATTCCTTCGACTCTCGAAGAGTTAAATTTGTGGGTGTGATTACATATCTAGTTGTAGTTTTGGCCCACGTTCTCGTCAAAAGTATTGTCATGGACATAGTGGTAGTTGTTGTCCCTCCTAATTACAGGATGCTCCTATCAAGGATTTTTGGCGCTAAGCTTGGTGGGTCACTGCAACTTGATCTTACCTATGCTACTATACATGTGTTCAGAGGAGGCACTCATCGATTGTAGAAACAATGTTATTTAACGTATACCATCAATTCAGAACAACACCCCAAGAATTTTCCAATGTATACTTTTAAGGATAATATAGGGAACTGCCTATTTTTTGTTTCGAAGGAGCAAAAATATCTTACTTCTGGGAAATATGCTTGTATGTCTTAGCCCCCACACCCTAATTTTATTTGGAAAATGTATTTTGATGTGGCCTCCTCTAGAGTAGGGTTTGGTGCTAGTGTTCCTTTGATTCCTCCCTCTCAATGAAGTAATTATTAATATTTCAAGTTAAACTTTGTAACTATTACTAAGATAGTGAAATATGAGGCCCTAGTACTTGGATTAGAAACCAAACACAAAATCAATATTAAAAATTATCAATTTTTTCCAACTCCGAGATATTAATTAACCAAGTAACAAATAAATGTCAAACTGAGAATCCTCGGGTGCGTGATTATAGGAATCAAGTCTAGGATTTGGTTCATAATTTCTTTTCCACTATTAACTTCATTAATTTCCCTAGTAAAGAAAATAATTAGATGATGACCTTGCTATTACAATGACTATGTTCATTCCTACCACTAGCGTTAAAATAAAATTTGAGATTGAAGTCCTTTATAGACCTTCTAGACTTGACAACATAAATCATTATTAGGTATTTGAAGATGATCAGGAGATTAAGATATTTATTCAACTAGTTGGTGAATTTTCAGATCATTATATAGACAAGGACAAATAAATCGATGAGAAAAGTGCTAACAATACCCATCTAAAAACAAAAATTTGCAAACATGGTTTCATCAAATTAAAAAAAGAATTATATTCCTAGAGGATTGATTTCTTCAGAGAATATATTTGGTCAGAATGATGACATTTCTACACTAGTGCTTAAGCCCCCCAATATATAAATTGAGACAATGAATATCACCCATACAGGTGAAACTAAATTAGTTAACCTATCTCGACCATTACCTTCTGATATAAGAGATAAATATGTTTTACTTCTTTCAAAGTATATCAATGTCTTTCCTTAGTCTTATGAGAACCTTAAGGCATATGAACAGAGCATCATATGACATTATATCCTATTAAAGGAAGGAGTCAAAACCTTCATACAAAAGCTTAGATAAATCAATCCTCTTCTCCTCTCTCCCATTGAGAAAGAAATTAAAAAGATATTGGATGACGAGGTAATTGTTCCATTATGCTATTCCACCTCGGTAGCTAATCTAGTTCCCATTAGGAAGAAAAATGGTGATATACGACTATATATAGATCTTAGAAATATTAATCAAGCCTCACTTAATTAAAATTATCCTCTTCCCAACATTGATGCGATACTTCAGCAAGTAGTAGGAGAAGCCCGCATTTATATGATGGATGGTTTTTCTTGGTATAACCATATAGTTTTCCACACGGATGATCTTTATAAAATCACTTTTACCACCCCTGGGGTACATTCATGTATTAAAAGATGTTGTTTGGGTTGATGAATTCTCATGACACCTTGTACAAAGTGATGGACTCACTTTCACTGATGAGAAACATCGGTTTATATTTATATACATAGATGAAATGATTTACTTCTCTTAAAGTGATGGCCAACATATTAAACATTTAGAAGCAATTTTCTCGAAGTGTCGGAGGTACGAAATCTCTTTGAACCCCAAAAAATCCTACTTTAGCATGACTCAAGGGATGTTTTGGGGGCATATTGTGTTGAAAAATGGGGAAAATATTTGTCTCAAAAGGGTGCAGGAAATCTAGACCATATCTCTTCATTGTACTAAGAAGGAAGTTCAGGATTTTTTTAGGAAAGGTTAATTTCCTAAGGAGATTTATCCCTAATTTTGCAGAGATAGTAAATTTTTTTACCCGAATTCTTGAACGGGCGAATCGCATTAAGTCTGATGAAGAGTCAAAGAATTATTTTGAGAGGATCAAGACTTCCATTATGGAGGAACCAATCCTCATTAGCCCAGATTAGATAGAGGATTTATATTTTTCCCTTTTTCCTCAGAATATACCATTTTTGTTATCTTGTTACAAAATAATCAACATGGATGTGAGAAACCCGCGGAATTATTTAGCAAGGCTCTTCAACATGGAAAAATTAAATATAATATAATAGAGATGCAAACCTCTATTTTAGTTAAAACCCTTATGGCCTTTAAGGAATATATTATGCTAGCTAAGTCCATTGTTTATCTCCCGCACCCTGTGATAAGAGATATTATTTTGTAGCATGATATTGAAAGGATGAAAGGGAAATAGATAACCAAGGTACAATAATATGATTTAGAATTCAAACCCATCGAGATTGTTAAGGGCAAAGTATTAACCAAGTTATTGACTGAAGCCAACTTCGATGCATTAAGAATCAACCAATATGATCTTGGGACTTCGGTAGAAGCAAATGAAGATAAATAGGATAAGTAGTCACAGTTGCTGCTACCTATTTCAGATTCCACTACTATTCATCAAAATTTCTCATCATCTGAATGGTATAGAGACATCATCAAATATATTCAAGCAATGTAGTTTCCAAGTTCCTCGAGTAAATATGCATGACGTTCTCCTAAGGTAAAATCTGTAAATTACTGTATTATGAATGGTAAATTATACTGGAAGGACCGAGTAGGTATAATTTTTAATTTTATATTACCCTCCCAAGTTGATTATCTAATCAAGAAGCATGATAGTGGGGTTTTTGGAGGCCATTATGCATGGAGATCCACTTCTCATAAGATCCTAATGAGTTGTCTCTAATAGCCAACTCTCTTTCACGATGTGAATAAGAAGGTGATGACTTGTGACTAGTGTCGGATATTTGCGGGTAAGAAAAATTGCATAGCCTTCCCTATAAATCTTATCATAATCAAGGCACATTTTCATTAATGGGGCTTATATTTAATTGGAGAAATCCACCACCCTTCCATTGCTCAACATTGTAGGATTATCACAGATACCGATTATCACTAAATGGGTAAAATTTATCTTGTTCAGGAAAATTAATGATAAATAAGTGATGGATTTCCTAACTCAAAGAATATTTTCATGTTTCAGTTGTCCTTGAAAAATTATAGCTCACAATGCCAAACTTCTTTGTTCGACGAAATTTTAAAACTTCTTTGAAAATTAAAAAGTGAATTTAGTACATTCAACAACATATTATCCCCAACGAAATGGGCTTCTTCAGTCCCCTAATAAAAATATTTTTAAAATTCTATAAAACTGCCTACATTATAAGAAAAATTAATTGGTATGTAGCAGGGAAAATTTTAAGGATGGATAATTATTTTGAAGTTTAAAAAATTGGCGAAACTTACTAGTCCCTAAAGTGAAAAATATAAAATCTTTATTGATGTATTTGTAAAATTATTCAAATTTATAATGATATTATATATATATTGTCTATATAATGTTGGCGATTTTTAAGGTAAAATAAATTTATATTGTAAAATTTGGGCAAACCAATTTTACAAAAAAATGGAAATTGGCGAATATTTTTTTTGGAAAAACCATGGAAAATTAACCCACCTGCGAATATTAGCCCCTAAAGTTTCCATGGTATGTAGCATTAAAATATGTCGTATGGGAAAATAGGATTACCACTAAAGAATATATCGGCACCTCACTCTTTCAATTATTCTACGGCCTAAATGTTGTTTTCCCACTCTATATAGGCATAATGGTTATGGAAAATTATCAAGAAACAACTAAAGAACCTAATGATCTACAAAGACGCCTTACCAAAATGCTTCAGTTGCAACAGGAAATAGAATTTCTATATGAAAGAATTAATCAATATCAAGCAAAAATAAAGCAAATATTTGACAAACATGCCAAAGATAGGGTTGTTTGCCTTGGTGATTGGGTTCTCAAGTGGGTTAAAAGAAAGGAGGAACCTGGCACACATGGTAGTTTTGATAATTTATGGTTAGGCCCATTCATAATCGATCAGGTCAAGGGAGAAAACTCTTTTTATATTAGAAAATTTGAAGGAGAATATTTTTTTCATGCTATAAATAGTGAATTTATAAAACATTATCTCACCTACAAAGAATTTTCATTGAAGAAAAAAAAAAGTATAATATGTATGTATATGTAAAGATCTTCTATGAATCAGTCCATATAGTAATACAAAAAAAATGAACAAAATTACATAAATCATAATCCTTTTCTCCATATAAAGAGAATTGAAATGAGTGGAAATTGTTATACTAAATCTATATATTTGAAATCATGTTTAGTTCCTAAGTATCATTACTTTCGGTTAGATGACTTAATAGTGAAGACTAAACCTAATTTTCTACAAATATTATTAATTTTTGGAGGTTATTTATACACATAGGTGTCTTTTAAAAAGTCCTAAGAGGTCTCTTGTGTGTCACAATTATGTTTAACCTTGGATTTTTAAAACAAGTTGTTCTCCTCTTTCATCGAAAAATTCCATCACTAGTCTTCTATTAAAAATCCGTCAACCTCTCCTAAATCCTGGTCTCCCTGATATGTGGTCCCAATTATACCTCGCACCTTTTAGGATAGGATCTGCCTCCCGAATATGGCATGATTACCCTTTATTTAAAGTTTTTCCTTGTATATATTTTTTAGCAAGAGAGAGGATCACATATGTGCGTTCGAAAAGCAGGTGAATGTACCTGGTTAGTATTCAGTTGTAGTTGCTTCAATGTTCTTTTACTAGGTTGGGGAAAACAAATTCAGCCTCTAAGAGAGAGGTAGTAGTACCACCATAGTAGAGACACATACATATAGGATAGATCCATTTAAAATCTAGAGTAATAGCCTATAAATATGCAATGTTTATGCATCCATTACCATACATTATCAATATGATAAGCACTAAAATTACCAAAATAGTTCAACTAATTTAGTACAGGTGACAAAATACATGAATCATAAAAATTCATAGAATAGTGTTATCAATATAAATAATCAATGCATGAAGAATGTGTTGGCCACTAGGTTTCATATATTAAGTAAAATTCCCATGACATATGTATACAATCAACACCACTAGCTCCAATAGTGGAGTGTTGGAACCACTACTTTCTCCTTAAAAGAACTATCTTGTCTATCTAATGCATTATGGGGGGAGGCAAGGTGAAAATTTTGTTTATTATACAATGAGAATGTATATATAACCAATGGAGTGATCCTTCACCTCCCACATGACTCTTTGAATACCCTCACGATTGTTCGACTTTCTTATGAATTTTTGACTTTACATGATTCTTCATATTATGTACATGTTCTTTGGACTTCCACATTAAAACACATTTTCCGAATAAGAATTTACCTAATCCACAAAATGATGTGGCATATGATGACTCAGGACATGACATGACATGAAAATGATGACATGGACTGCATGATGACATGAAAATGTCAATCCTTTCTTTGTTGTTGATTTTTTTAATGTCTTCTTGAGAATGATCTCCTTTCCACCTCCATATGACTTATAGATGAGGAGTTTTGAGTGTTATCAAGGGTTAAGATATGGTCTCAAACTGATGTCCCTTTGCTTTCTCCTGATTGTTTAACTTGCATCCTCAACCATATAGGCGGCTTCTAGCATGATATCTTCTCTATATCCTTATTTATAATGTTTTCATAACATGATAGAGTATGTGCATCTGAAATTCACTCATGACAAGATGACATCAATCTGATAAATCCCTAGGCTAAGATGCTTCATGGTGATCCATTGAACGAGCCAGAACCAAGTTCCAGATTGAGGGAGAGGCTCAGTGACTACGCAATTTTCCAACTCAGGAAGTCAAGAGTTGGTATTGAGCTTTGAGACTGCACAATTCATAGTTCAAGCTGTACTGTGCAGTTGGGGAGCAGAAGGTGCAAAGCTGAGGAATTGAGGACTAATTTTTATCACTGGATTTTTCCGAGAAGGAAGAGGATTTTATATTATTGTGAAATTGCGTAGTTATTGAGATCAGAGCAGATGCTTGATCCTTGAGATTGTGCAATGCAGAGTTCTGACTAGGAAGGAGAGAGAAATTACATAGTTTTGGAGGTTAGAGGTTGAGCTTGAGCATTTTAATTTCATAGTGCAGAATCCTGATGGAATAAACTATAAATTGCATAGTTCCAAAAGTTAGGGTTTCATATTGAGGGTTGAGACTCCACAATGCATAACTCAGGAGGCTTGGATGAGGCTAGGTTTCTTGATCGGGAATTTTTCTAGATTTGACTAAGTGTAGAATTTGTGTAGTTGATGTGAATAGTGAAAAGACTTGATTGTGATCACAGACATAAAATAGTTCATGACAAAAAATGTATTACCCAGAACACATGAACAACATACTTCCCTCAGTGTGACAACCTTGTGATAGGATCACACCAAGTGTAACACTAAATATACACTTTGCGATGACACTTGTGCGACAGTGATTGAAACTTCGGAAATGAGTGAGACACATGTGTACATGGTAAGATAAAATTATTTACATAACTATTATGCCTTGAAACTACCAATAATATATTTTATACAATGTGCAACACTCCACATGCCAAAACTGGATACTTCCATTTCCTTGCATGTACGAAAAAACATTTAGAGAAAATGCATGCAATAAGTCACAATGTTTGCGACAACAAAATTCAAGATAAAGGTAGGCTCTAAAATTTGGGTGTAGGCCAAAATTTTGGAGGGTGTTGTAGCAAAAAAACCAAATTTTTAAAGGAACTCATTGCAAAATAAGTAAGGAAGCTTATTTAAGGGATAGGCCTTTTATCTCAAATCATCTTCCAAAACACAATCATCTTCTTCTAGTTATTGATTGGATTTGATAACCTTGGAAATATAAAAAAATGGATCCATTGTATGGAAATACATCATCAGCTATTTCCCCATAATAGGGAAATATCTCTGCTAGAAAGTATCAAATGGGGAAATGATTCATATTTACATTGATCTTTAGGATGGATGTCAACAACAATATATCCTTCCTCCCCCCTTGACATAAAAATTAAGTTTAAAGGCTTATATACCCTCAATCATATCTCTACCTAGAATTTATTGAGACATTAGTAGGATTGGATCATTCATGATGGTTTATGGTGGCATTTATTATAAGGAAGCTCTTGGAAAAAGTACAAAAAAAATCTTCCATTGTTCTTAGGTAACTGTTTGAAATTTTGAAGACTGGCTTATTTTGACTTGTAACTCTCATGGGCATTATTCTCCAATGCATGGTTACTTAAGTCTAGGAATGGATGAGCATAAAATGGATCCACCTTCGTAGAGGAAAAATATATAGAAGCTAAAATTTCCTCCTAAGAAAAAAATATTCATGTGGATACTTTAAAAAAAAAACCGCTACTTTGGATAACCACCAAAAGCACACTTTTTGAGGCCATAGTATGCATGGTATTTTCTTCATGAAATCCAAAATTACAAATCATATTTTCATCTCTTAGCAATTTATTATTTTTTTTGGAGGGATATATGTCAATTGGAGGAAACCTACCTGGGCTGGTTTGGATCCTCCATCAACAAATTAATAGCCCTCAAGTTTGGTTCTCATAGAAATATGAATCACAAATCCCTTCAACTGATTTGGCTTCGGGAGCATGGCTATAAAGGAATGTTACCATCTTCCATGATAAATAAACTTCCCCCACAAAAATTTCCATTCACAATATTTCCATTGCCCACTACATTCCATATAATCCCCAATCCCACTTGAATCTGCAACCTCATTCTCCTAGCACTCATATGGAATTTTTTTGGGCATTTTTTAATGGGGAAAAACAAGGGAGTCCTGTGATTTACAAAGTGGATGGCATCCAACATCTCTCAAAAAAATTCTCTATTTCCTTTTCTACAAACATTGGAACTATAAAAAATAACTATGCTAACTTATTTATTTTAAAATTAATGCTCTAGATTCCAATCTCATAGAATACTCCCACACTTCATGTTTGAAAGGACTCCCAAACTATTATAAACTAAGTAGATGTAATAGAAAGAGCTTAAATCTACATTATTGTCCCATTATTTGAAAATTTTAAATAGCTTGTTAAGCACTTTACTCAAAATTATTTCCATCACATCTACCAGCAGTGAAACAGTAAAACAAATGTCCTACAAAGGAAAACATGGATTTGGACAAAGGCTCAGTTCAAGTCACATAACATAAATAAGGCCAACAACAAAAATATCTTCTTGACCCTGGGGTCTAAGTGATCATTTTTTATGACATATTAGTTTCTTTAATTTTTTTTTAAATTTGGTTTGTAAAATGTTTTATGGATAAGATAATTATGGACCTTTTTATTTATAGTATGCGAAAGCACATACTCTCAAGAGGAAAAGATAAATGAGGTACTTAGTTGTCTTTTTTGTAATAGATATAAGAGGGGTGGGTTTTCTTTTATTACATGTTTTTTTCCCGAGGAATATATATATATATTCTCTTTATTTAAAATGTACTTTCTATAAACCAAGTTGAGTCTAAGGGATATGTGAAATTCGTTCGATAATAAATGTTTACATGAAACTTAAAAGAAATATTAATTTGTTATTTGTAAATAATATTATCACAATGTGGAGATTAAATGAAATTATATTATACAAATTTCCATATATAGAAAAATAAAAACAAATAAAGTTAAAAGTTCAGATTCTTTCTACTTTCCCATGAGGGAATTATGTAGTAATTTAAATTCTTAATCCAAATTTGAATATATATATATATATATAATTATGTCTGTGGGGACATATAACATCCATTTGAGGCTATTAATTCGACTATAGACAGTTAATATTTTTTTTAGTGTGAATTTAACCTTAAGTGTTGGTATTTTCTTTATTATTATTATTTTTGAATATTTTTATGCAATTTTATTGGATCCATCAGCAGGAACATCAACTTAGGCATTTCAACCCTACATGGGGAAACATAGTGATGACGAGATGGTTTTTGTTGCTTGTATTACACTACAGAATAACTTATACCAACTATAGTATTTCCCTTCTCTACCAAGTACGTTTGTAGCCAGAACCATGTACGCATGCATAGTGAGAATATTTGGATAGTTAACATATTATGTTCAACCATGTGAAAATAATATTCCAACATGTTTTCACCATAATCATTAATCAAAGTTTCCATGATACTTAGGAATTTCTATAAGGTGAGGAGCATTATAACTGCCCCATATAGAATGACACGTTTCTACTATTGGTTGGACTAGGGCTAACGTGTGCTAAATAATCCACCTTGGAAACTAATTCAATGAGTCTAAGCAAGGAAGAAATTTCAAGTTTTATATTCTTGTTTAGATATTGACACCATCGTGGACCCCAATTTATCTATTCAAGCGTGCAACAACAATGTATAAATTGCAAGAAATTTGCTACTGCTAACGAAATATAACTGAAATCAAGTGATAAAAATTTCTTCTACTATTGTGTGCAAAGGAAAACACACGATAGAAACACATTCAATAACACACAATCATTAAAACATAAGGAACAAAATGATTTTACACGGGAACCCAGATGGGAAAAACCACTCTCTTGCTTTGTATTAATTCATATGAGTATATGGATCAATTGCAATGTATGTATTCAATTCTGAAGCACACCCTACACTGTGATTTTGATCTCCTTCTCACTGACCTACTTTGACCAAAACTTATTCAAAATCAGCCTCAAACTTCCTCATATTTCCTATTCAGAAGTGTAGTAAGAAATTCTCAATTTGACTTTTCCTAGGTCAAACTGAGTAAAAAAAAATTCTCACATCATAAGAGAACTTGGAGGCAGTTAGCTTGTGTGACATGGCTTTTTTTACTTAGTTATCTCAATAAAATATAGTTATAGGGCTTGGAGTTCAGTTAAGCATCTGTGATTGCTAATTTTTAGCAATCTAAGTCAGTTATTTCCACTATTATTTACTTAAAATAATTCTAATTGTTAATAGAAATAGTGGAACGACAGTTGTGCAATGGGAAAATATTCTAACTCAGATATCATCGATTTAACTGATCAATAGACTAAAAATAGCTCATGAATGCAAGGAATTCAAATTTCTGATCTACGGTGGAGATTCGAAGGCAAGGTAACTTGAGTTGTAAACTCATGTTGAGTGTATAGGTGTTGCATCAGTTAATGATCAATCGTTGGGAATTGCACAATAAATCTGGAGGAAATTCCTAAATAACAGGGGTCTGTTTTCCTCAGGATTTTCATAAGGAAATAAGAGTGAGTTCAGGAAGAGAGAGTGCAGGCAACGCGACTGAGCGAAGCGCGAGTGTTGGAAACACGAGTGCCAAGAGTGCTAGTGAAAAAGAGTGAGAAGAAGTGTACTCTTGCAGTTTGTCCTTAGAGAGAGCGATCACAATTGTAATTATTTTTTAATTCAATGGATTAAATAAAAATGTGCTTAAGTGGGTTTTAGCAATTGATTTTCCCTAGAAAAAATTTTGTACCTGTGTATTTGATAATGCAGGTTTGTGAATGCTATTATAGATTTTCAATTAAATTCTGCATATTAGGAGGTTAGAATTTGTCTCTTGATTTATATTACATTTCTTAAGGACTTTTAATTATATCACCATATTTTTACATAGTATAAGAGCAGGATTCACATTAGAGCAATAATTTCAAATTTTTTCGTAAAAGGTTCAAGTATGCAGCTTCAATGTAGTAGGATGTCTTCAGATTTATGAAGATGACCTTCAATGGGCTGATATTAGAGTATGCCTCTTAAGACAGGTCGAACATCATTGCATGGAAGTATTGGATGGACACAGTGCTTTACAGAAACGTATTTCTGGAATATGTCAAGACCTACATTCCAAAACCAAGATCAAGTGATGCCTGAAACCTAGATTGATAGGAGAAATATGTAGCAAAGGCATGGATAATTATCTTGGAGGGAGTGTGAAACCATATTTCCTCAAATATTCATGGGAAAGAAAATCATTTCTCAATGTGGAAGGAACTACATAACTATTTGAAAATAGTACTAACCATATAAAACTAGGCCTTAAAGACAAACTTCGAAATATCATGATGCAAAAGAGTGATACTAATATGTAGTATCTCAGCAAATTTACACAAGTTCGGGAAGAGATTATAGGGGTTGGTGTGAATGTTGTATAAGATTACCTAATGAGCCTAGATCTTCTAAGCGTTACCAAAATTTGGCGCAACTATGAGGACTTGGTGAACGAGAGGGAGAAATTTGAGAGATGTGAAAAATTATGGTATTATTTGGTACAAGAAGAGATCAGACAGAATAGCAGAGATGGAACTTCATCCAAGCAACAGGGTCAAGAATTTTTTTCATTTTTTGGAAAGGGAAAGAAGTGAAAAGGGAATAAATCTAAAAAAAAAATCAAAATATAGCCAAATGGCAAGAAGAAAGAATTACCAAAAATAAATTCTTCAATTGTCATCAATTCAGGCACTATGCGACAGAGTGTCCACACAAAAGGTATGGAAAGAAGAACTCAGTAGGAGCAGCAGGTCAAGAATTAGCTTCAAATTTTGAGCTAGCCTTCACCCTTACTGAATGAATGGCCAAGAAGGTGATGTGAAGTGTCTGGAACTTGGACTTAGCTTCCTTGTTCCACATGACAATGTGTAGTGGGTGACCTGGAGGAGAAATATCTCTAGATGCATATTGAGTTTGGGGATGAAAAAAAGTATAGTTCTACCAGGATTGGTAGAGTAACCTTTAAGATGGAGTCGGTCTTGTTATGAAACCAGATCCAAAAATAGAAGAAAAGAGAGATCGACACCTTAGAAATCAATCACTTCAAGGTGGAAAACTCCTTTACATTAAATAAATGAAAAAACCTTGGATGATATAAATGAAAAAACATCCTTTCTATATATAGGATTCCATGGGGTCATAATATAATCCTAATCGAGCTAACAATAATAATGTAAGGGCACAAAAGTAACAACAGTGGGTTTTATGAGGCAAAATAATAACAATATGGGGGCTATAGGGGTACAACAATAACAGTAAGGGGGCTACACTAAAGAGAATAAGGGACTACATTAGTAATATAGGGATCTAACATGCCCCTCTCCTTTAAAAAAAAATTTCCCTGAACTCTTGAGTAGCTCTAGATGACTCTATATAGAATTATCATCCTACCATATGGAATATTCAATGGTTAAGTTCTTTCACTTTATGATATACTTTGAAATTGATCGATCTCATACCTATTGAGTTGCTATTTCCATGACTACTTCATGTTCCAATATGATTTTTCCTTCCTCATCAAGTTCTGGTAATATTGTTTGAACTGGAAATTTTTCACCTATAACGTTCTTTAAGCATGAAACATGGAAAACTGGGTACACTCAAGAAGAAGTAGAAAGCTCCAATTTGTATGCCATAGTACCAACATTTTGGACCTCATAGCCAAGACCATAGTACTTTTGCAATAATTTATTAACCTTCTTAGCTTTCTTGAGTGACATTTTTTTTTGTCGTTGTAGCCGTAAAAATACCCAATTTTTTACATCAAAGCTTCTCTCATTGTGATGTTAATCTGCCTCTTGTTTCATTAGATTTTGTGTCAAATTTAGGTTATCCTTTAAGAGTTGGAGAACTTGTTGTTTATGCTCGATGTGATCTTCCACTACTTGAACCTTAGAATTTTATCTTAAATATGATGTGATGAAGGGTGGATGATATCCATAAAGTGCCATAAATGGGGTCATTTTTTCTACAGTATGGAAGGAAGTGTTATACCACCAATCAGGTAGAGGTAACCACTTGAATCATTGTGTTTTTTTATCATATACAAAACAACGAAGATATCCTTCCAAACATTTGTTCAATATCTCAGTTTTCCCATTGGATTGAGGATGGTAAGATGAGCTATGAGCTAGTTGAGTACCCAAACAAGAAAACAATTTCGTCCAAAAATTTCTAGCAAAAATGGGATCTCTGTTGCTTACAATAATCTTTGGGTTTCCATGTAGCTTTTAAATTGTTTCCATAAATGCAGTGGAAACTGTACTTTCTTTAAATGGGTGATATAATGCAAAAAACTATGTATACTTGGTAAGTTTATCAACTACCACCATGATGACACTTTTTCCTTCGGACTTAGGTAAACGTGTGATAAAATCAATTGAAACCTCCTCCCAACGTTGAATTGGAATGGATAAAGGTTGTAGAAGACCTGACATCTTAATTGTCTCAAATTTATTTTGCTGGAAAGCCAAACACTCCGCCAAAAAATTTTGAATATCAGATTTAAGGCCATCCCAAAAAAAAAATTCTTCACCCTCTCCTAAGTTTTTAAAAATAATGAGTGTCCTCCTAAGGGGGATATTTTCAATTCCAAAATAATATTTTGTTTCAGTTGGGAATTATTACAAAGATATAAGCGATCTTTGTACCATAACGAGTCATTTTTCCAACTAAATGTATCAGATGTACTAGGATGTTGCTACAACTTTTGAATGAGTGTCCACAATTCTTCGTCATTCTTCCATTCATCCCTTGCTTCGTTTATCCAATCTAGTTGGGTAATAGAAATGGCACAAAGAAATTCTTACACCTATTCATCCTTTCTTGAGAGTGCATCTACAACAACATCTAACTTCCCTTTTTTGTAGATGATTTGAAGGTCATAACCCAACATCTTTGTGACCCATTTTTTTTCTCTTTTGAAGATAGTCTTTGTTCCAAAAATTATTTAAGACTATCATGATAATTTTTTACCTTGAAGTTTCTTCCCATAAGGTAAGGTCTCCATTTCTTTAGTGCATGAAGTATTTCCAACATTTTCTTCTCATAAATAGGTTTCTGTAAATACTTTGAACTGATTGGGTGATTTTCAAAATAAGTGGGTTTTCTTTCTTGCATTAAAACAACACGAATTCCATTTATTGTGAGATCACTTTCCACAATAAAGGGTTTTGTGAAGTATTACGTAGCTAAGACCGGTGCTAGGCACATTTCCTGTTTAAGATGTTCAAAGCCCTTAGTTGCTCCAAGAGTCCATGAAAATACATCTTTCTTCAACAATGCCATAATTCTTAACAAACTTGCAATAATACCATGTTAACCTGAGAAATCCTCGCAATTGATTTATGGTGTGGGGGCTTTCCATTCCTTAATGGATTTAATTTTCTTAGGGTTTCCCTTAACACCCTCCAGAGATAAAATATGACCTAGATATTCCACCTCTTTTACTCCAAAGAAAAATTTGGAGGTTTTTGCATATAATTGTTTCTCCTCCAATAGTTTCAGCACCCCATCAACATGTTGAAAATGATCCTTTGAAGACCTATTGTAGATTATTGTATCACCAAAAAATACTAACACAAATTTTCTAAAGTGTTTGAAAATGGAATTCATCAACCCTTGAAATGTAGAAGGTGCATTGGTAAGGCAGAAAGGCATGAAAAATTTTCATAATGACCCTCATGAGTTTGAAATGTTGTTTTCAAGATATCTTTAGTATTCATTCTAATTTTATGATATCTTGATCGAAGATCCAACTTGGTAAAATAAATTTCCTCATGTAATTCATCCAATAGCTAATCAATCATGGGAATGGGAAATTTATATTTAATGGTGAGGTTATTGAGCTCCCTATAATCCAGACACATGTGCCATGAACCATCCTTCTTGTGCACCAATACTAGTGGAGTAGGGAAAGAACTTTGACTAGGTTGAATTATACTAGCCTTTAACAATTCTGCAATTATGAGTTCAATTTCGCTCTTTTGGACATAAGGATATTTGTAAGTCCAGATGTTTGGAGGAAGACTTCCTGGAATGAAATGAATAACATGATCATGACCAAGAATAGGTGGGAGTCCTTTAGGAGTTTCAAACACCTTGGAATGATTCTCCAAGACTTTTTGGAGATATATAGAAATAGATGATTTTGATGTTGGAACTTATAGTGAGCATAATTACGCAAATACGCCTCAGTGTTGTTTTTCTAAATCTTAGTAACAAAATTAGAGCTTATTATCTTTCATGGCTTCCTTGCGATACCCTGTAATTCAACTTCCTTTCCTTCTGATAAAAAATTCAAGAAAAATTCTTGAAAATTGAAAGCTATTTTCCCCATATATTGTAACCATTGTACTCCTAGTACAACATTAGCACATCCCATTGGAAACGAAATCATTGGACTATTAAATATATATTCTCCCATGGTTATCTTGATATTATGGCATTTTCTAGAGAAATTTATAGTGCCTCCATTTGCAACCATCACTTGACACTCTGGTGCTGGGTATAGTAAGCAATTCAATTCCTTGGCTACCTTACCATGAATAAAATTATGGCTACTACTCAAATAAATAAACACCATTAACTTTTTCTTCTTGATATTTCTTTCTATCTTGATAGTTTGAGGAGTGGTAATTCTTGTCAATGCATTACAAGAAATGATTGTGGGGTTGGTTCCTGGTGTATATCCTCTTCTTTTGAAGTTTCTTGTTCATTTTGTTCCTCCTCTTCACAATCTATGTAAAATTATTTCTTCTCATCACACTTATGAGCTTTAATTTATTTGTTATCACCAGTGTAGCAAATCAATTTTCCCATTTTTTCTGCCAATTGTTGTGGTGTCAATCTTGTATATTGTGGAATTATAGGAGTAGAAACACTTCCATATTTGTAGATGTGAGTGGTAGGCTTACTTGTTTCCATAATTTTACATTCAATTTTTCTTTCCAGCCTGAATTCCTTCTCCAATGAATCAGTTTCCCAAAGGCGAACCTCATATTGGATGTTCACATTTAAAGTCCCTATGAAGACATAAATCTCGTTTTCCTCTGGAATATGAGTTACCCTTATATTCAATTTTTGGAAGTCCTCAATGTACTCCACCACTGAACCCTTTTGTTTGAGATTTATCAATTGGATCAAGAAGGTTTTTTTCTTGTATCCTCATAATGTGCTATCATTTCCTCTGTAAAAATTGACGAAGTGAAAAAATAATTACGGGAGAAAAGCCATCGATACCATGCAAATGTATATTTTTCTAAATATAAATATGAAATGTGTACCTTTTGTGTGTTTTGAACATTATTGAGACAAAAATATTGATCCATTTGTAGTATCCCTGTTACAGGATCCTTTCCGTCAAACTTAGTGATATCGATCTTTGGAATATGGTGGGTCTTCAATCCAACATTAGAATTTATGAGATCATGATTAATAATTATTTTATTCTCATCATGAGTTTCCTCTACTATCGTTTTTTCTTTAGGAATCATTTCGTTTATCAACTTTGTCAAACCTTCCCTCAAACCTTCATTTTCTGCTTTTAGATCATTCTTCATGTCTTCCATTTTTTCCTCCATGTCATCCATCTTACCTTCCATGCAATTATTAAAACCATCCATCTTAGCTTCCATGCATTTATTCAAACCATCCATCTTAGATTCCACACCTTTCTTCAAAACTTCCATTTTGTTTTTTGTTGCTCTTTGCAATAGTGAAAGTTGTTGCACTTCTTCCTCTTGACGACTCATACTAGAGAATTTTGAGGGCTTGATGGGTGTTAAATTATTTTTAGGGGTAATTTTAGAACCCAATACTGATACCTATGCTTCAATATTCCCTTCGAATAACTTCAAACTGATTTAAAAAAAAAAACTTATGAAAATTGAAAAAAGCATACACACATTTTTCTTGCTTTCGAGGAGCTTGATATTGAAAATGATCTATCTATGTAATTTTAGATCCCCAATATTTTATCTCCAATCCTTTAGTATTCCTCTGAATCTTCTTTCCAATCCCGCAAGTTTGAATTGATTTGGATTCTTCAAGGAAAAGTTATGCCCAATCTCCCAAAATGACCTAATTATGGACTCGTTTAGTAGAGTGAACTTGTACGATGTTTCGTGTGTCACCATTTCTTCCTTCGACTCTACAATTGATACACAGTAAAATACAATCCTTTTACTTTGACGATTATCCCAAAATCACCTCTTTGAGATGAAATTCGGGAGCTAACAAAAACCCTAGCTTCCATAGATCATATCTCTTAAACTATTCCAAACCAAGATCGGAAATTTCTACATGACATTCACGAGGATTTATTTGCAAATGTATTCTTTTCTTAGATTCTGAACCTTCGTATAAAAAAATTTATAGCGAAAATTCCACGATGTCTTGTTTGAAGTAGGGAAGCCATAGAATCCAAGGCTCTAATTCCAAATGTTATAAAACCAACACAAAAAGTAGAAGAAAAGGGAGATAAAAACCTTAGAAATCAACCACTTAGAGGGGTAAATCTCATTTACATTACATAAATGAACAATTCTTGGATGATACATGTTAGTGCAAGGAGTCACTCATTGACTGCAAAAGGACTAAGCCTTACACACCATCGGTTGTTTCAAATTTTGAAGGGATTTTTGAGTGGTGGGATAGCTTCTCAAAGATTTTGAAATGATTTTTCTATTATTTAATAATTTCATGCATTTGGAGAGATGTGGCTAGCATAAATTGTATGGTTAAATTGGTAGTATAGGGAGAAAAGTGTAACAAATGAAGAAGATGGATAGTTGGTACCTATTCTAGGAAATATTCATATCCTAAATTGGCCACACAACTATTATGGTGACTGTTTACATAAAATATGTTTATAAAAATTAAATAACATTTAGAAAGTAGATGTCATTCATAACGTATTCCACAAATTATTCATTAAATCTTCACTAACATGTTCTACAACACATATATGATTTGTAGAAAGGCGAAAATAGATAATTTAATATTAAATCCTTTAAGAATTTATCACTCACACCTTACTAACTATTGTAACTCATAATTAGAAGAAGTTAACAAATAAATAAGGCACATCATACACTAGATGGTTCTTAAGTCTCAAAATCCTCGAGCATGGAATAAAAAATGCATTTCTTTATTATATTTAGTCTTCAGGTAGACCAACATCCAACCTGGAAATGGTATATACAAATAGTATATATAGAAAGAGAGGCACCAACTCCATCTCTTCTAAAAATAATGAAACACTAATCCTAACATTAGATAGGTTTCATAGGAAATTACAACCATATCCCATAGAAATCTAACGGGAAGGACAAATGTAGAAGAAAAAGGAGAAGAAATATAGGCTGAACTGCTTAGTGTGTTGTCATGTTGTCTCCTTATGTATTTGCCCTTTAAATAACCATGTATATTCTTCTAATACGACCTCCAATAACCTCATAACCATTTTTCACCATCACTTTTTATATCCATTTGTTTATGGGTCTTTATCCTTCCTGAACTGACTCAGAAATTTTGCTAACAAGTGTTAATATCAGGGAAAATTTTAAGGATGAAAGTTTATCCTAAAGTTTAGAAAGCACGAAAACTATTACTAGTCCCCAATATGTAAATTGTAAAAACATTTATGGTATTTTTTAAAAATATTTAGGTTTCTAATTATTTTATATCAGTATATAAAAAAAATTGGCGATTTTTAGAGTAAATAATTTTATACTATAAAATTTAGGCAGATCAATTTTCAAAAAATGAAAATTGGCGAATATTTTTTTTTAAAAAGCATGGAAAATTAGCCCACTTGCGAATATCAGCCCCTAAAATTTTCCCTGCTTAATATTCAGTTAAAAGAGGCGCTATCAGAAATTCCCATAAAAACATGTAACTGCACCAAAACTGGAATTGTGCCAAAATTTTGTTAGGTCCCTATATTACTAGTATAGTCCCTTATTTTTGTTATTATAACCCCCTTATTGTTGTTTTTTTACCCCTATTACTCCAATATTGTTATTATTGTGCCCTTAAATTATTATTCTTAGGTCGGCTAGGATGATATTGTGACTCCATGGACTTCTATATATAGAGGGAAGTTTGTCATTTGTATCATCCAAGAATTGCTCATTTATGTAATGTAAAGGAGGTTTCCTCCCCGAAGTGGCTTATTTCTAAGGCTTTTATCTCTCTATTTTTTCTAATTTTGAAGTTGGTTTCATAAAATATAGTATCATAGCTTTGAATTCTAGGGTTTCGCTGCTCTAAAAAAGTTATTGTGGAATTTTCGCTATAAAATTTTTTATACAAAGTTTTATAATCTAAAATTTTTACAGAGGGAAGAAGAAATAATAAGGAACATCTTATAAAAATTTGAGATTATGGTTCACAATATTTTCAAAGATATGATCTGTGGAATTTAGGGTTTTTTCAAGCTCCCAAATTTCACCTAAACAGGTCATCATGGTAGTTTCACTATAGCGTTTTTCCTATGAAGGTTACAAAGCTGAAATTTTATAGAGAGAATACGAAAGCTTGAGGAAAATTTTGTAAGGATTTAAGATCTTGGTTCATAATATTTTTGGAGATATTATTTTTGTAAGTTAGAGTTTTTTCAGGCTCCCGAATTTCATCTCAAAGAGGTGATCGTGGGAAAATTTTCATAACTCTATGTCTGTGCATCGGATTGGAATTTTGTAAGAAGTGGACGCAACTACAGACATGTAGTTTCCTGTATATAAATTTCAGAGCTGAAGGAGGAATCAGTGAAATGTGTAATGTCGTACAAGTCCACTCTATTGAACCAGTCCATAATCAAATCATTGTGGGAGAATTGACATAACAACTTTTCCTTGAAGAATCAAAATTAGGTCAGACTTGTGAGATTCAAAATAATATTCAGAGGGATACTATAGGGCCGAATTTTAGATATCGAAGACCCAAAATGACATAGATAATTTAGTTTAATATCAAGATCCTCAAAAGCAAGAAAAATTTGTGTATTTTTTTTCGAATTGCATAAGTCTTGTGTGAAAAATGAGTTTGAAGTGATTCCAAGGGCATATTGAAGCATATATATCAGTAATGGGTTCTAAACTACCACCTAAAAAGAATTCAACACCCATTAAGCCTTCATAAGTCTCTACTATGACTCGTGAAGAGGAAGAAGCGCAACATGACATATCAAATTACAAAACCAAGCGCACCAAATTTTTCTCTTGCAATGAGCAAAAAAAAATGAAATGGAAGTTTTGAAGAAAGGTGTGGAAGCTAAAATGGATGTTTTAAAGAAAGGCGTGGAAGTTAATATGAATGGTTTGAACAATGGCATGGAAGCTAATATGGATCGAATGGAAGTCGACATGGAAGCTAAAATGGATGATATGGAAGCTAAGATTGATGAAAAAATGAAAGACAACATGGAAGACATGAAGAATGATATAAAAGTAGACATGGAAGGTTTGATGACATGTTTAACACAAGAAATAATTCCTAATGGCAAAAATATAGTAGACGAAACTCATTATGAGAACAAAATAAATGTTAATCATGATTTCATAAAATCTAATGTTGGATTGAAGAACCATCATATTCCAAAGATGGATATGAGGAGGTTTGATGGAATGGATATCGTAACATGGATACCACAGATGGAGCAATATTTTTATCTCAATAATGTGCAAAACACACAAAACGTACGCATTGAAAATTTACATTTAGAACAAAATACATTTGTATGGTATTGATGGCTTTGCGCCCAGAAAAAAAATGTCACTTGGTCAAATTTTATGGAGGAAATGATAGCACATTATGAGGATACAAAGAGCAACAACTTATTTAGACAATTGATAAATCTCAAACAAAAGGGTTCGGTTGTGGAGCACATTGAGGACTTCCAAAAATTGAATATAAGGGTAGCTGATATTCGAGAGGAACACAAGATTGATGTCTTCATAGGGACTTTAAATGATAACATCCAACATGAATTTTTCGTTTGGGAACTTGATTCATTGTAGAAGGCATTCAGGTTGGAAAGAACAATTTAATGCAAAATTATGGTAGCAAGGAAGCCTAACACTCACAGCTATAAATATGGACGTGTTGCTACTCATAGACTTCCACAACCTACAAGGTTGAAACCACAATAATTGGAAAAAAAATAGAAAAAGGGCTTTGCTACAGTTGTGATAGTGATTACACTAAAGGTCATAAGTGTGTTGAGAAGAAATTATTTTACATATATTGTGAAGAGGAGCAATAAAATGAACAAGAAACTTCAAAATAAGAGGATATACACCTGGAACCAACCCTATAAGAAAAATAAATGAGTCTGACAATATCATGTAATGCACTGGAAAGAATCATCACTCTTCAAACTCTCAAGATAGAAGGATGCATCAAGAAGAAAAAGGTAATAGTGTTTATTGATTCAGGTAGTACTCATAATTTTATTCATTGTAAGGTGGCCAAGGAATTGAATTGTTTCCTATACCCAACACTAGAATGTCAAGTGATGGTTGTAAATGGAGCAACCATAAATTTCTTTGGAAAATTCCATAATATGAAGCTAACCATAGGGGAATATGTATTTAATATTCCAATTATTTCTATTCCAATGGGAGGTGTTGATTTTATACTAGGAGTACAATGGTTACAATATTTGGGGATGATGGATTTTAATTTTCAATAACTTTTCTTGAAAAAAAAAATAAAGGAAGGGAAATCGAATTGTGGGGTATCACAGGGAAGCCAGGAAATATAATAAGCTATAATGTCATGAAAAATCTTCAGAATAAAGAACAATAAAGCATAATTTCACAATTATGCTCATAGAAGTTCCAACATCCAAATAATCTATTTCTCCTGATCTCCAAAAAGTAGTGCACAATCATTCCATGGTGTTTGAAACTCCCAAAAGGACTCTCACCTATTCGTGATCATGATCATGCTATTCATTTGATCTAGGAAGTGTTCCTCCAAACATCAGGCCTTACAGATATCCTTATGTCCAAAAGGGACAAATTGAATGTATGATTGCAGAAATGTTAGAGGCTGGTATAATTGAACCTAGTCAAAGTTATTTTTCTACTCCAGTAGCATTGGTGCACAAGAAAGATGGATCATGGCCCATGTGTCCAGATTATAGGGAGTTCAATAAGCTCACTATTAATGATAAATTTCACATTCCTCTGATTGATGAATTATTGGATGAATTACATGGAGAAATTTATTTTATCAAGTTGGATCTTCATTCAGGATATCATCAAATTAGAATGAAGACTGATGATATTCCGAAAACAACATTTCGAACTCATGAGGGACATTATGAATTTTTGGTCGCGCCTTTTGGCCTTACCTAGGGGAATTTGAGATCTAAAATTGGCCTCCTTAGGAAATAATAAAATAATAGCTAAACCAATAAAATAATATTTATGAATTTTAAATTCACTTTTTGCACCACAATCCATGTAACCATAGTTAAATTTAATTCAGAATTTGTACCAAAATAAAATTAATAAAAGAATTGTATTGATGTGACTATAAATAAGAATAAGATTTTCAAGAAAAAATCATTATCATTGAACAACTAATGCATTTTTCCTTTGTAATTAAATAACTTAAAATAAAATATAAAAATAAATTAATAAATTCTTAATTATATTATATGCTATCAATTAAAATTTATATTATTTAAATTATATAATAAAATGTAATTCATATGCTATATAAAAATAATATAATATAATATAATAAATGTATAGGGATATGGATTGTTTCTTTCAAGAAATATGAAATGACAATAATATATTTTTATTGAAAAAGTGTGAAATTACATTTATTATGAGAACTTTACTTTGACTTTAAAAGTACTTAGAGAACTACCATGGTTAACCATGAGTTTTTATCGACCATTGATAATTTGATAAGTACCTTTAACTCAAGAAATGCCACCTCAACCATTAGGGATGATGTCATCCCCTAAAATGTGATTGGTTCTCATAAAGTGAATTTTAATTGTACATTTTCCTTAGGAGGCCCATTTTAGACCCCAAAATTCCCCTAATATGATGCACCTTCTACATTTCAAGGGTTTATGAACTCCATTTTCAACCACTTCCTTAGAGAATTTGTGCTAGTATTTTTTGATGACATACTAATCTACAATAGGTCTTGGAAGGATCATGTTCAATGTGTTAATAGGCTGCTCAAGCTATTGGAGGAGAAACAATTATATGCAAAAACATCCAAATGTTTCTTTGGAGTACAAGAGGTGGAATATCTAGGTCATATTGAATCTGATGAGGGTGTTAAGGTAGACCCTAACAAAATTGAAGCCATTAAAGAATGGAAAGTCCCCAAAACCATAAATTAGTTGCAAGGATTTCTAGCAACACCTCTAACAACATATTGAAGAAAGATGCATTTTCATGGACTCCTGAAGAAACTAAGGCCTTTGAACATATTAAAGAGGAAATTTGCCTAGTACCAGTTTTAGCTACGCCAAACTTCACAAAAACCTTTATTGTGGAGTGTGATGCCTCATGAAATGGAATTGATCATGTTTTAATGCAAGAAGGAAGACCCATTCCTTTTGAAAGTCATCCAGTCAAAGGAAAGTAATTACAGGAAGCTATTTATGAGAAGGAAATGTTGGAAATGCTACATGCACTAAAGTAATGGTGACTTTACCTAATGGGAAGACACTTCAAAGTAAAAACTAATCATGATAGTCCTAAACACTTTTTGGAAAAAATACTATATTTAGAACAGAAACAAAATTGGGTCACAGATATATTGGGTTATGACTTTGAAATCATCTACAAAAAATGGAAGCTAAATGTTGTTGCAGATGCACTCTCAAGAAAGGCTGAAGAGGTGGAAGCATTGCTTTGTGCCATTTCTATTATCTAACCAGATTGGATAACAAAATCAAGGGATTAATGGAAGAAGGAAGAAGAAGTGTGGACACAAATTAAAAATTTGTGGAAATATCCTAGTATATATAATACATTTAGTTGGAGAATTTATTCCTTATGGTACAAAAATCACTTATATATTTGCAAGAATTCCCAACTAAAACAAAAAAAATTGTTTGAATTTTGACACTTCTCCTTTAGGAGGACACTCCACATTTTTAAAAACTTACCAAAGGATGAAGATATTTTTTTTTGGGATGGCCTTAAATCTTATATTCATAAGTTTGTGGTGGAATGTTTGGTTTCCCAGCAAAATAACGTTGAGAAAATTAAGACCCTGTGTCTTCTACAAGCTTTATCCTTTCCAAGTCAACGTTGGGAATATATTTTAATGGATTTTATCACAAGTTTACCTAAGTCCAAAGGAAAGAGTGTCATCATGGTGGTAGTTGGTAGAATTACCAATTATGCACACTTTTGTGCATTATCTCATCCATTTAAAGCAAGTACAGTTGCTACTGTATTTATTGAAGCATTTCAAAAGCTACATGGAAACCAAAATATTATTGTAAGTGACAGAGATCGCATTTTTACTGGAAATTTTTGGAAAAAATTATTTTCTTGTTTGGGTACTCATCTAGCTCATAGCTCATCTTATCATCCTCAATCCGATGGTCACACTAAGATAGTGAATAAATTTTTTCAAGGATCACTTCGTTTGTTTGTATCTGATATGAAAATACAATGGTTCAAGTGGTTACCTCTCGTTGAATGGTGGTATAACATTTACTTCCATAATGCAACAAAAATAACCCCATTTATGGCACTTTATGAATATCATCCACCTTCCATCACATCTTATTTAAGATAAAACTCTAAGGTTCAAGAAGTGCAAGATCACATCGAGCATCAACAAGAAGTTCTCCAAATCTTAAAGGATAACCTAAATTTGGCACAAAATTGAATGAAACAGCAGGTAGATCAACATTGCAACGAGAGAAGTTTTTACAAACAAATGTCCCTCAAGCAAGCTAAGAAGGATAACAAATTATTACCAAAGTACTATGGTCCTTACAAGGTGTTGCAAAATATTGGTACTATGGAAGACAAATTGGAGCTTCTACTTCTTCGTGAGTACATCCAGTTTTCCATGTTTCATGCTTAAAGAAGGTTATATGGGACAAAGTTCTAGTTCAAACAATATTGAGAGAACTTGTTGAGGAAGGAAAATTCATATTAGAACCTGAATAAGTCACAGAAAGAAGAACTCGACGGCTATGAAATCGATCAATTTCAGAGTATCTCATCAAGTGGAAGAACTTGCCCACTGACGATTCTACATGGGAGGATGAGAATTTTATATAGAAGAATCCAGAGCTACTCAAGCATTGAGGACAACATTTTTTTGAAGGAGAGAAGCATGTTAGGTCCCTATATTACTAGTATAGTACCTTATTTTTGTTAGTATAACCCCCTTATTGTTATTGTTGTACCCTTGTAACCGTAATATTGTTATTGTTGTGCCCTTACATTATTGTTGTTAGGTCAGCTAGGATTATATTATGACTCCACAGACTCCTATATATAGAAGGAGGTTTTCTATTTTGCATATTCCACAAATTTTCATTTATGTAATGTAAATGAGGTTACCCCCTAGAAGTGGCTTATTTCTAAGGCGTTTATCTCTCTTTTCTTATATTTTTGGAACTGTCTTCATAAAAAAATTCATGTAGAGATTTTTTCTTTTCAAAAATTTCATAGAAAATGCTAAAAAACCTATGCAGACTTATATTCTTTGAGACTTAAGATGTTTTTCAAAATTGCAACTAATAATGAAAAAGGTATTTGTATCAAAAAACCTTTTTACCTTCCTTCCATGTGGGATGCAACTTTAGAAATCTTGTCCAAGTATGTCTTGTTGTGAGCAACTGATCTTGATCTGGTAGTTCTTGTGGCTGCTTCCTTGATAGTGGCCTTCTCCTCCTTAGAACCATTTTGGATATTTATTCTTTTTGAGGGTTCTGAGTGCTACTTTGAAGGAGTTTTTTTTTATCTTTCTTCCTGGATTCCTTTGTCTTTGACCCTTCATATTTTATTTCTATATTAATGACCACTGTCATTAAACTTGGATTGTGAAAAGTATTGGACTTAACACTCAACTTGTTGATGTCTTTGGTATGTATTTTTCTAGTACCAAAAACATTTTTGGCTTCTTCTATCTTTTTCTTTCTACTAATCTCATACCCTGCATCTTTGACGAGTTCTTCATCAGATTTTGTGGGCTGATAATGTTTCTACACTTTCCTCTGAATATCATCTACCAGAATTTCTGGTAGCACCTGCACTTTAGATTTCTCTTAAGTTGAAAAAATTCCTCTCCAAGATCTAGTGTATACATTATGAAAAGGAGGAATGGGGGGCACCATTTTCATAAATTTGGTTTATAAACTAAGGATATCTCTCCTTTCTCCAACTTTCCATCAACCTTGCATGAAGAAAAAATTTATTTCCTTCTCTTGCCCTTATGGATGTTTTACGTTTTAGACTTCCTCTTGGTTATTTTTACAGGCTGGGGGTGTTGTTGTGAGGATGGAGGTGTAGGTGCAGGTTGGCCTACCCTATAAAAAAATAAATGGTCCTATTTGATTTATTTTCCTCATGTCTTCTTAAAATAACACCTTGATGAGAGCTTCGTGATACAAGTTGTATTTTGAAGTAGTGTTGTGAGTTTTGATCCATTATGACATCTTTTTCAGACTCTTCAACAAAAAATATGGAAAATTGAGGGTCTTCATACCTGCAACATAAAAAATAAATCTTATATGATAAATAAACACTATTTTATACCTGCTTTCATAAGTGAGTTAAGTCTTGATGAGTTTAACAACTTGTGCCCATTCATTTCTAAGGTATTTTCTTGGAATTCCTTCGGCCTAGTTGGGATCTCTTTGTGCATCCTTGATGAAAATGTTGAGGTGATCTCAAGTGATAAATTTATCTTTAAACCACCTTTATTGTTCTTGTGGAAGGTTGAATGCCTCAGTAATTGAATCTGCCGAAACCTATAATGTAAGACCATAGACTATGGTTTCTTGTCCATTGAATGAGATTGAAAAATCTTGAGCTACTCCTAAGTGAGAGGTTCCTAGCCTGGTGGAAAAATAATACCACCTTGCTTGGACAAACAATAGTCTCACCTTCGAATTTACATCCACTAGGTTAGCGCCCTCTGGTTCAATTCGTTTTATATTTCCTCCTGTTTTAGTCATATTCAAAAATTAATAAATCTCTATATGAAAAATGATAGGTGGCAGAGCTAGAAGAGCTCACCTAACAAGTGTTGTTTCTGTCTTCCTCTAAAAATCTTATTTTAAATATAGACTCCTCCTCAAACTGAAACTCTTGAAAACTCGTTCTCCAATAGCTAGGCTTACAACTCATAATGCTCTTACTTTTTCGGTGGTTTTAAAATAACAACACTGGTTCATATTCCCATGCAATAGATTTTCATGATGACAAATCTCCTTGACCGTAGTATGCACCATGTGATGGCCATCATAAGCTTCATTTGGCTGCGTAAATTCAGATAGCATGTTATAGGTGACTTGAAGCAAGAGGATTTGTGACTGATAGTCACCTCAACTATCTTGCTAATTATTGGCCTAAATTTTCGTCAGCGTCGATTTGTGACCAACCAAATGGTCATTTTCATTAATTCTAATGATCCATGATCTTTTCCATTCAAAAAACACATACCTTGACATGAGACTAAACTGACTCGACTGACAAATAGATCGGATTAATAACTGGCATTATTACTACAAGTTGACAACTAGATACTACACGTATACCATGACTTAACTTGAACATTACTGACCACATACCACTCCTATCACATGAGACAAATCGTTTAAAAAATAATTGAAATGTATTTACACCATAACATGTGGCTTGACAAAAAAATAAATGCACTTTTTCATTTATTTTTAAAAAACAAGGGAAGTTAGGGGAATTTCCATTAGCATCAGAATAAAATAAAAATAGACAGAAACAAGAACATAACAGACTCTTCAAAAAGGCAGAAACAAGCGCTATTGGAAATTTTGGTAGCGACCAATTTTTTTTGAAATTTTCAAAGTCTAATCCTAAAAATAAAAAATTTAAAATGGACTCATGACTTAGCAAAGAACTGTGGTAACAATACAAATGACAAAACCTCCTTTTCATATATAGGAGTCCATGGGGTGACAATATAATCTTAGCCAACCTAACAATAATAATATAAGGGAATAAGGATAAAATAGTGGCTATTAAGAGAATTTTGAGGTCTAAAATGGGCCTCTTAAGGAAAACGTACAATCAAAATTCACTTTATGAGAACCAGTCACATTTTAGGGGATGACATCATCCCCTAATGGTTGAGGTGGCATTGCTTTAGTTAAAGGTAGTTACTCGTCACATTCTCAATTGTGGATAAAAACTCATGGTTAACCATGGTAGTGCTCTAAGTACTTTTAAATTCAAAGTAAAGTACTCATAATAAATGTCATTTCACACTTTTTGAATAAAAATATATTATTGTCATTTTATATTTCTTGAAAGAAACAATGCATATGCCTATACATTTATTGTATTATATTATATGATATAATTTTTATACAGTATATTAATTACATGTTATTATACAATGTAAATAATATAAAATTTAGTTAATAGCATATAATATAATTAAGAATTTATAAATTTATATTTATATTTTATTTTAATTTATTTAAGTACAAAGAACAAATTCATTAGTTGTTCAATGATAATGATTTTTTCTTAAAAAATATATTCTTATTTATAGTCACGTCAATACAATTTTTTTATTAATTTTATTTTGGTACAAAATTTGAATTGAATTTAACTATGGTTACATGGATTGTGGTGCAAAAAGTGAATTGAAAATTCATAAATCTTATTTTATTGGTTTAGCTATTATTTAATATTTCCTTAGGAGGCCCATTTTAGACCTCAAAATTCCCCTAATAAGGTTATGGGGCACAATAATAACAATATGGGGGCTAAAGGGGTAAAAAAATAATAATAAGGGGGATACACTAACAACAATACGGGACTACACTAGTAATATAGGGACCTCATAGGGCTCTCCTATTTTCCACAAAGATTTATGTTTGTACCGGGCCTAAGGAAGAACCTAATCTCTATAGTAGTTTTTGAAGACAACAGTTATGATGTGATCCTCAGTAAAGGGAAATAATTTATGAGACATATATCTACCTGGAAGGTGAAGAAAATAGGTGTTCAATTAAATAACATTTATCAACTTGAGGTAGGATATTTTTCAACCTTGAGAAGAAAGGAAGAGATTGGAGATGTGGTGGTTGAGAGGGAGCATGATAGACCTCTCAAAATGGAGCCTCACCTAGTAGGCAGTTGGGCTAACCAACAGGATGATAATGGTGAGTACTCACCAAAGACTTCCAATAGAGGGAGAGTTCAAGGAAGGTGGGAAGAGGGAGAATTTGAAACTATACATATTGGAGTGAGGTGGAGTGGTGTAGATTCTTAGCCCCAAAATTGTAGAAATTTGGGCATGGTGCGTTGTGTTGTTCCCTTCATTGATCATTACCTTGTTATAGGGGCCCACAATGTTTAGTAGAAGGAGTATTAGTTTTATTAATATATTTACAAGTGCAGATGTGTCTTTATATCAAAGCAGGAAGCTTAGTAGTAGAGTGAGTAACATCACAATTTTTGCAGTAGATAGTTGTAGACAAAGTTAATTCATTTTTTTTTAATGCTTCTTAGTTGTAGTTGTTGGAGTATAAAAATCAATAGTGAGAGGTTTTTCTATAGTACATTCCACATATTTTGGATAGGGGTAGCTAGTAAGTTGTTTATTCTTAGAGAGAGTGTTGAGAAGTGTAGCAACAGAGTCTCAATTTTCTTTTTCCTTAATCAATCTGAGTAAAATCGAATGTCCACATAAGCAAAAAACTTAGAGGTAGTTGACTTGAGTGACATGGCTTTTGTTACTCAGTTAGCTCATTAAATTCAAGTTAAAGGTCTTTCAGTTCAGTTAAGCATGTGTGATTTCTAATTTGTAGCAATTAAGGTTAGTTATATCTAGTTGTACTCAACTAAACTAGTTATAACTTTTGATAGAATAAGTAGAAGGTTAGTTGTACATTAGGAAAATAATCTAATTTAGAGATCATCCAGTTAACTGAGAAATCAACCAAAAATAGCTCATTGATGCAAGGAATTATAATTTATCAGTTATCGTGGATATTCCAAAGAAATTTAACATAATTTGTAAACTAGTGTTTAGTGTGCAAATGTTGTATACAAATAGTGATCAGTTCTTGGGAATTGTGAAGTCAATTTGTAGGAAACTCATAAATAATAAGGGCATATTTTCCTCTGGATTTTCACAAGGAAATAGGAACAAGTGTAGCTAGAGAAATTGCAAACACCGCAACTTGAAGAAGTGCAAGTGCATGAAATGAGAGTGTGGTCATCGTGAGTGTAGCCAGAGTGAGAACAAGTTTACTCTTACAATTTGTCCTCGGAGAAAGCGATCACAATTGTGATTATTTCTCAACTCACCTAATTAATGTGAAACATGCTTAAATATTTGTTTCCTCTGAGCTGACTGCTACAAATATTTGTTTCCTCTTGTACCAATAAATAGCTAGTCACTGAACATTGAAGATAGCTCCTGAAGTTATCTTAATTTCTGCTAGACTCCCTACCCAATATGTATCAGTGAAGCCTTAGAGCTTCACACCATTATTCCTCCTGTACCACAACCTAAAATCTATTGTGCATATGTAGTATCTAATCAAAAGATTTGTTTTTTTCTAGTGAAGCTTGTTAGGATTCACAACAAATTGACACATCTGATTAACTGCATAACATATTTCATTCCTTTTGTTCATTATATATATCATGGACCCCCCCCACATCTCTATCGATGATGGAATCTATTGCCTCTCCTATAGAGTAATCCTCCTTCCTCTAGTTGGTATCTAGAGGAGTCTACATAGGCTTGCAGTCCTGCATATGGAATCTTTGAAGTCGTTCAAAGGTATAATTACCTTTACCAACCAGAAACCCTCCATCTCCCTGCCACACCTCTAAACCAAGGAATTATTGGATGAAGCTGATGTCCTTTATCTTGAACTCTCTAGAAAGGCCCTCCTTGCAAGAGTGGATTAAATTCTCATCCCCTATCAGTATCAAGCCATATAGATATCATACTAGAATGATAATTTGGCCATATACCATAATGTAGTAGATATTCACATCTACTTCACTCTTAGTGAAGCCTAATCAACTAAGATATGTATCCGAGTGTACCAAGTACAAGGTTCTTAGTTGAGACCATAAAGGGATCTCCTGTGTTTACACACGTGTCTCCCTATCAAATGTATCAAAACCCACATGATTATCTATGAAAATCTCTTCCTTAACCACTCCATTGAGAAAGGTAGTCTTCACATCCATTTGGTGGATCTTCCAGTCCAATTGCACACCTAATTTTGTATTGGTGCTGATGGAGGAATATCTTTCCACAAGGGAAAATGTGGCCTTGTACTTCTCGATACTAAAAGAAACTACATGTTTCACTTTTTATTTCCTTATGGAACCAATCATTGACTTGTTCTCTAGTATTTTGACCACCTCCCATAAATTATTCTTCATGATGGACTCATGCTCCTCCACCATGGAATCCACCAACACTGGTTGGGAAACTAATGCCTCAAATGAATAAGGCTTAGAATCAATGAGATCTGTCTTGAGTGCAATATTACCAGTATATATGTTTGGTTATTTTCTTTTCCAGTGCAAGGATTTAGGAGCTCTCAAACGATACTATGCATCCTGCACCAACTTGTCAGCCTCTCTAGTTATCTTCCTCCCCTCTTTTAAATATTTTGGTTCAGTGAGTGACTCCACTCAGTCTTCTCTTTGCTCCTCCACATGTCGCTACTCCACAACATTCTGAGGCTTTGACTGATTATTCTCCTTTGGAGCTACAATTTTCTCCTCTCTTGTAATACTCAGACCTTTCTCTAGATAGATTCTCATAGTCTTCTCGTCATCAAGTATAGCATCTCTTCTTCTTGGCCTGGTTTTGGTAAAAAATTTCCTTACCTTCGAACATATTTCCCTTTGATTTATTTCTCTTTCTTACCAAGGAAAATTTTTTTTCCTCCTCAACACTGGATATGAAAACATATCTACTCTTTCTTCTCATGTCCTCCTATACCAGGTCACCCCAAAGTATCTCCCAATCTAGTAGCTTGTCACTTCCATTAACTGAATCTTGATATTTGTGCCAGGATTTTGGAAGGCTAAGGAGAGATAAACTCATAATTTCAGATAATGGGACGAATGAATGGAATCCTTCCCATCGAGGTTCAATTCCCACATGTGACAAGGTCAATGTTGGTAGTATTGATAATATACCATATTCCTCAAACAATGTTGTACAACACAAAATATGTCATATACTTGGCTGTGAAGCACCATGCTGCCAATGCAATGAACAAGATTTTTATTTTATTTTTTAAATTGTAATTTCATTTTTTTTTTGGGTAGGTAAATTAATTCTATTGCATTCAAACTTTTAAAATACATAATCATAGTAAAAATAAATAGCTACAATGCTTGTATATGCCAAACTAGATTGTCCTCTTATTGGTATGTGATATATTCAAGTAACCTCTCTTCTCATAAGATTAATAAAAGAAAAAAAAGTAAAATTTACCATCCCATTGTGAAATCGGATCGCACCATATATGAAAATTTTGACCTGTACCATATAGAGAACGGAACTCACATTAGTCGTAAAGTTGATATTTGAAGGGAACTAAAGAAATATAAATATAAAAATGAGAATTAAAGGAATACAATAGAACTTGGAGTTATGGAAAAATAGTTTGTTCATAATTCTCAAGAACAATTAATATAGCCTTAGCAATAATTACCAAAAAAATGCCTTCTTTCCAACTTATTTTTCCAAAAATTCAAAATTAATACCTAATTTGTATTTCCTGTTTATTCATGACGCAAACCGTGGGGAAATTTGTTGCATGTGAACTCATGTTATGTTTAAAATATTTGGATGTTGTGTTTCTCAATATAAGGAACACATATCTTTATTTTAATGTTGAACATGGTGTTGATAGATAAAAGCATGTGTAAATTTCTAATATTCCGTTTTTGGTGTCACCTATGACAGGGTTAGGATTAACTTTTAGAGTTGGGAGCATACAGGTCACAGGTACAGGTTGGTGTCATGAGCACACCAAGGTGATTTTTGGAGATGTTCTGAGGAGTTTCTATGAGGACCAGTGGAATTCTCTTCATATATTCCATCATCTGCACCATTTTCCTTTTCTGTATGGTGCATTGTGACAACTTTCGGAAGATTGATTTATTTTTGGCCTTAACTCAATTAATTACTCTGAACGTGGCATTCCAGGAGGAATACGTGATAGAACACCTTAGTGTAATAGCTCGTTGGAACTGGGACTAGAGTACCTACATGATGGGATGGTTGGACATGAGTTTTAGCAAATTGAGGACACATGGTAGCTGATTTACCCTTTCCTTCATTAAAAAGGAATATTTTAATTAGAAAATAACAAGGAAAAATAATCCATGATTATAATAATAATAAAATAAGGATTTAGAAGGATCCATGAGATCTATAAAAGAAGAGGAGGATTCCATTGAGCAGTATCTTAGATTTGATATCTTTTCTTGTATGAAAGGTTGAGAAAGTGGTTCTCTTATTTATTGGTAGCCCTAGGATGAAAACCCTCGGGTGTGTTGACGAGAATTCGACAAAAACCAAACTCTCTTGAGGAGACATTATTCAGGTGTTTCATAGAGCCTCAGAGATATTAGAGTGAGGGTCATTCAAATCCTCATTTGGTCCTTCATTATTTTCTGTGGATTCAAAGGCAACTGTTGCTGGAGAGAGAGTGCAAAAGTTCAGTTTTGGAGGCCACCAGAATGCAGCAGTGTAACAGATCCATAGGATGAATTATATCTTAGCTATGTTAGCTGTTTATATTTCCTGCAAGTAAACCTAATAAATCTAAGCTTATTTACTGCATCATTGTGTTATGGAAATTAATAAACCTTATATGTCTTATTTTACACGGCAATCTACTGTAACTAAATGTTGTATTACGCCATGATTTTGGGTTAAATTATTTTCTACAAAATTTATCGAAATATCATGTTTGGGATATTACAGTGGTATTAGGGTTGGTGATCTTTCTAGCCTAAGGGTTTACTTTTCAAATTATTGAAAAAAATTGATCTGAAAGGAGTGTATTAGTTATGCTATGCTAAGTGTCCTTTGAGTAATATAAACATGTACAATTTGTCTCCATAAGTTTGCTTAAGGAATGAGTGTTTTAACCATGAAACATAGATGAATTAGTGAACTTTAAGCATGAAAATTAGCCTTAAAAACACTCAAAAACAATGTAAAACATAAAAATACAATCACACATAAGTTTTACACAGTAGGCATGCTCACGCAACTCATCCTTCCTAGGCTACATCTGTTGGTCTAGCTCCCAATGGCATGTCCCTCTTTGTCATTATGCTCAAAATTGTAAATCACATATGTTTACAGGACTCTAATGGTTGTTTTCGTTGCACCAATGGCTCCAAAATGCTCGAATTAGTCTATATGGACTCTTGTTCCACCAAAATTGGTCCAAAATTGACCTCCCAATAATTTTTTCCAAATGACAGATAGAAAAGCTCCATTGAATGTGGAGACAGGCACGTAACTTGAGTTAATTTTGGTAAAAAGCTCTAAAATTAGGGGCACTCTCCAATGTTGGCAGGTGATTAACGCTGGCATTAAATCGTTAGGAGGCAGGGTGGTCACATACCGACCCCTGCTGTAAATTCTATGGCTAACAATTTAAATAACCTCTGTGGAGTGGCATGGAACCTAGAGTCTCAGTTTTGAAAACCATGACATTTGTTGCCATAAATCCCACATGTAACTAGTACTAAACCTCCCACCGGAGGTTACGGTGAATGATCATGTTATTAACTTACGAATTGACCGCACATGTGAATAGTTACAATTCTGTTGTAGTTAATGGTTGTATAGCTGCCGGGTCTTCAACTTAAGGTCACGGTCATAACCGTCGGTTCTAGTGGTTGGGGCTGGCCCCATTTTTTGTTCGCTGAAATCTTTGTTACACTTTATAATAAAACGTTAGAAATATATTGGTAAGAGACACTCATAGGGGGACTAGTTAAGACATGTGTGCTCATGCTCGACGTCTTTGGTTCGAATCTTGTAGGCTCCAAACAATTTTGATACACCATCCTGAGGACACACGGTAGCCTTCAGGTTTGCCAGGTGTCCCTCATCCAACGCCTCTTGCAAAAACCATCCAACGGCCAAAAAACACCTTCATACCACTAAATCAATGACCCATATCATTCCATGTGGCATGATCTTGTTGGCTGAGAAAAAATGGAATATTCTCAAAATATTTTTGCTGATTGTAACTGCATACTGACTGGCCATCCAATCACAATTTTTTTTTTTTTGGGAAAACAGACATAACACGATATGTTCCTCATATGACATCATTTTTTCAAACATTTCACGACATAGAAATCACAATGACGAGAAATTTCCAGTCGCTCAGGTTTGGACCTGTTTCGAGCACTTTCAATTTTGAGAATACCACTTGATCTCCTGATCAAATATAAATTCAAGGGTTTTAATGTAGCTCAATTTCAAAGGAAGATCAATGGTTTATTATTTTGAGGCGTTATTGGAGGACGTAGTTGGGTTCTTTTATTTGTTGTTGGTTGCAAGGTTCATAAGTTCACGATATCTATAGAAAAAACTATGTTCATTATATTTTCATGTATAGGTGAACCTCCAGGGATGAGATAAACATTTTATTTCTTGAGCATTGTGGTAGTCTCTTGGCCAACGTAGAGGAGGAGAGTTGATCCTAGTTGTGGAGGAACATCCCACCCATTTGAGATTTTTTTGTTGAGCGAGATAGAGGAAGTGAAAGAGGTATTATTTGTTGCACATTTGGAGTTTTGTTGAATATTTCGCTGATCATTTTGTAGACACTGTATTTAGTAGCTACTCAGAGAGTGTAGGGCTTATTGGGGTCAATTTTGGAGGATTGTGATTTGGCCAAACCATTTCTGGGTTTTGGTAGGATTAGCTTGAGGACTCCGGGAGTAATTTTTGAGAATTTTCTAAGCAACAGATGTGGGTGATTTGGCCAATCCATTGTAGCTGCTACTGTAGAATTTCTCCCGAAGGGCACTTTTCTAGGCCAAATTTATATTGTTGGGTGAAATTTATATTACAGAGCCAAAATTATTCTTCTATGGGGAGTTTATCCTAAATCAATTATTGGGCTAAGTTTATTTATTGGAGCCTAGTTATTTTCATGAGCCAAAGCCAGATTTATCTATTGGGGTAAAGTTTATTTATGGAGCCAAGTTTATCTGTCATAACTTAGTTTATTTTTCAAAGTTTTTGTAGGAGATTCATCTCATTTGAGTCGATGGATTTGCATTTAATTTGTTGAATTGAAGCGTAGGAGCATTTTGGTACAGATTTATCTTATTTGGAGCAGTGTGCATAGTTCGACATAGTAGTAAACTTGCAATAAATTGGGGCTTTCTATATCTTCTGGAAAGTACCCAATATATTTTTGGGTTTTGTGAAAGGAATTTGTGCTTAAAATTTTGTAATTTTCCAGGCCATTTTTGGGTATCAAACTATCATTCGTATAGCAAGGAAAATCACTGATTTACCATATTTTCACACTATTTGTGCATTTTGGGTACTTCGTAATTAGCCTAAATGTTTCTGGTTTTCATCGGCCATGGGTCAAGGACTGGGCTCCTAATTTTGTAGAATTATCGCGGGAGTTTGGGTGCCCCAAACATACAAAATTATTTGGCAGCTAGCGGGGGAGTAAGCTTAAATTTTTGATCCCAGGTGACCGGTATAATTTGCCAAAATAATTTCTCCTTTTTTCTAGGTTTGTGGTGGAGAGCACAAGATTATTTTGGCAGAATTTTATGACAATGTTTGGAGTATCAAACAAAGGTTCCTTCCAGCCAATAGTTGCAGAATTTCAAGAGTGACCACAAAGTTTGAGGAGAGATCATTTCCTTGCATCTGGGGTAGCATTTTTCTCACCTGAGATTGTTTAGATTTCTTTGCTAGGAAAAATTCATGTTGTTGTGAAAAAATGATTTTGCTAGAGCCTAATTTATTTTTGAGAGCCCAAATTATTTTCCAAAGCTAGATTTATCAGTTGCGACGAGGTATTATTGTGAGAAATGTGAAGTTCTATGAGTTGGTTGAATAACTATAGTCATATGTTATAGTAGCCTTATATTTCTATGTGTGCTGTATATTCATAGTCTGAGTATGTTATGTGAGTAGAGGTTGAGGAAAATTATCTAAAACATTGTCACTTGTGCTGCAAAATCATGGGATTTGAGGAGACTTTTAAAAATCTTAGAAAAAAATTTAATGACTTGGAAATAATTTTGTACCAGCTACAATTTGAAAAATCACTTGCAGAAGGTGCTTGGAGTTGCAATGCATCCTTGGATCAAATATAAAAACCAAACAAAATACCCTTTTCAATGGGGTACATGCCATCCTATAGCTAGAGCATATCAGGGATTTGAAAAAATAATGGGAGATAGTGAATTGAATCTTTGCACTTGAATGTGCTCTGAAGAACCTAAATATGACTGCAAAAACTTTCCTTAATTGGAAGAAGCTATAATCACATCTTTCTAAAGTTAGAAAATTAGATTTCAGGGTCCTAAATTGGGCACTGAAACCAAAAATTCTTGCTTTGATTCATTCGAGGGTTTTGGAGCATCCTTGTGAAGGAGTGAGACTTATAGAAGCTTATTTTCTTAGTGAAATTATCAGAATAATTTCACCTATGCTTCCTTATAATGATGACATTATACAAAAAAATTTCCAACTAATAGAAGAGAATATTCATGATGCACATAACATCTAGGGTCCTGCCATTAAGAAGAGTGTCAATATCTTAGAAATCATAGTTAGAGTCGTGGGTAACAATGATGACATTTACAGGATGTTGCAAACTAGGTTATTGACGATTTGGAGGAAAGAATAGTTGGTTTGACCTGTTGTTTATAAACTGGCCGAGAGGTTGGCTGAAAAAAACATTGGCTCTTTCAAGGGACAGTTGACCAGGGAGGAGCTACTCCGATTTGGTGGATCAAGTAGCAAGAACGAGTTGAGGAGGAAGGGAGTTTTCTTCATCTACAAAGAACCTTGGAGGCCTAATCGCTCATGCTTGAGTGATGCAGATGATTTGGTAGAGGTAGAGAAGGAGGAAATTCCTTTTGCATGCCAGCATGAGGACTCTTCTTTAGATGAGTCCATGGGGTCATAGGAGGATGATTCTACGGAGCATGAGAATTCATGTGGAGTTGATGACGGTAGACCAGATTTGCCTTCCAATGTGTGAGGTGAAAATTCAATGGATTCGATGGAAAATATTCAGGATGATGAGTCATTTGTGATGATTTAGCCAGAGCCACATATTGTAGAACATGAGTCAACTGAGGAGGAGGCTATGTATATAATGCATGATAGTCCTTTGGGGGAGAGGTAGATGGAGGCTCACATTGAGTCAGTGGTGGATATGTGGCTAGCCTTGTGGTCAGTTGGCGAGCCCTCGTATTGCACCAATAGTTTTGCAACTCCCAGGGGCTTCCATACTTTAATTTATCAAACTGGGGTTCATACAAACTTAGAGGTGACAGTTCTATATACACAGTACATGCATTCTATTCATGGCATCCTCTTCCGCTTTACGAAAGGGTGCTATTTCTAAGGGCTCTCAGTGAATTCTGTCACACTTAAATGAAACTAAACTAAATTTTAGAAAGGAAATGATAGAAGGAAACTAAATTAAACTAAAGAAAATAAATGATAGAAATGAAACTAATTTAATTTCCAGAAAAGGAAATGACCGAAAAGAAACTAAACTATATTGCCGAAAAGAAATGGAAGAAATGAAATTGATTTTAAAGCACACTTAACTTTTCCAATCGGTTAAATGCACTCTATTTATCCTATGGTCTATCTATCATGCTTCTATTCATACAAATAAGCTATCCATGACTAAATTACAATTGAAAGGAGTGTTTATTTTTATCTTAGAGGAAATAAAAGGGCTAAAGGGGCTAATGGAAGGCTTAACACATGAAATGAAGCTTCGAAGTGGAAAGTGGGGGTTTAAACCGGATTAAGACTCTATTATAGCGCAAAAGGCCTAAGAGCACAATAAATATAAATATGCAATGGCAGAGATGCGATGTGGAGGTGGGACTGATATCACAATTGCGATATCGGGAGGTTGAAGTGGTAAGTATTAAAAGGAACATGCTAAATAATGCGATGTGCGAAGTGTGGCGGGGAGGAGCGAAGAAGTGCGATAAAAATATCGCAATTAGAAAAATAAAGTGGTAAGTGTTAATGAAAAAGGGAAAATCTTGCGGAGAGTTCTTTGCGGGGTGGTAGAAACTATGACCTACAATATGTGATGTCGCAATATCACAATCAGTGAAAGAAAGTGGTAAGTGTTAATAAAAAAAGGGAAAAGTTGTGATTTGTGAAGTGCGATATACGGTGGCATGTGTTTCGAGGAAGAAAGGAGGAGGTTGGGTTTTTGATGGTTTTGAATGGTTTTTCATGTGTTTTGCATAAAAAAGGTAAGGTAGCTGTGAATGGAGAATAACAAAGAAGTAAGGCTTGAAGGGCTTAGGTGCATTAGGAAAAAGGGTAAGTACAACGTTAAAATGAGAAGAAAAGGAGGGGAATGGAGACGTAATAGTAGTGTTCAACTATGAATATAGAGATGGAAATTGAAGTGGAAAGGCACCACGGAGCTGCTCTGGGGTGTTAACGTTAATTCCTTCAAACAAACTTGCAGATTCATGCACATAAAAACATAAAAGAATGCGTGATAAAATAGTGAACAGAAAGCATTTTTTTTGGCCTGTGGGGAGGTCAACCTTGCATGTGCTCTATTGATAGAGATGAGAGGGGAAGGATTGACAAAATCTTTTGAATTTTTCCTCTACTCTCTTACTCTCATAAACAAATGAAGAACTACAACAACAAACTGAAAGAAAAGACTAAACAAAAATGAAACTATCAAAAGCTAGGTAACTAGTCAAGACTAAAAGTAGATAAATGGTAGAAACAAAACTATCTAAATGACAGAAAGGAAATAATGACAACAACAAAGATGTTGAGGCATATGGGTTGGGCCCTAACCCACGAGCCTAGCTCTCTGGAACTAGATCAATAGAAAGTCATCTGAATATTGATTTCATTAAGAATACAACCTTATTACATCCTGAAGGTCTTAACAACAAAAGCCTAATAGATTGCAACAAAATTTCTGAATGGAATCGAAGAATAAAATGGAATCGACTATAATCAACCCACTAGCTAAATAAATAATGCCTTCCTAGCTCTAGCTATGCTCTATTTATTCTACAAGGCAACTGCCAAAAACTCTCTTGAAAATGGTGATTGAGTCCACTTTGACTCAAAGTAGAGATAGATTGAGTGCCCTTCATCTTCAGTTGCTTGGATGCCTCTTGGAATTCAATTTTCTAGAGACTCCAAGTGAAGTATGGCTTGAGTGCACTTGGTCTTGAGTTGCTTGGCTACCTCTTGGAATTTGAATTGCTGGAGGGGGATATCATGAGGATCCTTTGACTTCGTTTGAGATTTAAGGAGGGTGGACAATCCCCTTGAATCTCTCCAATATTTCTCCCTAATTTCCTGATGATGTGGTCATTTATTCTCCAATCCTGATTTCCTAGTGGCAAGGAGAAAGTCCCTAAATAATCTCCTTCTCCAAATCTATAGAATTTGACAAATATTCTCACAATATTGTAGAAAAATAAACAATATTAGGTAAAAATATGCAAATACCTTTAATCCTTCCTAAGAACATATTAAAGCATAAGAAAAAATTATTAAGTGCAGAAGGAGATATTTATTATATCCTTTTATGTGCATAAGGAAGGTATATGGTCCTAAGAAAGGTTATATGGGCCTTATTTTATGTCTAATTCAGAGGCCTGTCATCATCCATTAAGGAGGAGCAGATGGTTGCACAAACCTCTAGTATAGTGATAGGAGTAGCAGATACTTATTCTCAGCAGATGTTGGAGGTTGATGGAATAGTTTCAGAGGAGGCTAGTAAACAATAAGAATATGAAAATTCTGATTAGGAGAGGGAGGATTTATTGGATATGGTGAAGCATCCATCTTTGGGCCGACCCAGTGATGAGGGGCACATAGAAGCTCATGCAGTCAATAGAGCTGCAGTACTTTCAGGGAGAAACACACTCCAGGAGCACATTGATGGTGCCTGCAACATATCTTGCCCACATTGGGTGATTATAGAGAGAAGGTATTTCTTCTACTTACAGATCTTGTCAGCAGATGGGACGAGGCAGTACAAGCTGAGTATGGACTCATGACCTTGCACCTGACTTGTTCTACATGCAAGTGTCATGACATTTTATTCCTCTTCCAGGATAGCTTGGTGGGAAATCATGTGTTGGTATCCTATTGATGGTATGGTCTTCTTAGCCAAGATCATAGTGGAGAATGAACCGATAGACATGAGAGATATTACATTTTCCAATTTGCAGTGGGACACATTTCGATAGTTCCTCAGTATTCCATCCGAACATTGGGAAACAAGGGTTAGCATTGGATTGAGTCAGGGGTTGAATTGGAGAGAGGTGATGAGTTGGTACAAATTTTTTGGTGCAGCTTGTATAGTCAGAGCTATAGCACAGCAAGAGCGATGGAGCCTTGATGCATGTCGGCGATATTCACTTCACGGGGCAGCAACTATAGTCAGAGGTAGTGTTTTATCTGAGCTAGAGGACTTGGGTGGTGATTGGCCATGGTGGCGTTGTGATCCGGAAGGATTGATGGATGGTAGGTGTTGTTTTGAGTGAGTCGACACAAGAGCATAATAACACCCAAGGGTTTTTATGGGATTCGAGCATTGGGTATCAATGTCATCAGGCTAACAAGTTGGCTCACATATTTGGATTGTTTAAGGGAAAGAAATGTTGGGGCGGAATGTTAAGTCCCTATATTAATAGTGTATTCCCTTACTATGTTAGTGTAGCCCCCCTTATTGTTATTGTTGTACCCTTGTAACTCCCATATTGTTATTATTTTGCCTTTAAATTATTATTGTTAGGTCGGCTAGGATTACATTGTGGCCCCACTAGGATTATATTGTGGCGCCATGGACTCCTATATATAGAAGGAGGTTTTGGTCATTTGTATCATCAAAGAATTGTTAATTCATGTAATGTATTAGAGGTTGTACCCTTGAAGTGGCTTATTTCTAAGGCATTGATATCTCTTTTCTTCCATTTTTGGAGCTGGTTTCACAACATTTGGTATAAGAGATTTGGATTCTAGGGTTTCGTTGCACCAAACAGGTCATTGTGGAATTTTCGCTATAACCTTTTTTCTACTAAGTTTTAGAAGTTGAAATTTTTAGTGCACGAAGCCGAAATTATGAGGAACACCATTGCAAAATTTCAGAGCTTGGTTAGTAATATTTTCTGTGATATGATATGTGGAAGTTAGAGCTTTTTGCAGCCTCCTAACTTTAACCTAAACAGGTCATCACAGAATTTTTGCCCCAACGTTTTCCTACAAAGGTTGAGAAGCTGGAATTTGTAAAGTGCGAAGAAAAAATCTGGAGGAACAACATTGCAAAATTTTAGATCTTGGTTCGCAATATTTTAGGAGATATGATCTGTGGAAATTAGGTCTTTTTCGGGCTCCTGAATTTCATCTCAAAGTGTTGATCGTGGGAAAATATTCATAGATCTCTTTCTATGAGCATCAAATTGGAATTTTGTAAAACGTGGCTATAGGTACAAGGACGTTAGGTTCATGTCTATCAATTTCAGAGTTGAAGGAGGAAATAGTGACACGTGGCAAGTCATACAAGTTCACTCTACTGAACTAGTCCATAATTAGCTCATCGTATTAGATTAGGCACAACTTTGTCTTCAAGAATCCAAATCAGGTAAGACCTGTGGCATTCAAAAGAGAATTTAGAGGGCTACATTAGTGCCAAATTGCATATATTGAAGATCTTAAATCGTAGAGATAATTCAGTTTCAATATCGAGCTCCTCAAAAGCAAGCAAAAGGTGTGTATTTAGTTTTTAAAATTGCATAATGTTTGTTTGAAAAAAGTAGTTTGAAGTGATTCCAAAAGCATATTTTAAAATTTTTATTAGTATTGGGTTTTATAATGCCTCCAAAAAATAATTACATACCCACTAAGCCCCCAAAAAGCTATACTATGACGCATGAAAAGGAAGAATTGCAGTATGAGATATCAAAATTATGGTACCAAGTGGGACAAATTTCGATCTTATGAAGAGAAATCGAAGATGACATAGATTGTTTAAAAGAAGAAATGGGGGCTAAGTGGGATGGTTTGAAGGATCAAATAATAGCTAATATGGATGATAAATTAGTGGAATATCACATAGAGCATCAACAAAAAGTTCTCGAACTCTCAAAGGAAGATCAACATCACATTGAAAGAATTTCTGAAGCAGTCACATAAAAAATAACTCGACAAATACGATCAATTTCAAATTATATCAGCAAGTTGAAGAAATTTCCTGTAGAAAATTCCACATGGGAGGATGAGAATTTTATACAGAAGCATCAAGAAATAATGAAGCATCGAGGATAACACTTGTTCGAAGGAGAGGGACATGTGAAGTCCCTATATTAATAGGATATTCCCTTATTATGTTATTGTAGCACCCCTTATTGTTATTGTTGTACCCCTATAACCCCCATATTGTTATTATTGTGCCTTTACATTATTATTATTAGGTCGGCTAGGATTACATTGTGGCCCCACTAGGATTATATTGTGCCCCCATGGACTCCTATATATAGAAAGAGGTTTTGGTCATTTGTATCACCCAATAATTGTTCATTAATGTAATGTATTGGAGGTTTACCACTCAAAGTGGCTTATTTATAAGCCATTGATATCTCTTTTCTTCTATTTTTGGAGTTGGTTTCACAACACAAAAGGTCTGTAATATTCCTTTTTTAGTGTGACCTAAGATAGGGTTAGGATGGACTTCCAAAGTTGGGAGCAAACAAGAAATATGTACAGGTTAGTGTCATTAGTGGACCTAGGGGATTTTTAGAGGATTTTTAAGGAGTTTCTAAGAGGAATAGTAGAATTCACTTGATATATTCAATCATCTGCACAATTTGTCTTGCATTCTGATGCATTCTGAAAACTTTCGGAAAATTGAGTTATTTTTTGGCTTAACTCATTTAATTATGCTCAAGGTGGCATTCTAGGAGGAATGCATGATAGAACACCTTAGTGTAATAGCTCATTGGATCCAAGACCAGAATTCCTACATGATGGGATGGTTGGACATTATTTTCAGTGACTTGAGGAGACATGATGGCCGATTTACTCTTTCCTGCATTAAAAAGAATTTTTTTAATTGGAAAATAAGAGGGAAAATTTCTCCATGATTAAAATAATAATAAAATAAGGCTCTAGAAGGATCCATGAGATCTATAAAAGAAGAGGATGAGGCCATATTTTATTTTATATATTTTCTTTTATGTGAGGTTGAGAACTCGGTTCTCTTCTCCATTGGTAAGCCCATGATGGAAACCCTCATGTGTGTTGACGAGCATTGGAAGAAAACCCAACTCTCTTAAGCAGACTTCATTCAGGAGTTTCACGGAGCTTCAAGGATATTGGAGTGAGGACTATTTCGATGCTCAATTGGTGCTTCATTTTTTTCAATGGATTCATTGCCAGATGTTGCCAAAGGGAGAGTGCAGCAGTTCAGTTTTGGAGGCCAACATGGTGCAACAGTGTAGTGGATCCTTGAGGCCGGATTATATCTCAGCTATGTTAACGATTTATCTTTCCCGCATTTAAGCCCGAGCTTATTCTATAATAATGTTGAGCTTATTTACTTCACCATTGTGTCATGGAATTTCTTAAACTTGATATGTATTATTTTACATGGAAATCTTCTGTAAATAAATGTAGATTTTACAGCATGATGTTGGTTTGAATTACTTTTTGCAAAATTTATTGAAATATCTTGTTTGGGTATTACAAAATTCATCTTGACTCCACATATTTCATGTTCTCATAAGGACCAAAATATGAGGAAACATTTGCACCTATAGGGATTTTATCAAGATGGTGGTTAAAACATTTCAATGTTGTCTTTCTAATGGAAATCTATAATTTATTTCATGATCAACTTGCAGTTGACTTGTGGTGTATTATGAACTAGTCTAAATCTATATTAACCTTTTATCTATCATCCAAAGAGGAATCAAACATTTCCAAGTGCAAAACTGTTTTGTACTTTGCACCTTAGGATATTGGATCTCTCCCTAACATTTGTAGTTAAGTGGCATTCCTCAAGCTATAATTGTTAAATTATTATCATAAACTAAATATCTTGTAGCATAATTTATTACCACATGAGTATGGTGGGAATGATTTAACCTCCATAGGATATTTTTCCTTTGGACAAGTGGTATTGATAAGCCATGATACTATCCCATGCGATTATAACAAAAACATATTTACAAAATAGGAATCTTTAGAATAAAATGAGAGTGAATCTTCATGATTTAAATGTTCTCTCTCTCTCTCCCTCTCTCTCTCTCTCTCTCTCTCAGACACACACACATATATCACATATTATTTTTATATATATCACAATATGAAATATATCATGAAGTAAGTGTTTCCATGCTTAATGTGAATCAACATTTACCAACTCTTTAATTTATATAGTTACATCTCTTTTCGTTCTAATACATCTGGTCTTCTTGCCTTACCTCATTTCCTATGCTATTTGATACCTTTGTTTTAATGCATTTTTTCTTTAACACAAATACTTGTATGATATTTGATTCCTTTTTTCTTATGCCTCACTTTATGTTTAATGTTAGAGAGCTAGAGAGCTAAGGTATGCAATTTCTACAATAGCTCAAGTTAAGTGGTTGAATGGTCTACCATTTCAACCACCCTTTTTATATGAATAAAATTTGGCGAAACTAAGTGTGACAATAAGAATAATACATGAAAATAGTTTGAGAATTATAACATTGAGGACTATTTGTAATTTGCTACATCCTTATTATTCACATTTTCTACCATTCAACAATGTTAAATTGTCACATTGCATTTAAAATGTTTCCTTCATTATTTCTTATCATTCAAGTTATTAACAATCTCTATCATCTAAGGAAAAGAGGTAAGAAAGTAAATTTAAAATTGAAATGACAAAATTAATCTTAGACATATTTAGCTACTTAAAATGCTTAGAATAATAAGATGTTAAAAAAAATTGTGTGACCATATATAACTGAAACCAACTTAAATCCATCTTAAAATCCATCTTAAATTCAAATAAGAGAGATCAAATCTCTATATGTGCAAATTTTACTTAAGTTTACACTAAAAAAAGTTCTCACACTTAATACATCTCAAATTAAATATAGATTTAGTTTAAAATGAAATTATAATTATATTATACTTTATAGTTTTTAATGATGATAATTAGAGTCCACTACAACCAAATAATATATTGTAACATGAATATTTAAATAATTAATATTCTTGATGACTTTGTTCTTATGCCTCGCTTTATGATATTTCTAATAAACCTCTGCTTTCGTCCCGGTGAATCCGATCAGAGAATATGGGAACATGCAGGGCTTGTCTCCGGTGGGTTTTCCCTAGGATATACTATTATGCCTTGTTCAAGATAGGGGTTTGTTTTTGTTTTCCATGGAACCTCTTTCGCAGCGAATCCAGACTCATACATGGCCCCAAGCCTTTGCTCAATTAGGTTGCTGATACAAGTCCGCATTAAGGATTAGTCATCTCTTTCGTCAAAGGCTTGGTTTAGCGCTGGGACTTCTGTCCTGCTCGCTGCTTTTCACGATAGCAGCCATCGTTAACGCTCGAGCCCTCAAGAAAGTATTTGTATTTAGTTCCATATTTTAGTGTAGGCTGGCATATGGATTTGAAAAGTAATTGTATTTAGTGCCATGTTTTGGAGTTTTAGGTGTGGGAATTTGTTGAAAAAACTGAGGTAAAATTTTGATTTGTGTTATTTAAATTGTTTTTTTAACTGTATACATGGAGAGGATACCCTTGAAAACCTCTAAAATATTTAGATTGTGCAAAGTTACCCATCAATCCTGAAATCCTACAGAAATTTAAAAAAATTAAACAAAAAAAAAAACACTAAAAGCTTTGAAAAAGTCACACTATGGACTCCTCGATTTGAAAATACAGCTCCATGAATTCACGTACCCGTTAAATTGGTCCCAAAAAATCTAATATGAATAATAATTGTTGTTGTTACAGTGTATTCCCGAGGATGATCGACTTGTGTTGTCTAAAGTTTATTAAAGTTTATATCACGTGGGTGAAGAAGGGCATTGTCGTTTGTCAAGCTCTTTCGTCGAGTTTCGACCATGACAGGACTCGAGGAAGAAGCCCCGGCTAACTCCATGCCAGCAGCCACGGTAATACGGGGGGGCGCAATTGTTATTCGGAATGACTGGGCGTAAAGGGCACGTAGGCGGTGAAAAGGGTGGAAAGTGAAAGTAACCAAAACACTAGTGGGGTGCTTTTTTGACAATTTCAATTGACTGAGACAGGGGAGAGTGGAATTTCGTGTCGAGGGATCAAATCTTAAGAGATACGAAAGAACGCCAACCGCGAACGCAGCTCTCTGGGTCCCCACTGACGCTGGGGTGCGAAAGCATGGGGAGCAAACAAAATCAAATAAAGTTATTTCTATAAAATAAAAATCAAAGTTATAAAAAATTATATTCTGATTTTGATATTTATTATTTAAAACTATTTAAATTTGAAACTCACTATTTAAATTTTAAATTTGAAAAATATTTTCCAAATTTTTATTTTTTAATCCAAAACAATTCTAGAAGAGCTCAAATGTACTTTAAATAAATAATAGTAAAAGCCAATTCCAACCATAAATAATATAAATGAAAGCTCACCTTATTTATGCCTTATTTAAATGGTTTTTTTATTATTGTGTTTTTCTTTAAATTAATATGATTGGTAGACTTCCCACTTCATGGAAGAGATTTGAGATGAGTAGTGGAACCACCACTATAATCCTTACTCTAAAGCAATTTTCTACAAGTTGTCATGGACAAACAAACAAACAAAAAATTTCAAACCTAGAGACCTATATTGGTTGCCAAATGCATTCGAGTGCAAGGTGTCCACCATTCAAGTAAGAAAATAGAAAACATATTTTATTAAATATAGTCTAAATTTTAAACACAAGAGTTTCTCATATTTATATGAATAGGATAACAACAAAATATAACCACAACAATCTGGGAATCATGACTCTCCTACATAGCTCCAACTTATTTCTACAATAGAAAACAACAAATTTTTAGAACATCACTTCAAAGCTCACAGAATATAGAATATTCATTTTTCTATTATCTCTAACACTCCCCTTTATAGAGAAATGAATTGTTTACCATATCTAACTTGTCTTCCTTTGCAGTACATGATCCTCTCGATAAACAATGTCCTTGCCTTGTTCAACCTGGCATTTTCGTCATAGTTCTATGATGTTCATGTCTATTTAAAGGACAAACCATCTACTATAATGCATGAGTACCTAACTACTCCAAATGTTGATCTACTAGAATGTCCTTCATATACATGGTTCATTCAAATACTTGTAATTCTACTTGTACCTGTAAGTTTAATTCACCTTGCACCATCAAAATCATTATTTTGGGTTTTCTCGGATTACCTGTACCAAAATTTGTGTTTTATTTGTTGACCATCAACCATCACACCAAGTAGTTTCGTCTTACCACAAACCTATACTTACAAAGTGGTTTTAATATCACCACAAATGGTAAACATGCCTTGTCAAGGTTACATCACAACTCACTAAAGTACATTGACTGGCTAACTCCACTCATGAAAATACTAAGTACATACATTCTCAAGGAACATACATTCTCAAGGAACACCATATCAAGCTAACATCCATTAACCTATATTTTTCGAATGTCAGATTTTAACTGCTAGTCCATCGATTATCCTTTATTGTTATGATTTCTCCAAAGAAAATCCCTCTCCTACAATAATTTTCTTCACTTGGGGTTTCTTCGCAACAACAAATCCTTCTTCTCCCTCCAGTACCTACATATACTTACATACTATTGATTATTGATGTCCATATAGAAATAAATCCATATATCGTGATAAACATGTGTCATATTTTGTAATCGCCAGTTTTCTAGGAATTGTCTTCACCTACATGGTTCATGAGCATGTTAAATTTTCTCTAACTTAGGTCCCTCACATTCCAATATTACTTCATGGTACATTCCCATGCTTAATCAATGTCTAACCTAATTGATTACACATCGAGCTTAGATACAAGTACACCTCCACCTTCATGCCTCCCTAGTGATTAATTCCATGACTTGACTTCACATGCTAAAATTTCTCTAACTTCAACCATCACATTCCAAGGATATTTTATCTCACATTATCATCCTTAATTGAAGACCCACTTCTCCTATTATAGATAAATCATAGATATGTGATGCAGGGGCATCCAGCTCGGAGGAGGAAAAAGATGGTTGACTGTCTCGACAGGAAAGAAGACTTTTGCACGTGTTGGTAGGCAGGTTATTGAACCTGTATTTTAATTTATTTTTATTATTACTCAGAAATTAGGTAGAGACAGTAAGATCAGGATTAATAACTGATTTGTTAATTAGGAGTCTGTCTGTTTTCTTTTAAAGTTATTTAGAAGTTCGTTGGTTTTCTCTTAAGGAAAAGAGAAACTGATTAGACAGTTAGAACTATTTCAGTTGTTAGTTTCAACCGAAGACAAGAAACTGTTACATGTTTTATTTTTGCAAGTATTTAAACAAGAAAGAAAATTCTATGTAAGGTTCAGAATTTCCAGGAAGAAAAGGATAATAAGAACCAGAGTTGTTTTAATAAAAGAACCATCTGCCAGATATACAGTTACAGCTAATCTCTAATGTATTATTCTACTGCATTAGATTGTCAATTTTAATGTGTATAGTAAACAAAGTATAGGAAGTTAAAAATCATTGCAGACAGGAGAAGTGATAGCGCAAGGAGCAGCTAGTATCCGACAGAGCACGAAAGGAATTAGCGCACAGGCGAGGAATGAAGAATCATAACAAACAATAACCAATTTTTCCAGCGAGAAGATTTGTGAAACAACCAGTTACCCTATCGGTGATACACCAGCAAATACCAGGTAATGCATTACGAGTCATTTCAAATTAACTGAGTAAAAGAAGTCCTAGAAATATACAGGAATTGTTCAATATACATTTTGCGAAAACCCCTTTGTTTTGTAAGAAAAAACACAAAGTAGGGTTTCAATAAATGAGCGAACAGTGCTCAAACTGTGACTGTGAAGACTTCCAAACTAAGACATATAGAAACCCTATAGCCATTTGACACAGTTTGCCAAGGGAGGGTTTATCGAAACAACCCACAAGACCAAGATCGCAGAATGAGCGGGAACCAGAAAAGACACAGGTAAATCACAAACTAACCAGTCTCAGAGTAGAACGACCCTACCCATTCCTTGGTTGGGGCTGTTTTCCTTCAGACCGGTCGAACCCATGGAAGACCTCAAGGTTGGTTGACCTGTAAGATGGAGAAAGCAAACGAAAGTTAGGACCTGGAGAGTGCCCAGTTTGGCGACAAAACGAAAAAGAATTTCAAAACAAAGAACAGGGAACAAACCTTGTAGCATTTTACCTGTGTATAGAAGAGAAACAGTGAATGGAAAGGCGAAGTTGGATGCAAGAAACCTGCTCGCCAGGAGCAGCATACATCAGTAACTGATTAAGGTGAGTGACAGAGTAAAACATAGAACCTCGACTTACCTTGGCGAGAAGACGAGCCGAGTTGGAAAAGATTGTTGGAGCAAATCCGGAAATTTCAACCTGTAACATGGACAGGATAGTTAAATGAACAAATTGATAAAGTCTGCAACCAAATCACAAGGAAGACCAAACAGACCATTATAGTTTCAATCCAAACCTTTTTCCACACAGCAAACGAAGGTGGGTTGACAGCGTTAGAACAAACGCGACGAGAACATACATCAAACCAGAGGCATAGCAACGGAACCAACGAAACAAACCTTTGCAGAGAAACCACACGGCGCCGAAGGAAGAATGAAGTAAAGGAGTACATCGAACCATCGGCATAAGCAACAGAACCCTCGAAGAATAAACTAGAGCAGAGGAACCTCAAAGCGCCGAGAGAGAAATGAAGTGATACCGTGTCGAAACTGGGGTTTGTCGAAAGGAGGGAGAAGCGAGTACCAAGGTGATACAGGTGTCAAAAAGTACCAATCAAATGAGGACGGAAATTAAACTGTAATTTGATGACAGAGCAGATCCAATCTTACGGATCAAGGTACCACATAAAAATCATATCCGCATATAATATAAACAGAGTTAATACCATTTAATAACGCACACCTCGTAAGTATAACGAAACCTTAGGTTAAGGTTACCAAAGTTTGTTTTGAATTCCAGTTTGAACACGGACCGAGGGCTACGGCCTTCAATTTTTGGTATCAGAGCTAGTTTCAGGGGATAGGAAAAAAAAATGGAGGTTGGCAGAAGAGGAAGAGGAAGAGGGAGAGCAGTTCGAAGAATAGCAGAAGAGGGACTGCGAGAAGAGATCCGAATTTTAAATCAGAGATTGGCAGCAGTAGAAGCTGGGGGAAGGAGAGACCCAGCGGATGACAGTGATGAAGATGTGGCAGAACCAGAATATGAGTTCGAAGGGGTGACACCTGAACTCAGATTGTTGAAATCAGTTCTGTTGTCCAGTCATAAGCCAAAACATGAGCTTTCCACTTATGACGGAAGTTTGTCGGCAGATGTGTTATTGGATTGGCTGAGTGAAGTCAACAAATATTTTGAGTTTGAGGAAACCAGTGAGGACAAGCAGGTGAAGTTCGCTGCCACCAAGTTGAAAGGACATGCGTCCTTGTGGTGGGACAGCATTCAGGCAGAAAGGAAAAGGCTACATAAACAACCTATAAAAAAGTGAACCAGAATGGAGGCAAAACTGAAAGAGAAGTTTCTGCCTAAGGATTATCAAATTATGTTGTATAGGCAAGTACAAAATTTGAGGCAAAGGGGAATGACGTTCAAAGAATATACAGAAGAATTTTATAAGCTGAATTTGAGGGCAGGGTATATGGAAGATACCCCAGAGAAAACATCAAGGTTCATGAATGGGCTGAGGGGAGAGATACTGGATGAAATTGGTATTCTCTCACCCAGAACCTTAGATGAGGCATACCAGTTTGCCTTGAAGGCAGAGGAGAAGATAAACAGGAAGCAAAACACCAGAAGAGGAGGTGGATCTGGCCGAGGAAAGGGGAAGGCCTTTGGTAGAGGCAGAGGGACAGGTTCAACTGAAGAGGGCAGAAATTCTAAATCTGCAGGAACAGCAGAAAAGGACAACAGCACTAGAGGAGGACGACTAGCCCAGCGAGGGAGAGGAAATGGTCGGGGCAGAGGAACTGTCCAGTGCTATCGATGCCAAAAGTGGGGGCACAAATCGTATGAATGTCGTGAAGGTGAACCAGTAGGTGGGAGAGGAACTTATGTTGCCCAATCAGAAGAAGCAGAGGCATCGCCTCAAGAAGTGGAAAATGCACCAGAAACAGGTGAAGCCTTGGTGTTGAATAAGGTATTGTTAAAACCAGCAAAGGAAGTGGTAGACCCAGATCAACGAAAGGCTTTTTTCCAGACAGTTTGCAAGTCACAGGGTAAGTGCTGCAAACTGATCATTGACAGCGGAAGCACGGATAATTTGGTGGCCACATAAATGGTGGAGAAATTGGGATTGAAAAAGCTGAAACATCCCACTCCTTACAAGGTGTCGTGGTTACAGAAAGGACATCAACTGTTAGTTGATGAACAGTGCGAGGTGGAGTTCCAGATAGGCAGATATAGGGACAGAATTATCTGCGATGTTATGCCAATGGATGTCTGTCATATACTGTTAGGAAGACCCTGGCAGTTTGACAGAAAAGTGGTTCATGACGGAAAAACGAACTGCTATAAGTTTGTTAAAGATGGGATCAAGCACACGCTTGTACACATTAAGGAGGAAGGAACAACAGAAACCAGTGGGGTAAAAGCACTGCTGATAGGTGGGAAAGAGTTTTTAAAACAGATTGAAAACAACGATGTGAATTTTGTTGTTGTGAGGAGGCCAAAGACAGTGATACTGCACACTACAATTACAGATTTACCCGAGGAGGTCCAGGACATGTTACAGGATTTTGGAGACATCATAGTGGACGATCTCCCAGACGAACTGCCCCCCGAGAGAGGTATCAGCCACTGTATTGATTTTATACTAGGAGCTAGCTTGCCAAACAAGGTAGCTTATCGTATGAGCCCGAAGGATCATGAAGAAATTCAGAAACAGGTGCAGGAACTGCTTGATAAAGGACTAATCAGAGAGAGTATGAGTCCCTGTGCAGTTCCGACAGTATTAGCTCCTAAGAAAGGTGGCGAATGGCGAATGTGTACAGATTCGAGAGCTATTAACAAAATTACGATTAGGTACAGGTTTCCACTACCAAGAATGGATGACATGATGGACTGTTTTAGTGGGGCAACATATTTTTTTAATATTGACTTGAAGAGTGGCTATCACCAGATCCGAATTCGAGAAGGGGATGAGTGGAAGACAGCTTTCAAGACGAATGAAGGACTGTACCAATGGCTGGTGATGCCATTTGGTTTGAGCAACGCTCCCAGTACTTTCATGCGCCTAATGAATGAAGTACTGAAGGATTTTATTGGGAAATTTGTGATTGTGTACTTAGATGATATTTTAATATTCAGCAGAACAAAAGAGGAACACTTCCTACATGTTCGAAGTGTACCGAGGAGATTGCAGCAGAACAAACTGCTGATCAATTTGAAAAAGTGTACTTTTTTCCAAAAAGAATTAGTTTATCTAGGTTTTGTGATTGCAGAAAACGAGCTGAAGATGGATCCGGAAAAGATTGCAGCAATACTTAGCTAGCCATCCCCAAAGAGTTTGTTCGAGGTTCGAAGTTTTCATGGCTTGGCAAGCTTTTACAGGAAGTTTATCAGAAATTTTAGCAGGATCTGTGCACCCATGTTGGACACAATTAAGAAGGCAAATCAACCTTTTTGCTGTACTGAAGCAGCAGAAAACAGTTTTCAGACTCTGAAGAAAAAGATCACTGAGAGACCGATCTTGAGATTACCAGATTTCAACAAACTTTTTCAAGTTCGTTGTGATGCCAGCGGTACAGCCATTGGGACAGTACTTAGCCAGGAAGACAGACCGGTTGGCTATTTCAGTGAAAAGTTGAACGAAAGTAGGTAGAAGTATTCGTCTTACGACAAAGAATTTTATGCGGTCGTTCAAGCCTTGAAGCATTGGAGACACTATCTGTTAGGTAATGAGTTTGTGTTATTTTTTGACAATTCTGCTTTACAGTATGTTATGCAGCAGCACAAGTTGAATCACAAGCATGAAGAGTGGGTGGAATATCTACAAAGATTTACATTTGTATTGAAACATATCAGTGGGAAATCCAACAAGGTGGCAGATGCATTAAGCAGAAGAGTTTTGCTCTTGCAGGAGAGTATGGTGCAGGTGCTGGGTTTTGATCACCTGAAGGATCTGTATCAGACAGATGCAGATTTTAAGGAGGCCTATGAGGCCTACCAAAACCCTCTGTTAAGAAATAATAGTCCGTGGTTGGACTATAATTTGCAGGAAGGGTTATTGTTCAGGGGAGGATAGTTATGCGTTCCCGACTGTTCGATGAGGGAGAACATTATTCGGGAAAAGCACAGCGGAGGTCTAGCCAGACATTTTGGTATAGAAAAAACATTTTCACAAGTTGAGCATTTTTATTTTTGGCCAAGGTTGCAACGAGACGTGCAGAGGTATGTGAGCAGGTGCAAAACGTGTCAATTGGCGAAGGGCCACAGCGAAAATGCAGGTCTTTATATGCCGCTACCCATTCCGAGCAGACCATGGGACTCAGTCAGCTTGGACTTTGTCTTGGGTTTGCCTAAGACGCAGCGGGGTTTTGATTCAGTAATGGTGGTAGTGGATCGGTTTTCAAAAATGGCGCATTTTATACCTTGCAGCAAAACCAGTGATGCTACTCATGTAGCACACCTGTTCTTCACAGAGATTGTTAGACTGCATGGTCTACTGAGATCCATCATTTCTGACAGGGATGTGAAGTTCATCGGACATTTTTGGCGAACCTTGTGGAAAAAGTTGGACACTCAGTTACAGTTCAGCTCCGCTTACCACCCACGGACTGATGGGCAGACTGAAGTGGTGAAAAGGAGTTTAGGAAATCTGCTGCGGAGTTTAATAGGCGAAAATTCGCGAATGTGGGATCGTGTACTTGCTCAGGCGGAGTTCGCATATAACGATTCACCGAATCGCAGCTCAGGTTACAGTCCCTTCCAAATCTTGTATGGCATGCATCCTCGCGGAGTGCATGAACTGCGAGACTTGGGGAAACTTGAAAAACGGAGTGCAGACGGGGAAGATTTCGCCCAAGCGATGAGCGACTTACATGAACAAGTGAAACTGAAATTGTAGGACATCAGTGAGAAGTATAAGCAGCGGGCTGATTTGAAAATATGGGAAGTTCAGTTTAATGTGGGGGACGAAGTCCTCGCGCACCTGCGCAAGGAACGGTTTCCAATAAGGGAATATAATAAGCTGAAATTTAAGAGGATTGGCCCCTGCAAGATCATTCGCAAGTTTTCTGCCAACGCTTATGAGTTGCAGTTGCCGCCAGGGATAGGTATTTCGCCCATCTTTAATGTGGCAGATTTATTTCCTTATATTGCTGGTACTGAGAATGACGCAACAAAAAGGCCAGAACGGGACACCAAGTTTGAGGAGGATTCTTGGATGAGACAGATGCCCACGGCACAGCCCCTTGAGATCGAGAATATTATTGACATACAGGTAGCCAAGCGCACCCGAAGGAAAGAATATCTGCTGTATTTAGTCAAGTGGAAGAACCGGCCAATAGAGGACAGTTCGTGGCTTGACGCGACACAGATACAGAAAGCAGGTTACTCTGTCGACGATCTCATGGAACGGAGCCATGACTTTTTGCCACCCCGGGAGCCTGATGTAGGGGCATCCAGCTCGGAGGAGGAAAAATATGGTTGACTGTATCGACAGGAAAGAAGACTTTTGCACGTGTTGGTAGGCAGGTTATTGAACCTGTATTTTAATTTTTTTTTATTATTACTCAGAAATTAGGTAGAGACAGTAAGATCAGGATTAATAACTGATTTGTTAATTAGGAGTCTGTCTGTTTTCTTTTAAAGTTATTTATAAGTTCGTTGGTTTTCTTTTAAGGAAAAGAGAAACTGATTAGACAGTTAGAACTATTTCAGTTGTTAGTTTCAACCGAAGACAAGAAACTGTTACATGTTTTCTTTTTGCAAGTATTTAAACAAGAAATAAAATCCTATGTAAGGTTCGGAATTTCCAGGAAGAAAAGGATAATAAGAACCACAGTTGTTTTAATAAAAGAACCATCTGCCAGATGTACAGTTACAACCAATCTCTCATGTATTATTCTACTGCATTAGATTGTCAATTTTAATGTGTATAGTAAACAAAGTATAGGAAGTTAAAAATCATTGCAGATAGGAGAAGTGACAGCACAAGGAGCAGCTAGTATCCGACAGAGCACGAAAGGAATTAGCGCACAGGCGAGGAATGAAGAATCATAACAAACAATAACCAATTTTTCCAGCGAGAAGATTCGTGAAACAGCTAATTACCCTATTGGTGATACACTACCAAATACCAGGTAATGCATTAAGAGTCATTTCAAATTAACTGAGTAAAAGAAGTCCTATAAATATACAGGAATTGTTCAATATACATTTTGCAAAAACCCCTTTGTTTTGTAACGAAAAACGCAAAGTAGGGTTTCAATAAATGAGCGAACAACGCTCAAACTGCGACTGTGAAGACTTCCAAACTAAGACATATAGAAACCCTATAGCCATTTGACACAATTTTCCAAGGGAGGGTTTATCGAAAAAACCCACAAGACCAAGATTGTAGAATGAGCGGGAACCAGAAAAGACACAGGTAAATCACAAACTAACCAGTCTCAGAGCAGAACGACCCTACCCATTCCTTGGTTGGGGCTGTTTTCCTTCAGACCGGTCGAACCCACGGAAGACCTCAAGGTTGGTTGACCTGTAAGATGGAGAAAGCAAACAAAAGTTAGGACCTGGAGAGTGCCCAGTTTGGCGACAAAACAAAAAAGAATTTCAAAACAAAGAACAGGGAACAAACCCTGTAGCATTTTACCTGTGTATAGAAGAGAAATAGTGAATGGGAAGGCGAAGTTGGATGCAAGAAACCTGCTCGCCAGGAGCAGCATACATCAGTAACTGATTAAGGTGAGTGACAGAGTAAAACATAGAACCTCGACTTACCTTGGCGAGAAGACGAGCCGAGTTGGAAAAGATTGTTGGAGCAAATCCGGAAATTTCAACCTGTAACATGGACAGGATAGTTAAACAGACAAATTGATAAAGTCTGCAACCAAATCACAAGGAAGACCAACCAGACCATTATAGTTTCAATCCAAACCTTTTTCCACACATCAAACGAAGGTGGGTTGACAGCGTTAGCACAAACGCGACGAGAACATACATCGAACCATAGGCATAGCAACGGAACCAACGAAACAAACCTTTGCAGAGAAACCACACGGCGCCGAAGGAAGAATGAAGTAAAGGAGTACATCGAACCAACGACACAAGAAATAGAACCCTTGAAGAATAAACCGGAGCAGAGGAACCTCAAAGCGCCGAGAGAGAAATGAAGTCATACCGTGTCGAAACTGGGGTTTGTCGAAAGGCGGGAGGAGCGAGTACCAAGGTGATATAGGTGTCAAAAATTACCAATCAAACGCGGACGAAAATTAAATTGTAATTTGATGACAGAGCAGATCTAATCTTACGGATCAAGGTACGACATAAAAATCATATCCGCATATAATATAAATAGATTTAATACCATTTAATAACCCACACCTCGTAAGTATAATGGAACCTTAGGTTAAGGTTACCAAAGTTTGTTTTGAATTCCAGTTTGAACATGGACCGAGGGCTAGGGCCTTCAATATGAGTACACCTACCACCCTTGTACCTATTTAATGGTTAATTTCACAACTTGATGTAACATCGTTTCTCAAGAGAGGGACACACACTACATAGTATGATTGGCTCAACATGGCTTACAAATCACCATGTATGATGAGAACTTTAGAACTTGCAAAAATAATTAAGTTTCACCTCTTATAAAACATGCATAATGTCACCTCAAACACAACAATTATTCCAAATTTTTTTTTATTGAAATTCACAACAATTAAAATTAATATATGGAAAAAGAAAACATAAATAAATAAATAAATCACTATGATAATTCCCATCTCTTAAAATTCCTCACTTCATTCCCTCTTTGACACAACTAATTTTATGGAATTTACTACATTGGACTCTCATTTAATTTTGGGTTGACGTCACCTAAGATACATTTTTTTTACTTTTAATGATAATAACACCTATCTAGAACACATCTACTAATACACCATTTTCTCATAATACCATAAATTTTACAAAATACGATTTTTAATATAACTAGCAATTGCACTAGATGTTGCAAAGGAAATGTTGTAAGGAATAAATTTGAGAAGAATCGTGACATATAGAAGATCGTGTGGCTAATATAATTATTTATACTTCATGATAATTCAATATCATTGTTTTAAATTTATACAAGATATTATTTAGAAAATGTTATTTCCAGGTATAATTCAACAATTGCATCCAAAAAAGTTGAATACAAATAAAATAGTTCAATGTTATATATTGAAAAATATGAATAACAAAAATGTAATTAATGCAACATATTTTAGAATCTCCAAGTATTTTATTCTACATTTCTTACAATAACATTTTTTCTTATAATAATAATCTCTAATTTTTCCATATTACTTCTTTTCATTTAAAATCATCTAAAAATGGAACTTACAAATATAGAACATTCAAGCCACCATTTTAACAAAACATTGTATTAAACATCATATCCTCCATCTCTTAGTTTTCACAACTAAGAAGAGGTGATAATGGAATATTAAATGTCAGAAAATTTCTATACCAAGAAATCGGAGCCCTTAACCAAACACTCTTATACTGCAATAACTACTAAAAATCTAAGGAAGTTAAAATCCATAAAAATTATCAATACTATTAACGAGAAATGGGGACACTAAGAAAATGAAGTGATGTATAAATCCATAACCTAGTAGATTAACTTGTGAACCATGATACAATAAAAAAACTTACAAAGATGACAGAACAATTTAAAAGAAAAATAAGCACGAATTGTCCTAATGTGCAAATAATAATAAATTTTTTCTATGTAGCTAGCAAAAAATAATAGAAAAATAATCATCTCATGTAATGGTCATCCAACAAAAATAAAACAATAATCATCTCATGTAATGATCATCCAAAGAAAAAAATAGGTACAAATTATCCTCATATGCAAATATTAATAATTTTTTTCTACGTAGTGAGACAATTTATTTCTTATTCTTAACTTGTAAATAGTTATATTTATAAGAATGATAATTTGATATCCCTTACTCTCATTTGGATAATTTCATATTGTTTTGTTTCAAATTTGTTGTAGTAATATCTTAATTTAGTGATGGTTTTTCCCATTTCTTTCACCAATGAGAGTCAATTGTTAATGAGTAAATAAATATGAAACAACTTGAATGACAGTAGCTTCAATCAACATAATCTCATGTTCCCTATTCTCGTAGGTTCTCTCCTTGATCTTTATAGGTTACCATCTCTATTTCGTGAAAATTTGTAATCTCGTGACATGCTTTACACCAGTCAGCCTTTGACCTACTTCTTCCATATTGTTCAGTGGATTGAAATTTAAATTTAATCAAATAAAAACTACGATAGTCCTTGAATAACATTATATCAAATTTAGCTTTACCCTTCCCATTACACTTTAACAATTTAATATAGGATTATGTACCCATTACGTAGTTGGATACCAAAGGAACAACTTTCTCTTAAACTATAAAAAAAATTTATTTTCTTAATATCTGAAAACTTGTAATATAGAAATTCATCCCATATTATAGAAACATTGCTTATCTCTATTAATGTTGGATCATGTAATAATATAGATGTGGTATCGACTAAGATTTGAATGGGAATAAATGCTTATATTCATGTCAGTGTCATTTTCCAATTTCCTTTTAATTTAAATTATCGTTTTTTCTTTTTTTTTTTCCTTTTTCTTTAAGAAAAGTTAGTTATGGTGTAATGAAAATATGATTTTTAATTTTCATTTAGCTAAAGATATCCAGGTGTAAATAACAATATCCATGATTTCCACTCACAATTTGTAGGCTCCTACAATGATAGAAAACATGATTTAAATGAAATATTGATTCATTAAATTAGAGGGAAAATAAAACCTCTTTCAGCATAAATCATAAAAAAAACTCGACTTTATAATTTTCCTTTAGGCACTTCCAATCCAAAATACTCACTGGACACACCATTCCACCAACACAACAATAGAAGCAATGCCATGAAAACTGTGTACAATCTTATCTCCATCTCCAGAAAACAGAAAGTAAAATCTTGCGAGCAATTAAGCCCATGTTTGCTTCTCCGCAAACCATATAGGTACATAATGTGCCAAATTACCTTTTTCATGTACAGGAACATGTTCAAAAATCATTTTTCCAACATTTTCAAAACTCCAAGAGATTGAAGATTTTTGTTTGGAAAATCTTGTTCAAAACGTTTTTTAGTAACATGCTCACAAAAAATTGACTTCTGTGTAAAATATAATATCCACTAATATGTAATTGTTGAATTTAGTATTGGCTCTTGAACAGAAACACAAAGCATCCACAGTCTTAAACATAAGGAATAAGCATATGTTAAGGAGGAAGTAAAATGTGCCTTCGGTATCAAGCCAGGATACTTACTTCTAATTACAATTATGGCACTTGTTATGAAACCAACTCCAAAAATAGAAGAAAATAGGGATCAACACCTTAGAAACCAGCCACTTTGAGGGGGAAACCTCCAATACATTACATAAATGAACAATTATTGGATGATTCAAATGACCAAAACCTCCTTTCTATCTATATGAGAGCATGGGGCCACAATGTAATCCTAGTCGACCTAACAATAATAATGTAAGCGCATAATAATAATAATATGGGGGCTACAAGGGTACAACAATAAAAATAATGGGGCTACACTAACAACAATAAAAAACTATACTATTCATATATGGACCTAACATGCTCCTCTCCTTCAAAAAAGTGTTGTCCTCAACGGCTGAGTAGCTCCAGGTGCTTATGTATAAAATTCTCATTCTCTCATGCAGAATCTTCAGTGGGTAAGTTCTTCCATTTGATGATATACTCTGAAATTGATTGATTTCATAGTTTTCAAGTACTTGTTTCCATGACTTCTTCAGGTTCCAATATGGTTTTTCATTCCTCATCAAATTCTAGCAATATTGTTTGAACTGGAATTTTTTCCCCTATAACCTTATTTAAGCATGAAACACGGAAAACTGGATGCACTCGTGAAGAAGCAAGAAGTTCCAATTTGTATGCCATAGTAGCAATATTTTAGAACACCTTGTAAGGACCATAGTACTTTGGTGATAATTTATTATCCTTCTTAACTTGATTGAGGGATATTTTTTTGTATGCTTGTAGCCATAAAAATACCCAATATCCTACATCAAAATTTCTCTCGTTGCGATGTTGATCTGGCTGCTGTTTCATTCGATTTTGTGACAAATTTAGCTTATGCATTAAGAGTTGGAGAACTTGTTTTTGATGCTCGATGTGATCTTCCATTTTTTGAACCCTAGAATTTCCCTTAAATAATATGTGATAGACAGTGGATGATATCCATAAAGTGCCTTAAATGGGGTCATTTTTGATGCAGTATGGAAGGAAGTGTTAAACCACCATTCAACGAGAGGTAACCACTTAACCCATTTTGCTTTCTTATCAGATACAAAACAACGAAGATATCCTTCCAAACATTTATTCATTATCTCAGTTTGAACTTTGGATTGTGGATGATAGGATGAGCTATGAGCTAGTTGAGTACCCAAACAAGAAAATAATTTCGTCCAAAATTTTCCTGTAAAAATGGGATCTCTATCACATACAATAATCTTCAGGTTTCCATGTAACTTTTGAATTGTTTCCATAAATGTAGTAGCAATTGTAATTGCTTTAAATGGATGAGATAATGCACAAAACTGTGCATACTTGGTAAGTCTTTCAACTACCACCATGATGGCACTCTTTCCTTTGAACTTAGGTAACCCTATGATAAAATCCAATGAAATATCCACCCAATGTTGACTTGGAATGGATAAAGGCTGTAGAATACCCAGGGTCTTAATTGTCCCAACTTTATTTTGCTAGAAAGCCAAACATTCCACCACAATCTTTTGAATATCAAATTTAAGGCCATCCCCAAAAACTCATTTCTTCACCCTATGGTAAGCTTTTAAAAATCCAGAGTGCCCTCCTAAAGGAGAAGTGTGCAATTCCAAAACAATATTTTGTTTTATTTTGGAATTATTGAAAATATATAAGCGATCTGTGTACCATAAGAAATAATTTTTCCAACTAAATGTATCATATGTACCAGTATCTTGCTAGAAATTTTGAATGAGTGTCCACACTTCTTCATCCTTCTTCCATTCATCCCTTGATTTGGTTATCCAAGCTGGTTGGATAATAGAAATTGCACAAATAAATGCTTCCACCTCTTCCTCCTTTCTTGAGAGTGCATCTGCAACAACATTTAGCTTCCCTTTTTTGTAGATGATTTCAAAGTCATAACACAACATCTTTGCGACCCATTTTTGTTGCTTTCCTGAAGATAGTCTTTGTTCCAAAAAGTGTTTAAGACTATCATGATGATTTTTTAACTTGAAATGTCTTCCCATTAGGTAAGGTCGCCATTTCTTTAGTGCATGTAGTATTGCAACATTTACTTCTCATAAATAGCCTTTTGTAAATACTTTCCTTTGATTGGATTAATTTCAAAAGAAATGGGTCTTCCTTCTTACATTAAAACAACACCAGTTCCATTTCCTGAGGCATCACATTCCACAATAAATTATTTTTTGAAGTCTGGCATAGCTAATACTGATGCTAGGCACATTTCCTCTTTAATATGTTCAATGGCCTTAGTTGCTTCAGGAGTCCATGAAAATACATCTTTCTTCAATAATGTTGTTAGAGGTGCTAATATTATCCCATAATTCTTAACAAACTTGTGATAATACCCTATTAACTCAAGAAATCCGCGCAGCTACTTTATGGTTGTGGGGACTTTCCACTCCTCAATGGCTTTAATTCTGTAAGGGTCTACTTTAAATCCCTCTTCAGATAAAATATGACCCAGATATTTCACCACTTGTACTCCAGAGAAACATTTGGATGTTTTTGCATATAATTGTTTCTCCTCCAATAGTTTGAGCACCCTGTCAAGATGTTGAACATGATCATTCCAAGACTTGCTGTAGATTAGTATATCATGAAAAAATACTAGCACAAATTTTCTAAGTAAGGTTTTGAAAATGGAATTCATCAACCCTTGAAATGTAGAAGGTGCATTGGTAAGGCTAAAATGCATGACCAAAAATTCATAATGAACCTCATGAGTTTGAAATGTTGTTTTCAGAATATCTTTAGTCTTCATTCTAACTTGATGATATCCTGAATGAATATCCAGCTTAGTAAGATAAATTTCTCCATGTAATTCATCCAATAATTCATCAATCACATGAATGGGAAATTTATCTTTAATAGTGAGATTATTGATCTCACTATAATCCAGACACATGCACCATGATCCACCCTTCTTCTGCACTAATACTACTGGAGCAAAGAAATAACTTTGACTAGGTTGAATTATACCAGCCTCTAACATTTCTGAAATCATACGTTCAATTTCACTGTTTTGGACATGAGGATATATGTAAGGCCTCACGTTTGGAAGAACACTTCCTCGAATCAAATCCCTATCCTTTAAAATCCCTATGAAGATATCAATCATGTGTTCCTCTAGAATATTAGTTACCCTTATATTCAATTTTTGGAATTCCTCAATGTGTTCCCCCATTGAAACCTTTTTTTTTAGATTTATCAATTGGATAAAGAAGGTGTTGCTCTTTGTATCCTCATAATGTGCTACCATTTCCTCTGTAAAAATTGACCAGGTGACAATTTTTTTGCGGGAGAAAATCCATCGATGCCATACAAATATATTTTTTTCTGAATGTAAAGTTGAAATTCATACCTTTTGTGTCTTTTTCACATTATTGAGATCAAAATTTTGCTCCATCTGTATTATCCAAGTTATGGGATCCTTGCCATCAAACTTCCTCATATCCATCATTGGAATATGTTGGTTCTTCCATCCAACATTAGAGTTTATGAAATCATGATTAACATTTATTTTGTTCTCATCACGAAGTTCCTCTACTATATTTTCGCCATTAGGAAACATTTCTTATATCAACTTTGTCAAACCTTCCATGTCTTCTTTTAGATCATTCTTCATGTTTTCCATGTTGTCTTTCATTTTTTCTTCCATGTAATTTATCTTACCTTCCATGCCAGCTTTGATGCCATCCATATTAGCTTCCACGCATTTCTTCAAACAATCCATATTATTGCTCAAACCATCCATCTTTGCTTCCACACATTTCTTCAAAACTTCCATTTCATTTTTTGTTGCTCTTTGTGAGAGAAAAATTTGGTGCACTTGCTCTTATAATTTTGATATATTATGTTGCAATTCTTCATCTTCATGAGTCATAGTAGAGTAATCTGAGGGATTAATGGTGTTTAATTCTTTTTAGAAGGAATTTTAGAAGCCAATATTGATATCTATGCTCAATAGGCCTTTGGAATCACTTAAAACTAATTTTTCAAACAAGACTTATGCAATTTGAAAAAAAAATACACACCCTTTTCTTGATTTTGAGGAGCTCGATATTGAAACTGCTCTATGATTTTGGATTTTGAATATCTGAAATTTGGCCCTGAAGTAGCCCTCTAAATCTGCTTTTGAATGCCATAGGTTTGACCTGATTTTTATTATTGAAGACAAAGTTATGCCCAATCTCCTACGATGACCTAATTATGGATTGGTTCAGTAGAGGGAACTTGTGCGACTTTCCAGGTGTCGCTGCTTCCTCATTCATATCTGAAATTTCTACACAAGAAACTACAGTCTGTGTACTTGTGGCCACTTGTTACATAATTCCAATATGACACTCAGAGAGAGTTATGACTTTTTTTCCACGGTCACCTCTTTGAGGTGAAATTCAGGAGCCTGAAACAATCCTAATTTCCACATACCATATCTCCAAACATATTGCAAACCAAGATTGGAAATTGGTACAGCAGGTTCCTCAGGATTTTGGCTTCACTCTTTATAAATTTTAGCTTATGAAACTTAGTATAAGAAATTTTATAGCACAAATCCCACGATGACCTGATTTAGTTGAAATTCTGGAGCCTTAAAAAAACCTAACTTCCACAGATCATATATCCAAAAATATTAGGAACCAAGATCTGAAATTTTTACACAATGTTCCTCAAGATTTTGGCTTCGTGTTGTAAAAAATTTAGCTTTTGAAACTTCGTAGAAAAAATGTTATAGTGAAAATTCCACGCTGACCTGTTTGGAGCAGTGAAACCCTATAATCCAAAGTTGTGATACGAAATGTTATGAAGCAAACTCCAAAAATAGAATAAAAGAGAGATCAAGGCCTTAGAAATCAATGACTTCGAGGGGGCAACCTCCAATGCAATACATAAATGAACAATTCTTGGATGATTCAAATGACCAAAACCTCCTTTCTATATATAGGATTCCATGGGGCCACAATGTAATCCTATCCAACCTAATAATAATAATGTAAGTTGGGCACAATAATAACAATATGGGGGTTATAGGGGTACAACTATAATAATAAGGGGGTTACACTAACAACAATAAAGGACTATAATAGTAATATAGGGACCTAACAACACTACTACTTTGTCCTTAAAAGTTTCCATTTTATCCAACAACAACTTTTCATCCATATTATTTAAAAAATATGTATACCATTGAAAAAAAAAAATGTTGAAGACAAGTGGTTATCAGTTCTCCCTATTTTATTCCATAAATTGACTTCTTGAAGACTAAGGTGTCACCCAAATTTAGGCAAGTCACCAAATATATAGTATATAAACGTTACTTCAATCCGCCAAAATAACTATGATAGTGTATATTTAAGCAAGAAATTTGAACAAAAGCAAGGTAAAACAATGGAAGAATTGGTTTCCATGAAAGAACGGAGGATTCCCCAACAAAAAATTCTCGAATATGGAACCCTATTTCCATGGTTATGCTTCCTCCACATCAAAAACCCTTAATTGGGTATGTTTATAACAGCCAAACTCCCCTCAAATCTACCTAAGAAACCATCCAACCAGGGTAAACATGACATGAGGAGTAGTTAGAACTTGAGTCCACCTCCTTGGTGACTTTAAGGAATTGGAATGACAGAAACCCATAACACAGACCTCTTGTACCTGCTAGAGTTCCCCCAGAGGCTATCCCAATCATACACCTGACTTTTCCAAAGGTCCCACTAAGCTTTGGTAAAGAAATCCCTCGGATGCTCCCTTGATATGGGCAAAGGTGCATCTAGGAGGCTCTGGATTCTCCCACACCATGGGCATGCATGCATCCAGGGACCTTTTCCCTCAGACTTGTGCCAACGTCTACATGATGAAAATGCTAATGAACCTAAACTAACTCTAGGAATAGGTGTGACCATCCCCAACCAGGACTGACATTCTATCAAACACTTGGCATCAATGCAATCTACAGGTCAAGGATACAAGATAGAGCATGAATTAGTGAAAACTCTTATGATACATGAAAATAAGGACCACAACCCTCTTCCTTGAAACATTATGACATGAATTAGGTATTGGATCCATTATCTTAAAAATTAAATGTAAATACATGAAATAACAGTGACTTCAACCATTCGTATAACCATGCTTATAACCAACATAGAACCATTTAAATATCAATGAGATAAAAACCATTAAAGCCACACATTAACAAGTATAAAATCAAGATAAATTAGCATTTATTAAACATAGGCATGAGTTGACCAGGTTCAGGAATTCCACGTACCACATGATCATAGACATGGATGAGCCAAAACTCTCTTCAACCAGTCACCCTTGTGCCATATTTCAAGCATGAATGTGGAATCTCATGGATAAAACAATATAAAAACAACTAAGGGAATCTAAAGGTTAAATAACCTCCACCCTCATTATACTGTGATCACACCAAAAATAGTGTCAAGATCACAAAACCAAACCGAGCTTCGAATTCCTCTGGAATCCATCACTATCCTTGAGTAATTTTCCATCTCCTTGTCTCTCAGAGTTTGCCACAATACATACCAGATCACCAGACCCTAAAATAATACTCCAACCTCAGGATTTACTATGTATCCCGACAAAACCAGCCTAGGGACGGCTAGGCTTCTAGGAATTTCCTGAGCCCACCTCCGCCCCAGATTCCAAAAACCATCCGAAAATTCCAAAGCTCAAAACCAAGATAAATCCAATCACACCATGGCTATTAGTAAAAAGTTAATGCAAGGCTATAAACCATTGTTAAAACCCGATAAAGCAAGTCACCGACAACAAGAGAACCAAATACAAACATGCATAAGTCATGCATGTCCAAACATGATCTGAAATCATACATTCAATATGTTACCTAGAAGTACTCATGTTGAAGCTACTTGATCCTGCTCTTATTTTCTTGATCATTTCTTTCCTTTTCTTTTGTTGTCCTCATTTTCTTTATTTCCTCTTTGTCGGTCCAATGCTGAAATTCTCCAAGAAAAACTTTAAGTCTCCATGAGAGAGAGGGAGAGAGAGAGAGAGAGAGTAATGAGAGACCTCCAAAACTAAACTAACAAAAGGTACAAGCTGGTTCTCAGAATCCTTTTTATCTGTTACCATTATTTTCCTTCATTTTCTTCCTCTCATGCAACCTATGACATTTCACCTTCCTTTTCCCCTAATTTCCTTTATTTTCATAAATAATTGTGCCAAAAATAAATTTTTCCTTTCTAATTCATTATCCACTGCCTTTTGCAATTTCCCTTAGCCATTAACACATCCAATGATGCCCACTAGGATAAATTTGCGAAAATTTAGCCTGAAATAAGTTTCCATTGAACGTGGTATTCTTTTTTCCTTTATTATATTTTATTACACGATTTTTTAACCTGGGAATGTTACACCCTTGTCAACTCCATCAAACAAAATAGGGAATGTATCAAAAATCAACTAAAATGGGTTGAGAGATATTTTTCCTAGGATTTCCACTGAGAATTGCATCAGATTTTAGTGCAATTGTTGAATCATTTGGATGGGAAGAACATCCATATTTCAGCTTAGCTTCAAGCACCAGTGTTGAAGGAAGGGTTTACATTGTAAACAAAGCTCTCCTGGATCAACCTACATCATGAGAGGGCTATGGGAATTCAATCCTCTATGCATTCCACACTACAATTTTCTTGTCTTACTTTTCGCTCTTCAAACTAATCCTCGACCTGTTTTTTTTCTGAATTGTAGTTTGACAGTTTTCCTAACAAATTAATTTTCTTCTGTGAGATTGTGCCTCCGGAAGGAGGGCTTACAACAATTGTTTTAAGGAATAATGTCACCCAATGAATGGAAAAAAAATTTCCACAACTTCTAAAGAACTATAGGAGGGTTGATTTATTCCTATGGAGTCCCTCGGGAAGATGATCCTTAATCCTTTTTGAAGGGCTGGTAGTCCCATTATGAAACCACCAACAAGCATGAAGTGGAAAGGAAGAAAGAATAAATTAAGCTATATGCATCATATATCTATCTTATTTTTTAGTAATATTTATAGACCAAAAAATGTTTAGATTGTATAAATGTAGATTCCCATGGATTTATGGTTGGTTTATTGCTTTTTATAATAAATTCACTATGATATTATTTCGTCTTTTATAATGGCCAGGATGTCTATCCAGAATAGTCAATTATTTTTCTATATTTTATAATGGGTGGAGTGTCTACCCAAAACACTTACAACAATTTCCTTCATATACAATTTGCATTCAAAAATTATTTAAAATTAAGACACGCCTGTATAAGTTGTTGTTGTGGAAAAATGAATTGGTATTTTTAGATCTATATATATCTCTTGAACTTCATCTCATATTTACCATCTCAAATAATAATTTTGTTAAAAAAAACAATACTATATGGAAACAAAATTGATATTTATGTTTTAAGGTTGTTGCCTCCAGTCTTGCAATGTAAGGTGTTATAATATCCAAAATAACTTGGCCATATGATGGAATAATGTTATTTGAAATGGGGTCTGTTGTTTCCATAAGAACTGTTGAAGGAGGTGCACACCAGAGGAAAGCATGACTCAACCCTTCAACACTTGGTGAAGAAACCCTAACACTGAGAGACGGTTCCCTCTTTCCTGAAGGGGAAATTGAACCATACATTTAGATAATTGAAGAAGAGTGTGTGGACATTACCTTGTAAGTTGGCAATGTTGAGGTGTTGGAAAATCACATTTTACAACATGCGAGAAGGCCTTCAACCCTACCTAGAAGAATAGTCACAACCTTATGAAAATGGTATGAGTTGTGTTGGCTCAATTCTCAAGAAATTGTCATGGTATTCTTTCCATTACCAAACAGGGCTAATGTTGGAAATTAATATCAATGGTTAACCTCTTACTGCCCTTCCTCAAAATATGCAAATAGATGTAGTTAGACTTAAAACAAATCCCTTTAATAATCGTTGTCTTAAAAAAGCTATGGACAGACCAGTGAGTTCAAGAATATAATAAAGTGACTCTTATCCTAACTGTATTCATGGAAAACAACTAAAGAATATGTCCATTATGGAAATATAACCTTTCAAAAATAAAAATGCCTCTATAAATAGTCTCTCACCTCCAAACTATGGTCACATGTAAACAAAAGCATAACTAAGAAACCTTATTTTTTTTCCCTTATCTTTATACTTGATTTATCTTTGGCCATTGGCTCGATTTGGTGTTGTTTTTGGTGTTGGACTTCCAATTGAAAGTCTGAGCCATGAAGCCTACACCTCCAGTTAGCATCAATAAGGTGGGGCGATGAAGAGAATGAAGATTTTTTGTTACCTCACTTATGTTTCTTGAACAAGGATGGATGAATCCCTTCAAGAGAAAGCCTATTTTGCAGAACTGAGAGGGGAATCAACTCATTAAGACATCAAGAAACTGTTCAGCAAGAAGAATTTTTTGATTACTTTTTGAAGTTTTCCATTAGGCGCCTTAACTATTAGTTTTATCTTAACTATTAAATATTAATCAGACAACCTATAAATATTCAAATGTCTAACAGTCCATCTAATAGTGTAAAATGGCAGACAAAGGAAACTGGGGCAGTTTTTGTCAAAGAGGAACACCTTACGTCGTAATAAATTTTTTTTCGAATGTCAATTTTAATTAACAAAACCCAATTGAGGGATTTGAATCGAATTAAAATCTTAATGGGTTCTCATGGTATTTTCTAATGATATGCTATGAATGGTGAATAAAATTTAACCAAGAGGAATGTAAGCCCATACAAAAAAAATTTCATTAAACTATGATGGAAATCAACTCCATATCTTGCACTCATCGAACATGTTTTATTTAATAAGTGAAATATGAAATATAATTTACTAATTCAGTATATTTACATACCAATTGATCAATTTTTGTTGGATCATGACACAACCAAACTTGGGGATCAATACCCCATGCTCTATTTCATCTAGAGCTATAGCATGTAGCTCACTCTGATCATTCTCAAACAACTAGAGAGTGCCTTTGGCACATTAGTTTTGGAGGTGTATGACATGAGATAGGCTCCAGACCCGATGACCTCTAATCCATTGACCCACAATATCCAAGAAAATTGAATTGCAAGTTAACACACATAACACACTTCTCATTGATAAAATTAGGTTACATATAAATACAAGAAGTGTTGTCTTAATATAGACCAACTAACTTAGACACATAATCCCTTATTTGAGAGAATATTTCATTGACGCACTAATTTAGGAATACAAGTTGTAGGGAATCTCTCATCCAAACAAGTAGGCCTAAAAAACCTCCCATATAATAGGAATAAACTCATTAACACACATCGAGAGAACTCGTAGTTACATGCTCTAACACTCCCCATTAATGACTAATAGTCTCAATATCAATAAGAACAAATTGTACATTTATGACAACCTGCTATTTACAAATAAAATCTTAATGTTGACATCGATATGATGTAGCAACCATCCATTGAAATGCATGGGTTCCCAACTATTTAAATTCCTACTCTACTAGGATGTCCCTTCACGTACATGGTCGATTCAATAGACATGTATTTATATGTGTACCTAACCCTTTATCCTTACCATAATCTCATACCGATTGTTTTATTAACTCACCCTCTTGACTCACACGCAACCATTATTAGGGTCTTCTAAGTCAACCCTCCCTCAAGTGGTTTCTGGGTAATTACAAACCTACACTATAAATTCGTTTGTGGGGTTATGACTTGTATACAAATTTAATCTACATTCATGGAGATACGAGGTACTCCATAAAATCAAACATAACTATGTGGTTAGCTTACAATATTACCATGAGTCTACTAGTCATTCAACACAACTTTGCTTACATTCTTCCACTACCCAATGTGAGCTACTACTCAAACTTGTTCCATTATAGTTCCTCTAATAACATTTTGTTGGATTTTTCTTATCTTCCCTTGGTATTTATTCACTATAGGAACTAATATTACCTCTCTTTTGCATACATACAATTGATTATTAATGTACATACAAAAATAAATCCATATACCGAGGTACACAGGTACCATCTATTGTACTCACTAGTTCTCTAGGAATCCTTTTCATCTACATGGTTCATAAATCATGTTAAAATCTCTCTGACTTGTTCCCTTACATTCCATATCTATCTCACACTCTCCCATACCCTCCCCCCTTTCACTTTCCACCCTTGTACATACCTTGTAGTTAATTCCATAACTTGATGTGAAATCCTCTCTCTACCTAAGGGGGATAAATACTACATGTCTTATTCCGGATGTCTTACAACAAATATAGGGAAATAAACTTGGACCAATACTTTAAGGTTTCAGGTACAACTAATAAGGAACCGCTTACAACACACATGCATCAATAGAACAATCTCAATTCACATACAAAAAGCATTGAAAAAATATTACAACAACAATAATATTAACAATATTCGTATATGATAATTATTTACCCAAACATATAAGCTCATTTACATTTCATCACAATGCATCACTTTCTACTTCTCCTTTACCTAATTTTCTTTTGAAATTGTTCTGATCATGAACTTTTCAATTTTCATCTTGATTCAACCTTCATCTTCAAGTTTATCTTCTTCACGATGAAATTGTTAGAGTGGTCAGCTCTAAAAAAATCACTCACATATTAATTTTAGGAGACACTCTATATCTAGTATAACAACTCCAAATAATTTTGAAAACAAAATAAATACTTTAGATTGATTGCACATTATTTGTAAATCACTTCTATAGATGTTTTTTTGCAAGAAGAAAGAAAACATAGACTTATACACATATCCTGGTGAGGTTACATGATGCATCCATATATTTAATAAAAAATGCATGAACCATAAAAATTGATAATAAAAATGTTTTCTATTTCATTTCCATTAATATTATTTCAACCCAGGAAATCAAGGAATCCTAAGGACATTATCTTCGATTGTTACCTGTCAAACCTTCATCTTCCAACTAGTTAGTTTGATCGGATTGTGCCACATTGTTTCTTGAGAGGAAATATAAATTGTAGGTGTTTTCGCATTATTCACATGAAATAAAAATCTCCCAATTCAATTTTCGACTGACAGAACTTCTCTTTTAACGCTTATGACAAGTAAAAACTTGTAACATAATTACCGATCACATGATAAAATTATTGATTACCCATTTTTTTTAGGTCAAAAAAGAAACACACAATTTTGAAAAGTGGTTATTCATAATACATATTTTTTTTTATCATATTTTTGGCACTTTAAATTTTCTTATGATTTTTTTTTACATGTGAGTGATTTTCATGTTGATTTTGAAAATTTTTGATGCAACAAGAACCCCGTTTTTTTAGAGGGTTTATTTTTGACACTTTAAATTATTTAATGTCTTCTTCTTCCCCGAGATATTTATTTTTAAGTGCAGTTATGTATTTTTTTCTTTTTGTTTTTCTTTTCCATTTTTTTTCTAATGAACTCATCATTTTTTTTGCATTGTCAAAAAAATAAAAATAAAAAGTTCAAAATTTTAAAGTTAAGATTTTCTATATGTTTATGTATTGTTAATTAATATTTCAATGCATATCAAATAATTATCACTAAAAAACCAATATTTTTAAACATTTGACAAAAAAATAGACATTTACAATATAAATACAATTAAAAAAATACACATTTTGAGACTTTTTGTTAAAAATGGCATGTTAAATAAATGATTTTTTATGAATCTTATGTAAAACATTAATAGTAATAATAGTTTTTTTTGCAATAAATAATGATTCACATAAAAATTAATGTGAAAATTAGATAATAAAAATATTAAACATATAACAACAATAATGAAATACTCATTCTTCTCATAAAATTTCAAAGTATAAAAATTACAAGTAAAAATGATGAACAACTCTTAAAATTGAGGTTTATTTGCAAGCATAACTTAAAGATAATTAATAATATCGACTAAGACATGTTCAAAATCTTCTAGATGTTCATTAATGTCTTCTTCCACAATATTTTATGCTTCAGTTTGGTCATTATCCACTTCTAATGGATCTTCGATTTATGCAAATATTCCAAAGTGTCTTTTTCCAATCATTCCATATAACGATGGTTGAGGTTCGTTTGCCTTTCTTGACACACATGATTCATTAAAATACTCTTTCCTCAAACCAACTTCATGCATTACATCACAAAGAAATTGAAGAGAATTAACTATTTGTTGAACAAGATTGCATTGTAGTGAGTCCTTTTCAATGCAAATGCAATTTCTTCCTTTTTGTAGGAAACATTGTAGTGTTGTACCTAATTAGTAATAAAAAAATAAATAATTAATAAAATGAGTATAAATACATAAAACTAAAATATAAAATATTAAAATCCAATTTTACATAATGAAAATTACATAAACCTGCAAATAAATCGAAAACCCAATCTCCTTCATTTGAACATAAATCTATAAGATAGTTAATCAATGATTGCGTTTTCAGATAAATTTTAACTATTCATCCTTTCACATATTTATCCTCATATGTTATTTTTCTTACGACAACATCATGGATGAGTACTTTACTATGACTCTTTCCAACGACTCAATTCAAAATAACATGATAATATCTATAATATTTTTTCCAATATTCAACATGGATGAACTTGCAATCATTTATAATTTGTTGATCTTCAGAAGAAACAAGATTTTACTTTTACCTTTAACATAACACGATAAAATTTCAACTAACTTGCGCATAAATAATTTTTTTTAACATTAATCAAACATACAATTTTAATGCCCTAACATGTAAGTTGCATCCTTGACTTTTATTTTCCCTTGAAGCTTGTTAATAACATTGAAAATTGTGGGTCTTAATGAGATTTCACAAATATCCAAACTAGTGATGTTGCGACTTCTTGAAATCCCATAAAAACTTTACTAAAAGCTTCATGAGTATGAGGTTCACTATCATATCCAATGTCTCGGAGATTAAAACCATCAGGAATATGTCCAATAATTAGTGCATATTCCCTTTTAGGTATGACCTTTGCAATGTCTTCACAATCACATTCTATTATTTGATATTGGATAGCGTCTAGATCATTCCAAATGAAATGATTAAGGGTAGGATCAAGTTCAACATTCCAAAGAAATTGCTTGCTCAAACATTCCAACTTAATTTTTTCAAAAAAAAAATTGAAAATATTTGGTATTTCATTTGCATCATTCTTCGACATATTTAACGAGATAAAAAAATATATATTTATAAGTAATAAAATAAAAATAGCTTACATATGAATAAAATTAATGTATAAATAAGCATACCTTATTGAATACAAGATAAAAATATTTAAGTGTTGTTGTAGAACTTTATTCTCGGTAGTTCCATAAAACATCATCCCAACTCTCTCGATTCAACATTTTAACCATATGTTCTTGTATTTTCGTATAAATATTATGACTGAATAAGTAATGTAAAAATGGTTAGTATAGTGATATGTATAACATATACTACCAAAAAAAATATGTTATATTTAAAATAAAATTATAATACAAGAAAAATAAAAAATAATTCAACAAACATACTTTTGAAATTCTGAGCACATTTCATCCATTGATAATTCATATGACTTCACATGACATAGTATTGATTTGACTAGTTTCTCATCCTTCACTCCTTACATTTTTATTCAAGGTGTGATAGTAATATCATCTAGAAATTTCTCCATTTCATGACTTGTCTTACTTTTGGTACATATTATGGGTCTACACATTTTAACCTTATGATTTTTTATGGAAATACTCTCCCACCGGTCAAAAATATCATCAATAAATTGCCATATCTCCGTAGTACTAAATTCCAACTAAAAAATGTTATCCATGCCTTTCAATAAATGTGAAATTAATTTTACACCATTTCAGTTGATTTTATCCTCAATTTGATAACTTGTTTCCATTAAACATTCCTTCTGAAATTTTAGACTGACTTTTGTCTTCTCCCCACCACATTTTTCTACAAATTCGTTATGAATAAATGTGACCCTTTGGCTGAAAGTCATAGAAATTATATACTCATTATATGCATAATGATCCTATTCCAATAACTTTACTTATGTTTTTTTAAACCAACATAAATTATGCATTTCGCTATTTCAAAAAGATAGTTATTGGGATATTCCTCGATCAATTGTCTTTTAGCCTCTGTTGAATGGTTCCCTCCAACTACATAATATTTATATTCAAAACATCATGTCCTCTCAAATTATTGTTTGTTGGGAACTTGACTTGGATAAAATAGAACTACATAATGCACTAAATGTGCATATGGATTGAACCTGAACAATGTTTTCAAACTATGGACATGTAGGTGACGTGCCTTTCTAGTTCGATGTTGAGATTCTCCTTGATTTGGCCTATAGAATTGGCTGGCATTAAGCTAAAATATTCGACCACCATTAATTAATTTATTCTTCCTAAAGTGGTATCGAATGTGTTTTTTTTTTTTTTGTAATGTCATCATCGAACTAAGAACCTTGTGTTATGATTTTTGTTTTGCCTTTATAGATTTCACTTTGTTCTTCATTCTTTCCTATGATTCTTACAGATTCACCAACATTTGATTTATTCTTCTTACCAGTTAACATATATTATTCTATATAGACAATCTCTTTATGATCAATAGGAAGAGAGGTATACGTGGCCATTTTTATTTTTGGTATTTTAATTTTTTTCTCCTTTTCAAAAACAGTTATAATCTCCTCCTGACTAATGGTGACATATTTTTTACCCTCAACTTCCACATCTTCAAAATAAACATGTTTAGCTTTACTATATTGACCCACCTTACTGATTCTTTGTTGATCCCCTGTGTGTACTATTTCATGACTTATTTATCTTTTCTTCCTCCTCCTTTATTCTTCCATCTCTATGTGGAAACTTTTGATCGTTGTCATAATATTTCACTCTATATAATAAATACCCTCTAACATGATTGAAAGGCTCTCAGAAAAATCCTATGAAACAAAGTACATTATTTCAATTATCAATAATTTATAAAAAATCTAATGATTCTTACAAAAATTCATAACACATAAACATAAATCAGCATACTTACAATGTTATTTGTAATGTTTCTTATGATTTCTTCACATAACTATGTAGATTCTTCATATGTGTCATATTAGACCTTTGAGAGACCATATATAACATTTTTAGGTGTATTGGCCAATGTTGCAGGAACATAAACAATGGTTGTATTTAGCACCAAACATATGTCTTGTACTATGTCCATCACCTCATATGATTCACCAAAGTTATTCATATCACAATACCGATAGGTACATACGCCATCATCGGTTTTACTGTATTGAAGATGCCATGAAACATTTATTTTACTTTTTCTCTTGCATTCTTCCATTCTGAAATAATATTGAATATACTTGATGGGCCACCTGCTTGAATTTTATGTAGCTTTTCAGTTTGGTTGTGTTCAGTAATATTCATAGTGTCTTTTGCTGCAATGTTAGAAGATACAATTGTTTCCCTTGGTCCAAAAACATTCATGGAGATATTCTTTGATGTCATCTTCCTTATATATATATATATATATATATATATACAGAGAGAGAGAGAGAGAGAGAGAGAGAGAGAGAGAGAGAGAGAGAGATATCTGTTTGTGTGTGCGTGTGTTAAAATTAAAAAAAAAAAAAAGATATCTTAATTAAACGATTTTTTTTTAATTTAACAATATAATTTTCTTAAAAAATCAATATAAATTTTAAATAAAAATAATAATAACAATAATATTTTTTAAAGCTATATAAATCATTTATTTTTTAAAAATAATTATATATCTTTTTAAAAATAATCGAAATTTACTTTATATAAATTAAAATTGAAAAAAATATATAATTTTTTTTTAAATTGTATATATATATATATACATATAGTTTAAAAAAAATTACTATAATTTTTTGTTGTTGTTTTTTTTTAACATTTGTTTTTCATTTTTGAGAAAATATAAATAAATAAATAAATGCAACTCTTTCTTTTTTTTTTGTGGAGAAATCGAGCAGCCCTAAAATATATAATTTTTCTTATTTTTTCTTCTAAAATTCCTACAAAATTGAGTTTTTTTTCATGTACTTCGCTATAAAAATATAAAAAAGAGACTTTTTTATGTGGATTTTCCCGTAAAATATGATATTGCAAAAAAAAAGTTACAAAAAAGGAAAAAAAAAGTAAAAAAGAATAGTTTTTGGAGCATAAAAACCATAAAAGAACAGATTTTCTCAAATTCATCTTTAAATGGCGAAAATGGAAGAAATACTAAAATTTGAAATGCGAAAGCTGTTGTTCAATGTGTTGTCAAGGCCAATGCAACACCTCAAAAAAAATTTCTCCAAACATTTTTACAAAATCTAGAAGACTTGATATGATGTGACAAATAGAAACGATGAGTGTTATTATATGGAAAAGATTGAGGGATTGATTGAGTGTTTCTGGGATGTGAGATTAAAATTAAAATTAAGAGAATTGATATGTAGTTAATATTATAGGTTTAAAATAACTTTTATGCAATGTAAGCTAAAAAATAAAATATAAATTATAGAAATGAATTTAGCTACGTAGTCAATGTCAAAAAATTTAAATAAAAGTTTTATTTTAGTTTCAAACTATAACACCTCTCACTTCGAAAATATTTTTTAATTTTAATTTTATATTTTATTTATTTAATTAATTAATAGAAACATATCTAATATGCTTATTACTTTTACACCATAATTTGTCGCATTATGACATGCTTCTACTATCAACAAATTTCCATGTCACTATTTATTTCTTTATAGTGAATTTCAGTGCTTCACTCTGCTACCTTGTTTGATCTACATTATTGTTAAAATAAAATTCCCTATTTCTTAGTTGATATAAAAATGAGATATTATTCCTTTTTCTAATAACCTAGTAATATTTAACTACCATGGTTATGCTTCCCTCGGTGATTGATATATACCTTCCCCTAATCATAAAGGGTAACAATAATTTGGAGCAACCCTTATTAACCCAGTTAATAATGTGGTATTGCCACATGTAGACACCAGCTCCCTTTTTTTTATGTTATCATTCATAAATTACGTTAACTATTAATATCCAAATGGTACTTTGGTACATATGGACTCAATCATTATTATAGTGGAAATCTAACTTGTGTTCTTATCACTTTAATGCTTCTAAAACTAAGATTTGTATATAAATGAATACGAATAAGGATAATGTTATAAATCAACACTAAGCCTTTTCCTTATACATTGAAAGTCTTATTTATCAACCATTTGGATTAATATTTTCCTAAGCCTCATGAACGTATTGTCTTATGATGACGTGTACTTCCACTATCACAATTTGTGAATTTGATTTTACTGGAATTGCACTCATATGTATTAATATCACAATTATTAATTAAACCCTAAGATGGACAATACGTATTTATCTAGTTGACATGTATAGTGTATTGAACTTGTTGTCAGTTCCACATTTACTCACGGTACTGTGAAGTTACAACTCACTCTTCACTGACCTTCATATTAATACACCGATTAGAAATTGCAGAGGGTTAACTTCTCGAGACCGGATTTTGGATTTGATTTTTAATGCCTTGGTACCATATTTATATATTCCCTGCACTGTGGTAGATCATGGTCATATGAGGGTTATGACTGCGTACTCTATCACATGGGCCACCAGACATATCTTATGGCACTGCAAGAACTCATTTATTAATTATATTGGTGACACTTGGATGATGCAGATTCAACCTTGGTTAGGGTTTTACATCTCCATAAATGAATTCAATTTTTGGAGATGATTCAATTTCTCTGTTCATTTTATTGAATTTGTTTTACCCTTTGGTGGAAAACCCTCTATGATTGTTGTTAATCTCTCGGTCAATAGTGGAATTATGTTCATAATATGTTTTATGCATTCCGACATGGAACTCTACTATAACTTACACGCGTTGCTGGTCATTATACCAATAGGTGATTTATTTTCGTTCATTCTTAATGTTCAGTATTTTCATCATATGTTTTGTGGGGTTTTACTTGTTTTTGAGACTTCCATTTTTTTTTCGTTTCTTAAGCTCGATGTTTCTTTATTTTCTCACCAGTGCCTATGGAAGGACTCGAGTTGACGAAGGCACCTACTGAATATGCCTTAGGTTTCTCTTTTGGAAGATGATGCTCATTCTTTGGAATGCCCAAACATTTCCCTAGCAAGGGTTAAAATCGTAAAGCTGTATCTGCTAACTTTTTTTTTATGTGCAAGGATTTAAGTTCGACATATATCTACTTTAAATCCTTCGTTTAGATTTTGTTTCTGTGAACTAGTTACATAGGATATATTCCTCTGTTCTTTCTTATTTTTCAAAATATTAAATGGTAAAGTGATTTAAGTTGTGGAACTCCAAGGTTTACAATGCTCAATGAGTTTTTTTATGAACGCAGAAGGTTGATGTTCCTCATCTCCACCAATTTCTAGAATGTAGACTACTATTAATATAACAGGTGGAGGCTGAGGGTTTTGTTTTGTTTTCTTATCTTTTTTAATTTCTCGCTCTATATTTAATTTGGAAATGGTCTGTTTGAAATTCATTCTCATCTTTTTATACTGCGTCTAATATTTAACATTTTTTCTCAAACATAGTTTCTAATATTCGTTGTGTTTTCAATGTAGATGGAGATTTCAATCATGGATTCCACCCCAATGTTCTCCACCGAACAAGGACTCGAAATTTTGAAAATTATGTTAGATATTCATTAAATCTCTTTCATGTAAATTGTTACGGTTACCTATCCATATATATATTTCATTTTGATTTCATAATTTGTTTTACATTTTCCGCACACTCGTAATTTCTTCATTCAATTCTTTCCTGACCTTAGATATCTCTTTCTTTGACAGAGAATCTACAGGTCTAGAATCCTATCACTTAGTTTTCTTATGGACTTACAAAACAATCCCATTTCTACGTATTCGAACATCATTATGATTAATTTGGTTGAAAACCAACTATAAGATTTTATTGGTTCTCTTTTTAAAACAAGATTTAATTCTGTGATTTTTATGGTAACAGAGCATTTTCTTCCTCGACTAGTGAGAAGGTAGTATGAGTATCTAGGCTCTGTAATATTTTTCTAGCTAATTTATCTCTGACTATGACAACAACAATTGTTAATTTCCATTGTAATATCTCTTGCATGTAATTTCATACACGAGTGCCTGTACTGGAACAATTTTACTTCCAGATTTCCCCAACCATTAACTAGCTAGAAATTCTTATTTAGGTTGGTCTTCAAATTTCATGGAAGAGTTGAAATAAATTCATGACTCTGAAAGGTTATTTTCCATTTTCTTCCCATAAGGGTTTCAATTCCTAGAACTATATAATTTAAATACTTGTAACTCGATATATAAACAAAGTATTGTTTGTGACTCTTGTTTGATAATTAAAACTATTATATAACTAGACTGTAATTTCCCTTCTGTGAGCAATGGAGATATCCAACTATACTTAATATTGCAGTAATATATTTTCAATCTGTTATTCGCAATAGTTATTCTATTTAGTTCATATGAAGAATTTATTCTAGGTACACATATATCTGAATACTTTACAAATTAATCAACTCTAATTCATGTCTTCTATATTTCTATTGTTGATATAGTAAAGTAATCATTTTGTGTTAATATGCACAAATGACCTTATTATAGTTGTGCATTTGTAACCATATTTGCCTCAATATCAATAGTTTCTCAATACATATATCTCTTTTGTATATTTTTCAAATCTTTTTACATACTGTTATTTCATATTTCCATTCTTATACCTATATGTGAGAATATAATTTTGAAAGTGATACTATGAAGTTATTCAATATTCATGTATAAATAACTACTACTCAGATTTAATTCAGTATTCAATACTAGAATGTTTTTCCTTACAAAGATACTTTCACTTTCTTATTTTAGCATAAAGATACAATTCATGTATATGGATGTCTCTAGTAACTTCACTTCTAATTTATCTTCCTCTAGCTAGTAAAAATGCATTTAAATGTACAGTATAACATATCTTTAGATATAAGTATCTATATGTTCAGTTTCTGCATTCCACTTTTGGTTTATAATTTATTCTTAAATAAATTGTGCAATTTTCTAAATGCATAATAACACACCAATTTATGGAAGGTTAGTTTCTTTTGAGGTATCTAACCTCAGATATAGACCCACTATTGAATATATATGTACAACAATACATAATTTACTATTTCGTTTATAGTGATTTCTATTAAATGTGTAGACCAGCAAAAGACAAATGTAACTTATAAAATTTCAAAATTCTAAACACAGATTTAAACTTGGAATTTTGATATTAACAAGGCTACTTTATCACTTTCAGTAATTCCCTATATCATTCAAATTTAAATCAAACACCATTCCAAATTAAATGTGCATACCACTTAGGTTTGACTAGTTGGCTCCTGAGCTTAGAGCTCTTTCTCCATAGCTCATTCTTGAGTAGAGATATTTTCCTCCAGTGATAGACAACCCTTTGTCTATCCTGAAATAGCTTACTTAGGCTTGCTTTCCCCTGGCCTGTTTCCCTGAACTTGTTTTAGTTAATGCAAGATGTTGTATTCTTGTTTTTCGAGGTTTTCCCTCTGTTACTTCCATAAGGTACTTTTGAAGATAGCTTTTTTGCTTTCCAACTTTATTCCACCTCTTCTCAATAATTTCTTCTTTATTGGGTTGTTTAGATATTTATATCCAAATCTAATTTTAATATCTTACTTTATTCGTTCCAAGGATTTCTGGAAGTCTGTGAAAGTCTTATAGCCTTATCCATCCTCATGGATTTGGTTTCATCTCAAATCTCAATCTATTCATTCCACGTAATTGTCCATTTTATTTTATTAATTTAAAATATGTCCACATAATTTTTTTCCATGGGGTCCCACTGTACCCTTTTGGGCTTGTTCAAATGTCTAACAGAAGCATAGAAAACTAGGTATATTACACGAACGAATGCATTAAAGGAATATTTTTTGTGGATATTTTGAATAGAAATTAGGGTGAAATTTTTCAACACCAAAAGTTTAGTAAAAATTTTTCAAATACATTTTAGATGAAAATTTTGGAGGGAAATATTGCAAATGAAATTTTTGGAGGGGAAATTTCCAGCAAAATTGTTTTGGGGGGAACTTTGTCAAGGGGGTAAGGTGGCGAATTTTTAGAGAAATTTTTTGAGGTGGAATTTTAGAGGAAAAGTTTCAATATTTAAGCTATATATTGTCATTACGAGAGCGTGCATTTTTATCATTCAAAATATTCTATTTAAAAGAAATGGATTCTTCTGATAGTGAAGTTTTTCTTTCTACAACATCAACATCTTCGTCCCATAAAAACTCTATTCATATTGTTGAATATAACAAGAATTCATTCATTATAAATAGAGAGTCAAAATTCCACTTGGTCCTAATCCTAAGCCTTGATGAAGCGCAACAAAAAGAAATTTATTTAAATAGATAGTAAATTTTCCCACTTATTTCTAATCCCAAGTAAATTTTCCCACTTATTTCTAATCCCAAGGATTATGAGAGCATCAATAATGAAGGGAATGATGAATAATTTTGAGAGTAAAAATTACCACTTAGTCCTAATCCTAAGGATTATGAGAGCAGGACTAGTGAATGGGGGATGAAGAGTTTCCTGGTACAAATTTTCCACTTCATATTAATCCTAAGGATTATGAGAGCACCATTGATGAAGGGGGGGATAAGTATTTTCTAGATTCAAATTTTCCACTTCATCTTAATCCTAAGGATTATGTGTTGGTAATTTGATGCAATGTGTTGTCCTTGATGGCAACCTACTTAATAAAGTTTTCCTTGATGGAAACTGAATTGATGAGTTGTATTTGGATAGCAACATACTTGTTAATGATGTAAATATGATGTATCTATAGAACAGATAAGGAGTAACAAAGAAAGAAATTCCAGTAAGTGCGAGAGTAATGATGAATAAGATATGTCACAAAGCGTATGCGGGTTTGTAATGGCAAAGTAGTGTATGTACGCTTAAAAGTACGTACCAAGTATTTTCTCTCTAAATTTATAAAACCATGGGACATGACCATGGTATTGGCCCACAGTATTGAGCGCTGGATTATCTATTTGATCCCATCCAGGAATACCATCAGCGGTTAAGTGGTTTTGACTCATGGTATTAATAAAGGCTAAATCTATATAAGGAGAAGAAGATCATAGTGCAAGAGTGTGCAGAGGTATGGGTTTAATGAATACTTCACTCTGAAGTATATTTGCATGGAATGGGTAACAATTTATTGATTGATCTGAATTAATAATGCACCTATGAAGAAAATGATGAAGAGGGATCTCTAGATCTGAAATGACTATGTATTTTCTAGATCTGTTTATGGAATGTTTAGATCTGTGATCTGGCGAATCTTTGCTGAAGTAAAGGATGAGATCTGAGTTATCTGTTCTGAAGAGCTGCATAGTTATGAAATGTTACAGATCTATACGCATGTTCATCTCAGCGAATGCGTGTATATACGCAGGTTTGCTTCAGCAAAAGCGCATATGAAATCAAAGGCCAGTGCTGAAATAGTTGCAGATCTATACGCAGGTTTGTCTCTGTGAAAGCACGTATATAGGCAGGTTCGGTGAAGTAAAAGCGTGTATGGAATCTAGGGTTTTTCTGAAGTATGTGGAATGAAATGTTTGATCTGTTTTTTTGTTTTACTGCTATCTGTCAATGATGTATTCATACAGATCTGGGTTGTTTGAATGTTGATTATGCTACTGATTATGTTGATTAAAGATAAAGTTGTTGATTGATTGGTTGATGATTCAATGAATGAATTTATGGGGTTATAAGGTTCAGTTTGATGAATGTTGAGCTTAAATGTGTGGAGTGGGTCCAGTCTGAAAATCTGATGAAAAGTGGCCTACAAGGTATGTTGTGTGGAAGCTGTTGGATCCAGTATGAAAATTTGATGAAACATGGTTTGCAGTGGTGCTGAGGGTCGAAGCCTTTAGTGAGGGGGTTGTATCTCCCTTCCAGTGGTAGCTGGTAAACGAGAGCAGGGGGTAGTATCTCCCTTCCAGGAGAGGCTGGTAAACGAGAGCAGGGGGTAGTAGCTCCCTTCTAGGAGAGGCTGGTAAACGAGAGCAGGGGGTAGTAGCTCCCTTCCAGGAGAGGCTCGTAAATGAGATCAGGGGTTGGAGCTCCCTTCCAGTAGTGGCTAGAGAACGAGAGAAGGTTATAGCCTTCTGCAGGTGGGTGCCTGCGTGCTGGTATGAGTCTGCGCCAGTACAAAATTGTAAGAAGTTTTCTTTATAATAAATATTGAAGACAGAAATGACAGCAGTGGTGGTTTTCTCCTGAATTGGGTTTCCACCTTAAATATTGGTGTTCATGTGTGTTGTTTATGTGTGATGGTTTATTCTATTATTATTGCACATTCTTACTGATTACTAAACATCTGATGAATGAATGATGCAATGACCTAAGTAAAGAATTAAATGCATAATAAGATCTCTGGAAATACGCAAGTTTTCTTAAGGATATCTGCGTGTATATGCGAGTTGGGTTCAATAAATTAGCGTATGGTTTTAAGAGAAAGAGAAAGTAAAAAATTTTCAATCAGCTTTAAATAATGATTCACCCCCCCCCCCGCCCCTCCCAGTATTTTTCCCAACATTATGAGAGAACCATTGAAGAAGGGGGGAGATGAAGAATTTCCTGTAAATAGATATTCAAAGCTTCCACTTAGATCGAATCGTAAGGATTATGAGAGCACCCATGAGGAACAGGAGGTGGAGGATGAAGAATTTACAGTGAATAGATATTCAAACTTGACACTTAGTGGTAATCCTAAGGATTATGAGAGCACTAGTTATGAAGGGGAGGATGAAGATTTTCTTACAAGTTATTATTTTATAGGTAAATATATGAATAATGAATTTTCTCCAAGTGATCACTTCAAATGCACTCATGGTTATGAATAATTTAATCCTCCATGGGAATATTTCAAAAGCATGGATTAAGATCGTGAAGAATATCATCCCAGACAAGATTTCAAAAGTGCAGATGATGGCAGTGAAGAATTTTCTTCAAGTGATGATGGTAATGAATATTTTTCAAGCAATGATGGTGATGATTTTCGTAACTATGTTCAGAATGATCATAGTGAGGATAATAGTTCTCCTAATGGTGATGAAAATTATTCTACAGCGGATAGTGAAATGATCAAGACGTTGCAAGAAAATATTGTATCTATGAGTAGGAGTGTACCTTTTCATATCAATCCAAAATATTATAGTTATACAAGGCTTAGGACAACATATCTCACAAGAAGAAGTTCTATCGGTGATCTGATTTCAAGTGAATGTTGTTGAAAGGATTGCTTGAAACATATGGAATTCAAATTTTATTTAGAGAAAAGGAAAATATAGTTGTCAATTAATAAAAGAATTCAAATCTCATATTTAGTGGGTTGCATGAAATCAACACTAGTGACTTATGATTATCATATTGGGAATGTATTTCTCTATAGAAAGGCTTTCAAAATGTTACATTCAATTAGTAATTTTCATTTGTCAAGAATCAAATAATGATTGGGAAAGGATGCCACATATTATTCATAATTACGTGATAGATGAGAGGTTGGACCATTAGAAAATACTGCAATGCCATGGATGAAAGTCTTCTTTTCAAAGCATGGAGAGTGTATGAGCAATAAAGACACAAGTCATATTCCTGATAATTTCTCAATAAGAGAAATCTACAACTCATAAAAAAAATATGCAGAAGGTGTTGAAGGAGATGGTATTTTTATTACATATCATATTTTACAAGGATATGGAAGAACAAATTCAAGAATTTTCATATTCCTAAGAAAAGAAGGGTGAGGGTTTGTAGTACATGTGCTTCTCTTAATGGAAAAAGGGGTAAATTTCAAGGGGAAGAAAGAGGTATGCATTCATAACATTATTTTTAAAAAATAGATAGTTATAAACTATGAAAATATATTTATTAAAAGGTTTATTTCATTTTATGTGCATATTCTATTGTTAAAGCACTTCAAGACCATCGCAATCAGGAAACAAGTGAAAGGAAAAAATTATATAAACATATAAAGAGGTGTTATGATAATCCAAATAAATATTTGGGTTTGATAATTGATGGTATGGAACACAAGAAAACACTTCTACCAAATTTTTTCCACATACCAAAAAATTTACAAGAGGAAAATTTTATTCAATTTCACTTTGTTGGTTGTGTGGTCTTTAACGGGTAAATGTTGCCTGGGTTTACGTCACAGCTCCAAATATTCATAATGATCCAAATATGACCATAACCGTAACCCATGATGTGGTTTATCATTTGTATGGAATTATTCCTGAATTTTTGTGTCTGTAATTGGACAACACAAGTTATGAAAAAAAAAATCAAGTTCTTTTTGGATATCTAAACATGTTGATTGAATTGGAATGTTTTGAAAAGGTAGAGGTTGGTTTCCTTCATGTTGGTCATACTCATGACCATATTGATCATATTTTCATTCTTTTCTTAGTAACATTGAGGAGGAAATATATTAGCAGTGTTCCATCATTAATTGAATGTATGAAGAGATCATTCATTCCAGAGCCTATATTTCGTGTGTTGAAAGAAATGATTGAGATGAGAAGGTTTATTCTGTGATCATGTCGTGAGGAGAAATAAATTTAGCAAGTTAATCACATTAGCTTCCAACATCAATTTCGTATAAAAAAATGATGGGAAAACACTTATATGGGGAAATAAGTATTCAAATGTTGCAGAATGGGAGTCATCATCAAGTTTAGCATTTTTGAAGTTCATTCCGAAGCATCCAATATTTGCATAAATTATATTTTTATTACAATCAGTTGTTGACTCCATAATGTATGAAGGAATAAGAGAGATAAAAACTATTTTTAATGTCTAGAATAAATTAAAATATGTATTATAGATATATATGATTACTTTCATGTTATCAATTCAGTTTGGTGGGAGTTCTTTTCAATAATAAAAGTGATATGACTTCAAGATCAATAAATGAATATATAGTGTTGAAGACTCCACCTATTTCGCTAAAAAATATGCCAAATGGACATGAGGAAAGACAAATTGTTGAAAAAAAACAATTGAAAAAAAACAATATCAATATATTATTAATTCTTTGCAAGTAGAGGAAATAGTTATATATGTTGGTTATAGAATATCACGGGAAAAACATGAAGCCTTGGAAGACCTTTACAGGGGTTTAAGGCGGGTTTCATGATAACAATGTTAGCAGATGGAAATCGACATGGTTGTCCATTATGGGTTCCCAAGATTATAAAGGTCATTAAAGAAAAAAAAGATATTACAGTTGTTGAAGTATATTTGTATGCCACAAATACCCACCCATTCAATGGTGTGTACAAGTGAGAGATGGTAGTTGATAATAAAATTGGTAGAAAGAGAAAAAGAAATGGTACACATAAATTTTCACTGCAAAAACCTCTTAAAATTAAAGGATTTTGTCATACTTTTGTATGAATTAAATTTAATAAACAAACGAACACTTCAATTCAATATCATAGAGATTTTGAAGAAATTTATACTAGAAGAAACTATGTTGAGATGGGATTTTGTTGAACCTATTGATAGATCTAGAAGACTTTTGAAACCTAAAACGGTGAGCATGGATGTTGAATCAGATGGGGTACTAGTTGATGAAATAGAAGAATATGGATAATTGTCATATGCATCTATTTATTCATCTCAAGATACAAATTTTGATGGTGTGCTAGAACTTATCAGTGATTTTTAATAAATGTTTAAGAAATTTTATATAAATGGTGTTTGCATGGTAACTTGAAATAAATATTTTGACTTCCCTATTCTCTTACATGAAGTTATGAGTCATTTCTATGTTTTCTGGAGTATATGATTTAATTATGAAGAATTCATCTCTTTATAATACACACAATGCAACAATGAATTACAAAAAGAATTTATGTTATATTCAATCTACCAAAGTTGATATTTTAATTAAAAGTAAAATATTGTTAAAAATTAATGTTGAATTTTTAAAATATACAGTAATATTTCCATGATATTACTTATTATTATCATTTTTTGATATTTTGTCATGTCCCCAATTTTTTTTTTCCATGTCATTCTCCTTGTTTAATGATTGTCAATCCTCCTCCCAATATTAACATCTTAACTAAATTTGATATTTAATTAAGGTTAGAGAATTCATATCTCCCTATATCATTTCATATACAATATGGTTACAATGATTTCCTAACCATCACATCTATAACTATTGTCATTACCTATAGTGCCTTAGTACTTTTAATACTTACCAGGTTGGAATGACTCCTAACTCTGTATTTCGTTACATGTATTACCTATAGGTTAATACTTCTCCCAAACACTTACATAAATTAAATTTACATTAGCCACTACCTATCCTTTATACCATTACTCCAAATATTCAATAAACATATATTCCTCCTATGGTTTGATACGAAGGCTTGGAAATTATAATCCTGCCTACTACCAAAATAGTATAGTTCTTGAACTAAGGATTAACACTTGCCTCATTACACTCTTAATTAAATATCCCTCACTCATAATGTGTCTCACCTAGACCTCGCCATTTCACAGAGTCCATGTACTTGAATGTCCTCCTCATGTGGCCTTCACCATTCTTGATGCCATGGAGGGACAACTAAGATCGATGGGAGGAAGATCTATAGTCGAGAGGTGTTATAAAAACCATAAGGGTTTAATTTCCATATATTCTCTCATTTCGACCATTTCAATTACAGAGTTGCGACCATTAGGGTTTGAGGGGGTTATGCTACCATTAACATAGACGTACACATCGAATTGATGGTGCCATGCTAGCTTGAAACCCCCACATTGTCATATCCCTATGTCAATGGTATGTTGGATGTGGGAGTATGTAGCTGTGCAGGCCATTTCTTCTCCATTTGTCTCACGTGTAATCAGTTTACAATGATTTCTCAGCATTTTCTTTTGGCATGAAATGTATGATTGTATGGGTTCTTAAATATTCCAGATTGACTCCTAATTTTTATTTTTATCATTGTAGAGAAATCTTGGAGCATGGTCACACTCAGCATTAAAATCTCAGGTAGCCTCTATTATTCGTTTATACCCTGTTATGAGTCATTTTTTTTCGTTGGGTTGTAAATGGCCATCAGACTGCATGCTTTTATCCTACGCAGGGAAATAATTTTCGAGTTTTGCTGCATGGCCACTTTGGTAATACTCTTCACCCTTCTCACGGCATTATTGTGACAAATCATTTGGTTGAATTCATAAAAACTCCTGGCCCTTTTCCTTTAGCATGAGGTAATTTATCATTTACGTTTTCAAGTTTTTTTTTACTTAATTTCTATAACATTCAGGTTATATATCCACCCATGAAATTTTGTGTTGGTCACTATCCTTTTGAATAGTTTCTTTATGTTAGATGCCACTCTACCCATACGTTTATGGGTTTTATTCATGGGTATTTGGATATGCTAACCAAAGAATTTGATAGTCTCCATTATATCTTTTAATTTTATGGCTTAAATTCTTTTGAATTAAATACATTAGACAGGAGTAGTGTATATCCTATGTATCAATAAATTGTTGGTTTTACATTTGATTTATGGTTCTGATTATATTTGTATTTGATATATCTACTAGGGCTTAATATAATCACTACTTCACCCCTGTGATTTTGGGTTTAATTCCTCCTCAATATCACGTACAATATATTCTATTCTTTGTTCCATTAACTTCTAATTTTTTACATTTGGAAATTTATTATGATTATAAGATAAATTGTGAATTAGCTTTTGACTTTTTTGATTCTTTGAAATTGCGTAAGAAATCTAGGGTTTCTGCCCCTTTAGGTTCCATGCTAATTCATACGGCAACTTGGGCTCCTCGGTAAAGGTTTTGTACAATGCTTCTTACCTATGTTATGTTCATTATTTTGGTATTGTTGTTCATTTACTTTGGATTACACATTTTTCCCTCTGTGCAAACAATTTACATTAGCGTTTGAGTTTAAACTGTTGGTTTTTTTCCGCCCAAGTTGAACCTTCTATTCAAATTCATAATTTCAAGGCGATGAGAACTGACATCAATTGTTGCATTCCTCTCGCCATAGGTAATTCATCTACCTTGGGAAATTTATGGGTTTTTAATTTGTTCATTTTCATATTTAATTTTTGGAGTATTCCTTCACTCACAATGTTATTTTTTTTGTATGCGCTAGTGGAGTCCATCCTCTTCATGACTGGGTGATTCAAGTAAGGCATCCCTTTTTCCTTACAGAGTGTCTTTTTTTATATCATGTTTCTCTGTAACTTTCTGTAATATCATGTCTCATACCCTTGTAGGTATGACGATTGGTTCTAAGTCTCTGTTAAATTCATTTTTCCATCATGGATAATTCTTACCAACTGTGTGCTTTCCCCAGGTTTGTAGGTTTGTTGTTTCTACCATGGCTCTCATTTTGGAAAGGATTTGAAGTTACATAAATTTAGGAAAATTCTACTATAGCTTATATGTTCTAGTGACAGTGACATGGATGGCATCTGAGTTTTGATCAACATTCTTAATATGTTTCTTATTTATAATAAAGTCCTACATAGATGACTGTGTAAAATTTAGGGGACACAATTTGATTTGTGCTTATCTCGATGAATTGTTATGTATTCTGGATATGAATTAAATTTCCTCATATTTTTCTGTGATATATGAATATGCATCTCGAGTGAGACTCTCATGTTATATTTATGACTCTATAATTTGTTCATCTATCTTGGTATACCTCCAGATATTATGCAACTTCACTCCTCTTTGATATAGTTTCTTATATTTACTAAATTCAAATGATTCTCTTCACTTTCATAATAGGAATTTCTTTGTTTAGTTATTATTTTTTTTTTCTATGTGAGACTAATTCTATTAAGTGAAAAAATACTAGTACAAAACTGCCACAGCTGCTGCTGTGAAATCCAGACAGCTGGGGTTGATCAACAAACTGTTCTTAAGAGACCTAGATCGCCCATAGCGGGAAACTGACCCTTTAAACATAAATATTTGAGCCGCCCGTGATAGGGAAACCGGCCATAAGTTTATACAAGACATAGATACAGTAACATAAAAACTAAAAGCATCTATCTGCCAAACTGGCAGGCAACTGAAACAGTAAAACACAAAAGCTCCAACAGTATTTGAGCAAGGAGACTTGGAGAGTTTGCTGAGTGCGCTCCTAGGATCAGCCATCATGCTCTGGAGACATCGGCTCCTCCACAACTCTGCATCCATATTCATCGTTGTCACTGCTGTCTGCCATGCCTGCTTGACTATCAATCTTCATGTCCTGATTCTCAGCATCAGAAAGCGGCCCAATTTGAAGAGGGGGGTTGGAGCAGGGGCCGCGAGGAGGAGAGGGAGAAGCAGGATGAGGGATTTCTTCATGAAGGGAGACAATTATGAAAGCAGTGATAATGGAGTCGACAGAGGTGCAGTGAAAGTGGAGTTCAGCATTCTGGGTGGTTTTCCTGATGGTGGACCCCAAATGCCCTCTGCCAGGAGGGTTGAGCTGACTGGGAGGATCAGAAGGGCCAGGAGGGATGGGCTGACTAGGAGGAGCAGAAGGGCCAGGCGGAGTGGACTGACAGGGAGGCCCAGAAGGATCAGAAGGAGTGGGCTGACTGGAAACGCAGCCGGATGCACGCGCGCGCTTACATTCCCTGCTGACACTGCACGAATACTCAGCACCCCTCCCGCGTCCTCTGCCCCTACCTTTGCGCGAAGCAGGCGGAGAAGTAGGTTCATCTCTTTCAGAAGAGGAACTCAATTCAGAAGAGGGCGAGGGAGGAATGACAGAGGCTTGACCCCGACTGACCCCACGCCGACAGCGCATCCGCTGCCTGAGACGAGGGATGGAGAGGAGAAGGTGGCGCAGACGTGGCCAGCCAAAGGAGGGGTCGGGGACTCTGAGAGCAGAGGGATAACAACCAGGGTGGTGCAAGCGAGACAAAGCGACAGAAGAGCTAGAGGTCCAGTGGGCGGAGGGGAAACGACCATGAGAGAGCAAATTAAAATTGAAAGGAAGCAAAGTACTTGCAAGAAGCTCAACAGAGGTGCCAGACGGAGCGGAGACGCTGCAGAAGGGGCTGTTGGTGAAGTGAAGTCCCGGTATCATCTCCAAGCAGGACAGAATGCAACATCGACGCCCAGTCTGCGTTTTAAAGCTAGAATTGGCATAACCAGGAGGGCAAACACTGCGCAGGGGAGTCAGAGCTCTCCCGTGGCTTCCTCCATCCTCCTCTCCGTCCATAGTGAGGGCCATCAACCAAACAACCGCCATATACAGTGGAGCTGAGGTGCAATAACTACAAAACTGGTCGACCCGAGGTGTATTAACAACGCCTTCAAGTTTAATATGCGGGGCCATGTGGGCATACGACACAGGCTTCATTGGGAGCTGCACAGGGGCCCAGGACTCTTTAATGCGCCACCACATCTGCATCCGGAGGAAGGCTATCATTGTGCACCAGCGTTGTGCAATTCTGAAGCATGTCTGCATCATGGATGATAGAGAAGGAGCCATGAGTGAGCGTGCTATTGCTTTCAGTTCCAAAATTCGCCAGGAGATCAGCCACCCTGTTACCTTCACGTTTGACATGAGTGAAGGAGACTGCCCTGTTGTTTTGAAGCTAGTTGCTAATCCTATCAATTCGAGCAGCCAAATGCCAACTGTGAGCCACTTTGTTAGGATTGGCCCCCCATAGAAGCTGATTAGCCATGTTGATAAGAATTTGAGAATCTCCTTCGATAATAATAGGGAAAAGGTTGTGCTGGAGAGTGAGACTTAGGCCTTGCCAGACGCCTTCAAGCTCGACAGAACTGTTGGTGTCCCAACCAATTGAGCCGAAATAGAGGCGCTGAACTTCTCCCTTAGAATTTCTGAAGATACCGACAAAACCTGCTTGTCCAGGATTCCCCTTGGAAGCCCCATCAAAGTTTAATTTAAACACTCCAGGAGAGGGAGGAATCCAATTCGAGGGCATGTTTGAGGCCGTCTTGTTTCTGATCTTTGGAGTAAGCCCAAGGTTGAGATTCCAGTTTTGCCAGACCAAGATTTCTCTCAGTTGTTTGGGGAGATATTCTTCTTGCCAGGAATGAAGGGTTAAAGATTCTTGAAGGTTTCCAATAAAGGAGAGCCATAAAGAGTCCAGGGTAGAGGTTTGGTTTTTGAATATACGCCTATTTCGTTCCTTCCATAAGGTCAAAAAGATCAGCCCAGGAAGGAGCTGCCAGAGAGCATTGAGGAGGGCAAAGAGGTAGGGGCGTTTGGGCCATTTGCACAAGATGGAGGTGATATCACTGGAGGGCTTGCTCTTCTGACAATGGAAACTACACTTGTCCCATAAGGAGTTGGCTAAAGGGCAGAGAAGAATGAGATGTAGAATAGTTTTATCATTTTGAGCGCAGTTGGGGCATAGAGAGGGCCCAATGAAGCCTCTTTTGACAAGGTTTTCCCAAGTAAGGATGCGCCGATGGCTTAAGAGCTAGAGGAAGGTGGAGATCTTAGGCCAAGTGAGAGGATTCCAGATCATCTGCCAGAGGGAGTCCCGAGGGAGCGGGGATGGATACAGCAAGGAGTAGGCTTCCTTGGTAGAGAACATTCCTTTAGTAGTGTGACCCCATCTGAGTATGTCATGGTCATTAGAGCTCCTGATTTACCTTCGCTGCAGCTCCTTGTTGAGGGCTTCTACCACAGGACTCTGAGCATGGGCCATAATGAGATGCGAGGGCTTCCACTTCCGAAATCCGTTGCTGTCAGTATCCATCCAATGCGCACAAATTTTATCATCTAGAGCAGCTCTAGGATCTTCAAGGTTGATTTTGGGGAACTTTTCCAAAACAATGGATTCTTGTTGCCAGGAGTCTGACCAGAAGCGCGCTGATTGGCCGTTGCGGGTTTCCCAAAAAATATGTTGCTGAATGAGCGCATAGTTCTTCTTTGCCTCATTCCAAACCAAGGAACCAGAGTTAGTTGGAGCCAGTCTTATTAGGTCTGCAGCAGATCTGTTGTTAGCGTACTTCACAGTCTAGAGTTTAGCCCAAGGAGTATGGGGATTAGAGATCCATCTCCACCATACTCGTGCAACCATGACCTCATTTCTGTGCAAGGGATTTCTCAAGCCCAGGCCACCAGCTTCTTTGGGGGTACAGATTGTGCTCCAGTTAACTAGAGCCCATTTGCGATTATGACCAGAGGAGCCCCAGAGAAAGCATCTTTGAAGGGCTTTGATCTGTTTGAGGACCCATTTCGGGGCTGCAAGAACAGAAAACAAATAAAGAGGCATAGATTGTAAAATTTCTTTGATAAGAGTGAGCCGACTGAACATATTGAGAGCTCGAAAGGTCCAGGAAGAGAGTCTGGATTCCAATTTTTCAAGGAGCTGATTCTAGGAGGAATGCTTGATGGCGGAGTCGGTGAGGGGCGCTCCGAGATATTTGTCTGGAAGAGTAGCCACAGAGAAGCCGAGAATATGAGAAATATTATCTTGGGCAAGAGGGGAGGTGTGGAAGAAGAAGATCTGAGACTTAGAGTCATTAATAGTTAACCCCGAAGCTTGAGAGAAGAGGTTGAGGATGGCTTTAAACGAGCGGGCTTCTTGGACAGAGGGATGGCCAAAGAGCATGTTATCATCAACAAATTGTTGGTGGGTCAAGGTGGGGGCTCCATGAAGAGAAAGACCACGCAAACGCCCGATGCTGACTTCGTTATGAATAATTCTACCTAGCCCTTCAGCCATAAGACCAAAGAGAAAGGGAGAAAGGGGGTCCCCTTGCCTGATACCTCTGGAAGGGCGAAAGGGAGGGGAGGGAATGCCATTGAGAAGAATAGAAAGAGAGGAGGAGGTAATGAGGCTCATAATCCAGCGGATCCACATGCAATCAAATCCAAAAGCGCTTAAAATTTGCTGGATATAACTCCAATTCAGTTTATCAAAGGCTTTAGAAAGATCGATCTTGAGGAGCATACCTGGCTTCTTGCAGACTTTTAGAGAATGTATAATTTCATGAGTAAGAATTATACCATCAAGGATTTGACGCCCCTCAACATAACCTGTTTGTTCTGGCGAAATGAGAAGTGGAAGAAGCGGTTTGAGCCTGTTGGCGATGACCTTCGTGATGACTTTGTAGATAACATTGCAGAGGGAAATGGGTCTGAATTTTTTAGGCCTGCTGGGCTGCTCCTCTTTTGGTACAAGCACAACAAAGGTGGTGTTGAGGGAGGGCAAGATCCAATGCATTTTTCGTGATTCTTCCACAAGTTGCCACACCTCTTCTTTAATAAGTTCCCATAAATGGTGGAAGAAATTAGCAGTGAAGCCATCCGGCCCAGGAGCCTTGCCATCCTTAAGCTGTGCCATAGCGGTATCCAATTCTTGTGGTGTGATTGGACGAAGTAACATTTGGTTGTGCTCAGCTGTGATTAATTTGGGAATGAGCTGCCTGATTTGATCGATGGCAGGCTGCTTGTTTGCTTGCTGCTCCTTCTGGATGTCCTTGAAGTAATCTACCAGCTCTTTTTCCATGTCCTCACACCTCTCCATTCGATCCCCTTGCTGATTAGTGATATGGCTAATCCTGTTCTGCATTCTTCGTTGAATGGTTGTGATGTGAAAGAATTTGGTGTTTCTTTCGCCCTCCTTTAGCCAACGAACTCTAGATTTCTGTCGCCAGAGGATTTCCTCTTCTTTGTATCTGTCCTCCAATTTTCTCTGAATTTCAAGTTCCTTGGAGGCAAGAGATTCAGATCTTCCGGAAGTGATGATCTCTTGCTGCATATCCTTCATCTTCTGCTCAAGGATCTGTTTCTCCATGAAGATGTTGCCAAAGATGTTTTGATTCCAAGCTTTGATGTGTTCCTTGACCCACTTAAGCTTCTGCTGAAATTGGAACATTTTGGACCCTTTAGGCAGAGTGTATCTTCTCCAGACAGACTGAACCAACTCTTTGAAGGAAGGATGAGAAAGCCAAAAAGCTTCAAATCTAAATGGCCTTTTGGGATGAGATCCTATGCCTTGCCATTGGAGCATGATGGGCCAGTGGTCAGAGCCTGAGAGAGGAAGAATTGATCCAGTGATATCTCCTCCTACATGAATGGCATTGTCCGATAAGAGAAATCGATCCATCTTGGAGGCTATTTTTTGTCTTCCTATTCTGCGATTGTTCCAGGTAAACAAACCGTTGCAGAAAGGTATATCTATGAGCTAGATATTGTTGATAAAGTCTTTGAAATGGGCGTTGTCTTGATCAAGTCTGGCTCTGCCTCCATATTTTTCAGCCAACCGTGTGATCATATTAAAATCTCCGCCCAGGATCTAGAGGGGATGAGACCTGTTGGATTTGAGGTGCTCAAGAGTGTTCAAAAGCGCCACCTTGCTAGCCTGGTCTTGAGGAAAATAAATGTTGGACAGATGTCCATGTATGTTGGTGCCTATAGGGTGGAAGGTAGCCTGGATGAGATTGTGAGAGGCGTGAAAGTCACCCACCTACAGAGCCTGAGGATCCCAGGCTATCGCAAGCCCGCCTGAAAACCCTGAGGCATCCACAGCTACTGAGCTGCTGCCAGGCCATGCTTTAGTTAAGATAGAGCCCAACGTTTGACTATTGCACTTGGTTTCCTAAAGGAAGAGCAGGTGGGGCTTCTCCTTCTGTATCATGTTCTTTATCATTCTGTATTTCCCAGGACCATTGAGTCCTCTTAGATTCCATGAGATCAATTTCATGGGGAACTATTTGCTAGGGGTTTGAAGAACCTAGTTAGCTTGGGATACTGTCCCGAATCCACCAGTATCTCTTCGAGGGCGATGGTACGCTGGCAGTTGGGTTTTCTTCCTCTTTTCTTGGTCTCCTTCATCACCTTCAGACTGTCCCAGCGACTGCCTGGTTGGATACCCAATTTCTTGTGCTGTTGGACTTTGGCTAGAGCCGCCTCAAGAGATTCAATCTGCCTTGGGTTGATCTTATCAAATTCCTTCCGTTGGCAAGCTTCTTCAAGACCAGTGAGATCTAGCTCACTGAGGTCAATACTTTCAAAGTCTTCTTCCATTTGGATTGTCTGGTCAAGCTGCAGAAGATCATTGGTGTCCCGATTAGTAGTAGGGGTAAGCCCATCCATATCCATGAGGTTAGGGTCCCAAGTGACCTGTTTTTGTTTGAGAGGGGGATTGGGCTCCGATTTATCAGCAGAGCTCGACAAGGGAGGGTTAGGCACCGAGAAAGCGGGATTGGGTTGATTTGGGGGGGGGATGGAAGGGCCGGCAATGCTAGTGGAGGTAGGGTTAGAGTCATCCTTGGGATCAGCCTGAGCAAGCAAGGCGAAGCTATTGCTGGTAGAAGGGATAGAGGCTGAGGCACTAGGTTTCTTTCCGGAAGAGGGTTTTTTGCTGTGTCTTCTCCTGGTGGTAACTTTGGTAAAACCATCCACTTCCACTTTGTCCTCCGCTTCTGTGCTTCGAGCGTGAAAAGTTAAAGGGCAGTCTCTGAAAAAGATGTCCGTGTGCATGACACCTTCTACATCGAAAGGGGACATGCTCGTAATCCAAAGGCTGTATCCATTCAAAATCGTCATGAAAGATACTTACCGCATCAGGTAGGGCGCTATCCAGATGCATGTAAACACATATTCGGGCATAGGAGGTGTACCTTCGGAGCTTAGTTTCTTCTGCAATTTTGATGAACTCTCCCAGTCCTTTTCCTATCGCTTGCAGTGATTCCTCATCCCAATATTCAAGTAGCAGTGAGTAAAGTCGAATCCAAACAGGTGCCCAGTTGAAATTTTCAAGATCTGGGTTGAATCTCTCCACCCAGTTTCTAAGATATAACCCTGCTGAGTTAAAAAAATATGGGCCTCCATCCATTACCTTGTTTCTGTCTTCCAGACAATTGAAAGTAGCTGTGAAGAAGCCCTTCGCTCCCAGCTGCAGAGTGACTTCCCCTTTGGGCTTCCATTTGGACGCTATCTAGCCCTGCAGGGCTTTTTCCGTTGGCCAGAACCTGACAAATTTTCCAATGAGGGCATGGTCCCTCATGTACTGAATCCTGGCGTTGATGCGATGACTAGGCAGATCTATTTTGGGGCATTCTGGTGCAATGGGCTTACAGGTGGTAGAAGTGGCCTGCTGCGTCTCCATTCTTGCGTCAGGGGTTGACTTCTGGGTCGTTTCATTCCCCGTTTTTCTGTCAGTATTGTCCTTCATTCGTACCTCTTGTCCATCCTCATTTGCAGGGGGAGGCCTGCTGCCTCCCCCCGTCTCCACCTCCATGCTGAGTAGCAGGCCTGTGCTGCAAGGAAGGGACGGCGCAGTTAGAGCGTGAACAGGCTGCCAGAAGCGTTAGGGTTTCGATTGAGAGCTGAATCACAAAACCCTAGCTCTCTCATTCTCCCTTTTGTTTAGTTATTATTAAATGTTAAATGAATATGCTAATTTATTATTGAAGGAAAATCACATCTTCTTTCTATAATGGATCATGCATTTAAATATTTATGTTCCCATAGCTAAACATATTTGGCTTAAGAATTAAATTACAGTATACTTTGTAATTTCTCACAGTAGCTTAGAAGTTAAATTCTTAGTTTTGATTTATTCTTTCCAGAGAATTGAAATAATAACATTTTTCAATTACAAGCTTTGTCTTAGCTTAGCCTCTAATTTTTCAAGCTTTTAATATTCATTCCAACAATGTATTCGGTTTATATTAGCTTATAGATTTCATGCTTCTACATTTCGTTTCAGTAATAGATTAGAATGAGCATTTTCTAATTTTCAAGATAGTGTGACTATAATTATTATTTAAATTAATGATTAATGGTCACAGTATTCTGTCGGAGACATTGAGTATTATTCCTTAAATTTGTTATAAAGGAGATCTTGTTTTTATTTCTGTTCCGATATGAATATACTCAATTTACCATTTTTTCATAAACCTACTTGGGTTTATACTTAGGTATATATATATCTACAGTATATTAATCTACTGTACATAATTCAAGTGTACATAATATTGGCAGAGCATACAAGAACTAACATATATAAGCATTCCACCTTTTTTCAATATAATATTAATTAATAAAACAAGAATTTCAATATTAGTCTTTCTACATGTTGCATACAAACTTGTAAAGATGATTTTCCTCCCAACCACGAGCTTCTCCTCATAGATATCCCTTGAGAAGAGATCAATTTTCTGTAATGTTGACAACCTCGTGTCACACTAGTGATGACACTTTTAACCTAACTTTCCCTAGCAAGTTTCCATAATGACGTCCTATTATTCTGGGTTGTTGTTTCTCATAGCCTAGGCTTTTACTTTTGTTTTTTCCACAAAAGTTTGTTTTAAAACTCGCTTTTCCTCAACGTTTTTTTTCTTACCTCTTCCCAGTAAATTTCCTCTTTACTGGGGATTTCTTAGATATTTTGTTCTACCTAATTTAATTTTTATTTTTATTTCTCTCCAAAGGCCCCTTTTCAGAGAATTTGGGAAAGTATGAAATTTTTTCCTGACAAGAATTTCCATATATCTCTATTACTCTGTCTTTACAAAATTGATACATTTTTCATCAATATTTGTTAATTAAAACGTAATATTTCCTCCAATGACATAATTGTTCCATATGTCCACATAGTCTTTGTCCTATTTACATAAATGTAATAGTTGTAAATCAGGGTTATTACATAGTCCCCCTAAAACAAAAACATTGTCCTCTCTGTTAGTAGATAACTCTTGGTATTATTTGAAAAGTGATGGGAACACTTCCTTCATGCTTTCTTCTCACTTCCATGTAGCTTCTTCAGGTGTAATCTTCTTCCACTACACTTTCACCCAAGATATTGTTCTATTATAGAGAATGATTTCTTCCCATCCCATTATACGTTGCGGTTTTGGAGAAAGTCCCCTTTTGTTTCCACATGTATAAAATTCCATTCAACCACGTGAGAAGGATCATGAACTTTTTTTTATTAATGAAGCATGAAAAACATTATGAACTCTAACATGAATCGATAGAGCCAATTTACATGCTATTGGGCCCACTCGTTCCAAAACTTCAAAGGGCTCGCAGTATTGGGGTGCTAACTTAGCACAATTGTTGGTGTGGAGGGTTCTCTTGTGAGGTTTTATCCTCAAGTACACATGATCCAAAATCTTAAAGTCTTTGAGTATTCTTTTCTTATCTGCATAACTCTTCTTCTGGTCTTGAGTTGGTTTGATGTTCTGTTGAATTTTCTGTTCTTTTTGTTCCATTTCATGTAATTCCTCAAGTCCAAGTACCATTTTTTCCTCTGGTTGACTCCATCTAAGCGGAGTGTGGCATTGTTTTCCATATGAAGCCTCAAATAGACTCATATTAATAAATTTTTTATAGCTATTTTTGTATGCAAAATCTGTTAAATGCATAAAATACTTCCACGTGGTGGGTTTGTACATTACATGCATCTAAATCATGTCCTATAGTATTTTATTTTTCCTTTTAGTTTACCCACAAGTCTGAGAATGATAATCTTTCTTGAAATTCAGTTTTTTTCTCATCCCTTGAAAAGTGTTTTCTAGAAGGTTGATGTAGAATTTGCATCACCATCGGAGATGATCATCTTTTGTATCCCATGAAGTTTAAAAATTTCCTTCATAAACACATTGGTCACTTATGCTGCCCCAAAGGTAGATTGCACTGGAATAAATTTTTCAACGTTCATTCACTTGTCTACCACTACCAAGATGGAGTCATGTTGATACTTAGTCTAAGGTAGTCCTATTATGAAATTCAATGATATCACTTCCTACTTTAATTCTAGAAGTGGAAGGGGGTTGAACAAACCTGCGGGCTGTCGATGCTCTACCTTGACTTTTTGGCACTCTAACCATCTTGTCAGGTAATTAGTTGTTTCTCTATTCATTCTGGGCCAAAATGTCACCATATTTTGGTAACCCAGATGACCTGAATATGGTCTCTTATGGTATTCATCCATAATCATCTGCTTTAAAGTAAGTATGTTAAAAATACAGAACATTTTTTTATAAATGATTAATTGTTGTGGATTCATGATATATCCTGGGATTTCGAATTGATATTTTTTTTTCTGCAATAACAAATACCAAGGGTCTTGTGACAAAAATTCTTGAACCTATTCTTCAAAATTGGTTTTTACACTACTAGCTATGTAATACACAATTTGATGAGAGTGTCTACTTAAGGCATCATCAATTTAGTTTTCTTTTCCTTTAATATGTTTGATTTCGAGATCAAAACTCCTAAGTAAATTCAACCATCTCCCTTGCCTTGCATTCAAATATGGTTGACTAAAGTAATATTTCATACTAATATGGCCAGTCATTAACATAAATTTCTTACCCAATTGATAATTTTGACATATTTATAATTCGTGTATGACAACAACTAACTTGAAGTCATAAACTGTATAATTATGTTCATGATTTTTCATTTTTCTAGACTCATAGGCTATTATTGCATTGTCTTGCAATAATACTCCTTACAATCGTTGTATATAAGCATCAGTGCATGCAGTAAAGTCCTTTGTTGGATCAACAAATTTTTAAGATTGGGGTTGTAGTCACTTTTTTTTTCATCTTCGTAAATCTTTCTTGACATTTGGATGACCAATCAAACTTCACACATTTTTTCTTCAAAGAGTAACGGGATAAGATAATGTAGAAAATCCCTCCACAAATCTGCTATAATATCCAACAATATCCATGAATGAACAAATTAATGATACGCCCATGGGTATGAACCAATCATTAGAGGAAATTTCAGCTTAAAATTGGCCTCCTAAGGAAAAATAATAAAATAATAGTAAAAACAATAAAATAAGAGTTATGAATTTTGGAGGGAAAAGAGGAAAACTGCTTTTTTTTAGTTGTATTTTTGGCTTCTCTCCTCATAGGTTTACTCAAATTTCACGTTTAGACACTCATTAGATGTGAAATTAAATTTCACATCCAACGTGTACCCATTATGCATACTTTCATGAAGACCCACATTGAAAAAATCTTCAGATATATTAAAAACGTGTCGAAACATGTTTTTTTAATGTATCTACAATTTTTACCAAGGGGGGTATTCTCAAAAGTATGCATAATGTGTACTCGTTTGACGTGGAATTAAATCTTGCATCCAACAAGTGTCTACGATTGAAATTTTGGTAAACCTACAAGGAGATAAGTAACAAATACAATTAAAAAAAAAAAGTATTTGTTCTTCCTTTCCCTCCAAAATATTTAAATTCACATGTTTTTAAATTTAAAGCATTTCGGTTGGTTTACATATTATGATATGGAGCTTACATAAAAATTTCATGGGCAGTGTTATGCTAAAATTTCCTCTAATGTTAAAATTTCTTGTACTTTTTCTGGGTCTAACACCTACCCCTCTTTGGAAATAACATGTCCTAGATATTGAATCTTTTGTTTTTAAAACTGTCATTTGTTGAGTTTTGCTTACAATTTGTGTTCTCTTAGTGTTTGCAACACTATTCGTAGGTTTTCCTGGTGTTCCGCTCTGTTCTTAGAGTACACTAGAAAGTCATCTATGAAAATAAGCACAAATTTATCCAGATATTTGTGCAGGACATTGTTCATGAGACACATGAAGGTAGGAGGGGTGTTAGCGAGTCAGAAAGTGAGGACTACGAACTCATAATGTCCATACTGAGTTCTGAAATTTGTTTTGTGTATGTCTTAATATTTTATGCGAAGTTGGTGATAACCAGTTCATAAATCAATTTTTGAAAATACAATTGTTCACATTACTTGATCAAATAAGGAATCTATTCGTGGTAGGGGGTACTAATTTTTTATGGTCAAATTATTTACTTTTATGTAGTCTATACACATCCTGAGGGTACCATCCTTTTACTTGATGAATAAAATCAGATATCCCCATGGCGACACACTTGGTCTGATGTATCCTCTATTTACCATTTCTTGTAATTGAAGTTTTAATTCTAATGGTTCCGGTGGACTAATTCCATATCAGGATCGGGAAATTGGGATGGCTCCTGGTACTAGTTCAATAGATAAATCAATATCTCTCAGTGGGGGAGCCCGAGGGATTTCTTCAGGAAATACATCATGAAAGTCCCTATTTACTACTAAGTTTTCTATAAGCTCATTTTTTTTCTATTGTCCCAAATATTCAATTTGTATTGCATACACTAGACAACCCTTCCTCATTTTTCACTTCAACTGTAATGTAGAAATTTGTCTAACAGACACAGGTTTTGGTTTCCCTCTTACTACAACTGAATGTCCTAGTGAATTTGTCCAGTTTAATATTTTTTTAAAGCATTTTAGTACTATTTTTTATTGTTCCAGCCAATCTATACCAACCAGTAAGTCATAAGATCCCAAGGGAAGGATATTCTGGTCCAGTTTTGTAATATACCCATTCAGATTTATAGTTTACTTACGCAATTTATGGGTTACCTTCTACTTGGTGCCGGTATCCAACTGCACCAGCCAAGAGTACTGAAATTTTTCTGTCTGAAATTTACATTTTTCCACTATGTGTGGACTAATATAGCTTATATTACCTCCAGGATCAATTAAAACAGATTCATGTTAGTTGAAATGATACCTTCAATTTAAATCATGGTTCATTTATGTTCATCGTGTTGATCTTCTAATGCAACATTGATTCAGGGAATTATTCTGGAGACATCATTCATTGTGGTTGCCTTGTGAAATGCTTGAATGTTTTGAATAGAACAGGGGTTGTGTGGATAGCCCCACAACATGTGAGGTTCTCCACACCCCCAACACTTCAGTGTCTCCTTTGGTTTTACCATTGCATCTCTTTTTTTGTTCCCTTCCATGGGCTTGGATTTTGTGTAAGAATGGGCTAGCTGATTTTCCTCACCCTTATTGAGTTTTTTCCACTGGTGATTTTTGCCAAAAAATTTCAGATATCCTAGTTTAGGTATTTTGAAGCTAGTTTCATCCTTCCCTTTTTCCTTATTATTCTAGTTTTTCAAGTTGTCATTCTAGCCCTTAAATTTCTGATAGCACAATCAGAATTTTCTAATAGCTTCATCCATATTCTTTGGGTTATCAAACTCAATTCTTTCTTCGTATATCTTGGGTAAGAAATTTAAGAATATTTTTACCTTTTCTTTTCCTTCTCTTATGTATGGTACATAGCGAAGTAAATTTTTGAACTTTATCAGAAATTCATCTATTCTGAGCTTCCCAAGCCTTAGCTCATGAAATTCTTTATCTTTGTCCCCAAAATACCTTTTACGGAGGTACCAGGATTTAAACTTATTTTGGAATTCTTCCCATCAGACTGTATTTTCATCCAGCAAGTGTATAATTTTTGTCTCCTTCCACCATATGGTGGCTTTACATTGAAATTGGTAAATCTCCAGCTTTGTCTTCAGATTTCTTCCATACTCATATACTTGAAAATATTTCATCATATTCAGGAGTGAGGCTTCCGCATCCTCTTCCTTTTGTCTTTCAAAGGTAAAAGGATTTATATTTCATAATTCTCCCTAAAACTCCTTCCTCCTTTTGGATTTAGAGTTTGCTTTCCTAGATTCCTGCCCACTCTCATACTTCTTTGAGTTGGTTTATGCTTATTTTCTATTCATTTTTTCTTTTTCTCCCTCTTGATGACTAGATTTAGAGGTCAATTCTATGATCAACCTCTCTTGTGCCTTACTAGCTTCTAGTAAACATTCATTGCTAGTCATTAGCTGAACCATTTCCTGCTGCCAATTTTTGATCATTTCTAGCATTTGTGTGTTGGAATCTGGAGAAATATCCTCCTCCCCCAGTTCCACAGACAGCTCTTCTCTGTCTGACATAACAATAGTTGTAATTCTTTATACACCTTCTATCTTATGCACGTTAAACCATTAGAATTATTAAACCACAATATGAAACTCATCATTTTGGAAAAAATAAAATTTAACTATATAATTAAAGTATGTAGACAAAATAATCTTCAGTGTTGAGGTCCATAAGCTCAGTGTTTTAACTTGTTGTCTGATACAACTTTTCATGTTGTGAATTTTTTTTTTCCATGTCATTCTTCTCGTTCAATGATCGTTAGTCCTCCTCCCCATATTAACATCTTAACTAAATTTGATATTTAATTAAGGTTGGAGAACTTATATCTCGCTAGATAATTTCATACACACTATGGTTACAATGGTTTCCTAAACATGACATCTATAATTCTTTTCCTTACCTATAATGCCATACTAATTTTAATACTTACCAAGTTGTAATGGATCCTAACTATTTATTTTCTTACATGTATTACCTATAGGTTAATACTTCTCACAAACCCTTACATACATTAACTTTACATTAACCACTACCTATACACTATACCCTTTCTCCAAATATTCAATAAACATATAGTCCTCCTATGGTTTGATACGAAGTATTGGAAATTATAATCCGACCTACTACCAAAATCGTATAGTTCTTGAACTAAGGATTAACACCTGCCTCATTACGCACTAAATTAATTGTCCCTCCCTCATGATGTGTCTCACCCAGACCTCACCATTTTGCATAGGCCATGTGCTCGCCTATCCTCCTCATGTGTCCTTCAACATTCTCTATGTCATGGAGGGACGATTGCGATCGATGGGAGGAAGATCTATGGACTAGAGGCATTACAAAAACCCTAAGGGTTTGTTTTCCATACATTTTCTCATTTTGACCATTTCACTCACAAAGTTGAAGTTGCAAGGGCTTGAGGGGGTTATGTTTCTATTATCGCAGACCTACACATTGAATCCATGGTGCCATGCTAGCTTGAAACCACCACGGTGTCATCTCTCTCTGTCAATGGTGTGTTGGTTGTGGGAGTATGCAGCTGCATATCATTTTTTCACCATTTGGTTGACAAGTAAAGGGTTTGGTTGACAAGTAAAGGGTTTATAATGATTTCTTAGCATTTGATTTTGGCATGAAATGTAGGATTGTATGGATTCTTACATATTCCATATTGGTTCCTTATTTTTATTTTTATCATTGCAGACAAATCCTAGAACATGGTTAGCCTCGACATTAAAATATTAGGTAACCTATGTTATTCATTTATACCTTGTTATGAATCTCTAATTTTTGTTCGGTTGTAAATACGCATCTCACTGCGTGGTTTTATCCTACATAAAGAAATAATTCTCTTGTTTTTCTGCGTGGCCACTTGGGGAATACTCTTCACCCTTCTCACAACGTTACTATGACAAATAATTTAGTTAAATTGGAGAACTTCCTGACCCGTTTCCTTCAGCACAACATAATTCCTCATTTATGCTTTCAAGTTATGTGTTTACTTAATTTTTATATCGTTCAAGTTCTGGGTTTACATATACCTACACATAAAATTCTGATTAGGTCACTATGCATTTGAATAGTCCCTTTGTGTTAGATGCCACTCTTCCCATACAATTTTCGGGTTTGATCGGTGGTATTTGGATTTGCTAACCAAAGCATTGGATAGTATCCATTATATACTTTTATTTTTCTGGGTTAAATTCTCCTTAATGAATACATTGGAGAGAGTAATGTCTATCCTCTGTCTCATTAAATTCTAGGTTTTACATTTTATTTATGGTTCTAGTTATATTTTATTTGATATATTTACCAAGGCTTCAGATAATCTATGATTTACCCTTGCGATTATGGGTTTAATTCCTCCTAAATATTTGGTAGAGTATTTTCTATTTTTTGTTCCAATATCTTATGACTTTTTACATTTGGAAATTCGTTATTATTTTAAGAGAAATTTTGAATGGGATTTTACGTTTTTTGTTTCTTTCATTTGTGTAAGAAATCTTGTGTTTCTGGTCGTTAAGGTTCCATGCTAATTTATATAGCAACTTGGGTTCTTCGGTAGAGGTTTTTTACAACACTTTACCTTTTTTATGTTTATCATTTTTCTATTGTTGTTCATTTAGATAGCATTAGGCAATCTTCCCTCTCTAAAAAAAATTTTGATTAGTGTTTGAGTTTAAATTGTTGGCTTTTTGCTGCCGAAGTTGAACGTTTTGTCCCATTTTAGAATTTGAAGGCAATGAGAACCAACAACAATCCTTGTGTTCCTGTTGCCACAAGTAATCCATCTACCTTGGGAAATTTTTTGGTTTTTAATTTTTTAGTTTTCATATTTACTTGTTAGATTACTTCTTCACTCACAACGTTATTTATTTTGTATGCACAGGTGGAGTCCATCCTCGTGATAACTGCATGATTCAGGTAGGCCATTGCTCTATCCTTACACAGTGTCATTTTTTTATATCATGGTGCTCTCTACCTTTCTCTAATTTCATGTTTCATACCCTTGCAGGTATGACAATTAGTTCTAAGTGTGTGTCAACTTCATTGTTCCATCATGGATCATTCTTACTATCTGCGTTCTTTCCCCAGGTTGGTAGGTTTGTTATTTCTGTCATGGCTCTCTTTCTGGAAAGGATTTGAAGTTACATGAATTTAGGAAAATGCTACCTTAACTTATATGTTCTAGTGATAGTGCCATGGATGGCATTTCAGCTTTGATAAACATTTGGATTATGTTTCTTATTTATGATACAGTCTTACATAGATAACTGTGTAAAGTTTAGGATACACAATGTTATTTGTGCTTATCTGGAGAGCGTGTTTTGTATTCTCTATCTAAATTACATTTACTCATTTTTTTCTATGATATATGTGTATGCACCTCGAGTCATACTCTCATGTTATATTAATGAATTTATCAGTTGTTCATCTATCTTGGTATACCTCCAGATACTATGCAGCTTCACTCCTCTTTTATATATTTTTTTGTCTTTAGTAAATTCAAATTATTCACTTCTCTTTAATAATAGGAATCTATTTATTTAGTTTTCTATTAAATGTTAAATCCATCTGTTAATTTATTCTTAAAGGAAACTCATAGCTTCTTTCTATATTGGATCATGCATTTACATATTTTGTTGCCATGATAGGAAAACATATTTTTCTTAAGAATTAAATTACAATATACTTTGTAAATTCTCACAGTAGCTTAGAAGTGACATTCTCAGTTTTGATGTATTATTTCCATAGAATTTAAATAATAACATTTTTCAATTTCTAGCTTTGTCTTAGCTTAGCCTCTAGGTTTTCAAACTTCTTCTATTCATTCCAAAGATGGATTTGGTTTAGCTTAGCTTCTAAATTTCATCCTCCTGTTATTCGTTTCAGTAATAGATTAGAATGAGAATTTTATAATTATCAAGACAGTGCAACTATAATTATTATTTAAATTAATGATCAATGGTCACAGTCTTATGTCAAAGACATTGAGTACTATCCCTTACATCTATTATAAAGGATATCTTGTTTTTACTTTTGTTCATAAACATATTTGGGTTTATACTTATATATATGTATATGTATATGTATATGTATATGTATATGTATATGTACATGTATATGTATATGTGTTGTACATAATACAACTGTACATAGTATTGACGAAGAATACGAGAACTAACATACATAACCATTCCACCCTTGTTCAATATAAAATTCATTACTTATTTAAAAGCATAATTTGTCTTTTAAAGTTAGACAAACACATGCTTCCAGTGATTACTAAAAAAAAAGAATTTGAATATCAATATTACAAAATAATTTGAATATCAATATTTTTACATGTTGCGTACCAACTTATAAAGACGATTTTCATCCCAATGATGAGCTTCTCCTCAGATCTCTCCCCCGAAGAGAGATCAATTTTCCCCAGTGTTGAAAACCTCTTGTCACACTTGTGATGGTACTTTAACCCAAATTTTCCCAAAAAGTTTCCATAACAACATCCCATTATTTTGGGTTGTTTTTTCCCATACCCTAGGCTTTTAATTTTGCTTTTTGCACAAAATTTTGTTTTAAAACTTGATTTTCTTCAACGTTGTTTTTTCTTACCTCTTCCCAGTAACTTTCCTCTTTACTGGAGATTTCTTAGATATTTTGTTCTATCTAGTTTAATTTTTATTTTTATTTCCCTCCAAAGGATTTTTTCTGGATAATTTGGGAAATTATGAAATTTTTTCCTATCTTCATGGACAATAATTTCCATCTCTCTATTACTATGTCTTTAGAAAATTGATACAATTTTCATCAATAATTATTAATTAAAATTTAATAGTTCCTTGAACAACATAATTGTTCCACAGGTCCACATTGTCTTTATTCTATGTAAATAAACATAATATTTGTAGATCAGGGTTATTACATTTTTTTTAAAGTAAAAAAATATTAGAAATTAGTGTTGAATTTTTAAATTCTAATGTTATATTTCCATGCTATTATTTTTTTTATCCTTTGGTATAAGATACTTTTAAAAGTGTTGAAAATTTAATGCCTCAAAGAAAGGGGACACTTTGTTTTGATGGTTGATTTTTAGGTTTTTGCTGCAATAATATAAGTTGTCTTAGGCTAATGTTTCAAAAGAGATATAATTTTAGCCTTTAAAATAAAAATTACTGACTGAATAATGAATCTTTCATTTAATTGTTCATGTTTAAAAAAAAAATCAGTCATATAATTTTTCCATAATTTCGTGGCTGAGATATGTTAAAAACTTAAGGTTTCTAATTCCATGGTTGAAAACTTATCAAAATATTAAGGTTTTTCTAAGTTATGATATTTTATCTTTAATGCTATGGTTGAAAACAATTACAGTTTTAGGGGGGTTTTAGAGTCAATATATTTTATGTTTAACAAGATAGATGAAAATATTTGGAATTATAAGGATTTGAGACATGATTGCGAATTTTTGGAATTTTACATTTTTTCAAAGTCCTAACATTTAATGCTTAATTCCATTGTTAAAAAGTGTCAAAATTGTAACCCATATTTTTTTTTTACTCCAGCATCAACGTTTTTGTTTCGAGGGTGTTTTTCAATAATTTTTACAGAAAATAAAATTGCTTTTTAATAAATTGTTGAAAATTTACCCTAAAAAAAACATCATTTTGGAATATACATTTCTTGGTTTTGGGTTGTTTTCTACTGTCTTTTGGGATTTTTTGGGATAAATTTCTCATTTTCTCGGAAAATTTGTTTTGTTAGTGTCTTCGTACAATCCATGGAGACCAACCTAGCCTTCAAAAAACTAAATTGTTGACTATTTGAGAAACCAAACTAGACGTTAGATTATGTTGCATGCAGAACTACAAAAAAATAAATTAAATTACCTCTATTACAAATTTTAGATGAAGGATTCTATGGAACAATATTTCAACCCTAGCAACAATTTACAAAAATCACAAATTATATTGATCATGCTAATTCATATGTCCATCAAGCCTCCTATGGAATCTTACTCAAAACTCTATAGTTAGTCATTGTGGAATGTAGCTCTAATCCTCCATCACTAATTAGTGGCTGTCACATCATCAGGCTACTTCTGTAAACAAATACAAGATAAACCTCATAACAAAAAATGGTGCTTTTTGTAGCTCTCGATGATGGAAATATAACTCACAATAAACACTCTATATTTTTCTCAATCATGGGCCCTCCTCTGAGATAGTAGGCCTAGACAAGGCTCTAATACCAACAAAGAAATTATATAACACTTATAATACACTTCTCATTGAGAAAATGAAGTCACAAATAAATACAAAAGTGTTGTCTAAATCTAGACAATCTAAATTGGACATATAATTAGTTATTTGAGAGAATATATCAACTACACACTAATATAAGACTAGTACTTGGAGGGAATATCTCAAAAACCTAAGTAGGCCTCAAACAACCCTTAGGTGATAGTAACAAACACATTAACACACACCAAGTGAAGTGGGAATTACATGCTCTAACAATATGAAGTTGAGGTGTGTAATTCAGCTTGATTGTTCTCTAATTCTTGGAGAGTTCCTTTAGTGCACTATTTCTTGAGGCATATGCCATTACAGAGGCTTAGATGATCTCCAATCCATTGGCCCACAATATATGAAAAAATTTGCATGTAAGAAGATCATTTTCCCCTAATTTTCATTTAATGACATTAAATCATGTGATCTCTAATGGATTTGTATAACTCGCTCACATTTTTATTTACACAAACCATTTCTCTACTAACGCGGTTTTCTCTAACATGTGGTTATACATTAACCTCAAGAAATGGATTGAAATAAAAATATATTCTCAAGCCAATCCATAGATACATTCTATTACAGTCATCATAACACACTATCTACTCCCCATATGTTCTTAGGCCATCCTTATTAAAGGTAATGTAGCCGTCCTCTGGTAACAAAATAAGAAAACATAGAACAATATTTTGTTAAGTTCAGTCTATATTTGAAATACACAAAAATCCAATATTTATATAAATTAATAAGATCACAAAAAAAATAACCACAAAAATATGGTGGATAATTCCATGTAGGTAGCTCCAACTCACTCCTACTTTGCAAACCAACAAATTTAAAAACTAACATATAGGTTCTCACAGTCTAGAATATTCATTTCTGTATTATCTCTAACACATTCTAAATAGAAATATAAATTGATATTTCAATTAATTTACATTCATTTATTATATTCATTTGACTTTACGCTCATGTAAAAAGTAGATAATATAAAAATGGAAAGTGTCATTACAACATAAAAGGACATTGGTGAGGGTCAAGAAATGTCACCATAAGCTCATTAGTGATGGTCAAATTAGCCTTCGTCACCAAAATATCAACGTCACCAAAGGTGGCATCAACAAACGGATAGGTGTTGTGGTGACATTCAATGTCTGTCACCAATAATGGTTTATAATAACATATAGTGACTGTCACCATTCCATATGATAAATGGTGATGGAACTTAATTTCCATCACAAAAAAACTGAACGTGACCAAATGTGGCATTACCGAAAGTATTAGGGTTGTGGTGACATTAAACGCTCATCACAAAAAATGACTATAATGATAGCTACTCATGGTCACCATTTTATATGAAAAACATAGATTTATGTTGATGGAATTTTCATGGTCGTCACTATTAATACATATATATGGTGGCATTCCTTGACTGTCACCATTTCATATTTTGGTGAGGGTTGAAAAATATCACCGTTAGCTCATTGGTGATGGTAGAAATATTCTCTCTCACTGAGAACTAATTGTCACCATTCCATATAAATATTAGGGCACGGTGGAATCGAAGCACCAACCTTCTACTTCTAAAGCAGGTGGTCTTCCACTGAGCTAGCACCCTTTAAAGAACTAGACTTAAAAAAATAGATCCTAAAACTTCATAAATTGTAAATTCTACAACTTTCAATAAGTTATAAAACTTTGGAAAGTATTGGAAAATATTTTACTAAACAATAAAAATATCATCGAAGTTTGTACCTAATGGTTATAGAAGTTATGAAAACTTGGGGGGGGGGGGGGAATAGTCATGCATAAGATACTCTATATGTTTAGTTGAATACCCAATTAGAGGTGAAACTTTGAAGACATCCATAGCCTATAAATGACCTATAATTATCAAATCCAAAATATTCAATTACACCAAAGATTTATTTCTCACCAAGTGAATCATGTAAATATGTTGTGAAAACATAAAAATATGCCTCTAAAAGACTGACTTGCATGCCAAAAATAAAAAAAAATGAGTATATATGATTTAATTATGAATACTGAGCTACATGCATGAATTCTACTAGCTATGGGGCCTAGAAAACTAATTGGGAGTGCTTCTCTTTATTAATTAATTAAATATGCCAAAATACAATGATCACTAACAATGATCCTAAAATGTAACCACTAAACATATGTTAAAAATTGTAAGAAATTTTTTTGGCTAATATCTGTTACACCAACAAAGTATGAAAGGGGCATTTAGACACTTCCAAATCGACACCAAGCATGACTATCCAAATATGTTATTGTATGGATAGAAGGAAATAAATATCTGCCTCTCAATGATAACTATGTCCTCCCATAGATATTTCAACTAGAAAAGGGGTGTAAAGAAAAGAAACTCAAAGCAAAAAAAACTACACATTACAAAAGCACACTTCAACCCCCCTCTACCTTTATAGAATAGATCTAGGGCAATAAAAAAAATATCCATAGAGAATATGATTAGAGTGGGAAAAATAAATATGATAAGAAAAAAATAACCAACCACGAAATCTACTATTTTGAACATGTTTATATTAAATTAAACGAATATTGAATCCGTAGTACATTAAAGTGACATTGGTCAATTTTGGGATTGGTCAATTTTCAACTATCCATAGTGCCCCCAATCTAATGAACTTTGACAGGAGATTTTCTCATTAATGGAGCAACATGTTTAAAGCTCACATTTTTTCTTGATAACAATTTCCTCTAACTGACAACCATATACATTTCTAGTGCATAACTGCAAAACATGATCACAAAATTGAGCATAATGTCTAGAAGCCCAATCTACCTTAATTGATAAAAAAAGAAATCAAAACTTAGGTACAATGTACCAACCATTGAAATTATAGAAATATGAAATAAAATATCTTGATACTTCTCATCAAGGACAAACAAAATAATATCACCTACAATGACGAATTTATAAACGCTTTTTCTGAAAATCGTGTTAATAAACTTACTATAGTTGGTTGGAAAAAATGATTCAAGGAAGCATTTAAAAATAAACCATAATTATTTATTCATGGAATCAAACAAGCTCAATATGAAATCATTGAAGATAATCATATTAGAAAATGAAAGAAAATATTCAACCAAAGGATATTATCAAAGACATTGAAAAGGAAAAGAAAAATATGGGCACATATTATTTTAGGTGATAGCTAGATCCACACAAGGAAATGAAAATAAGCTCCTCCTAACCCTTGAAATCAAGGAACGCCCAACCTATTCACATAAATGGTGGTCACAAAGAATGAAAACTTTGACTACCAATACTTGCTGCCTGCTCCTATCATAAAAGTGAAATATCAAGAGCATATACCTCTTGTAAAGAATTCTCATTTTGCCAAAATTAATACCGTCACAATCATTATGATATCATAATTACAAAACTTCGCTGCATAAAAAACATCATAGCAAGAACTACTGGATTTATACCAATATAAACTAAACTTCATGTATTGAAATTTGAAACAAAAACGTAAAAATAAAAATAAAATAATGTATTCATTTTTGAATCGCTGATAGATAAATTCTCTTACCCAAGCAGCTAAAATTATTGATAATGTTACCTAAAATGGAGAATCAAGTATGAGGAAATATATTTGAAATCAATTTTATGAATCTATTAATACCAAAACAGAGCATTGTATTTACAATTGATGTGTTACATGCAACCTTATAGTACATATGAGCTATATCATTATGATCTACATGATTTTTGGATTGCTACAATATCAACATTCCTATATCTTATTAGCAATATCAGAAATAAAAATACAAATATCTAATACAACATAAATAAGCAATTGGACCAATCCTAGGTGGCAAGCAGCTTCTATGATTCTCATCAGCCTTCTCAAAGGAATTTTTCAAAATTTACATGATGAATAAGGTCAGTGTGGTGGCTTTGTAGACTACATATTGGTCTTCATGGCGTAAGTTACTAAGTAACTTGATCCCCATTATCTACAAGGAAAAAAGTCTCAAGCGCTAAATGGTAAGTTGCAAATGTTTCATATTTAACAACTTGTTTAACTCTCTTCAACCAATCACGACTTTCACACATAAGCAAAACCTATAAACACAAGGGTTGCAAAGCAAGTCCCATAAATTTTGATCTAGTTTCCAAAGTTTCACTTATTGGTTCGAGGTTGGATTGCTATGAATAATGTTGAAAATGTGAAACTAATTTAAGAAAAGGGTTTAACATGGGATCCATCAAGATTTTGTTCGAAGCATTGGAGTTTATGTTTTGATCATACTCAGGAAAAAAAACTTCATTTAGAAAATAGAGGTTCTAATCCATGGTTTTCCCTTGGATTTGTGGCATAGAAAAGATGGTGCATAATTGTATTTTTTATTTTGTTACATATAAATAAGTTTGGTTAGAAAAGATGGATAGGAGAATGGCTCATGCATTGGTTGAACTGGATCTCAAACATGGTCTCTGAATGGAGTTACAAATTCAGTGAGGAAACCAAGCCTATACTCAAAATCTTAAACATTAGAGAGTACCCTTTAGATATGGGTTTTGTTATGTATTGGGTCACCTGCACTTAATCCAATATTTGACGAAATAACCAACCAATTGAGGGCGCACATTTTTATTATTATTTAACTATATTAAATAGATCATCGAGTAACTTCAATAATTTCCTACATCCAACCCATGTATCTTTTCTAATAGTTCTTGAACCTTAAAATCATCAAGGAAATAATATGATCTGGTTAAACAAGAAATATTTTAGGAACCTACCTCATTGGGGGTATAAAGTGGAAACCAGTGTTGCATAAAAATACCACTATTCTTGAAGAACATTGGAATCCCCATTGTACTCATTTAAGATACTCTTGTAGCTGAATTTCCAAGTTGAAAATGTATTTCCCTTTACGTTCAAAGAGAACTCCTCCCTTTACAACTATTTTTTGAGATAGAGATCCATCTCATCATTCCAACACATAAGGCAAAAAGGCCACTCCTTTGAAATTTTAAATTAATTCTCTTGCATGTGCATACATGCAAATGGTATCTCCTCAAATGATACCTCGAACGTGATTAACACACTAAGGTCATAGATTTTTCTAGGGAGACTTGATAACTTATCTGAGATGATACATGATTGGTTTAGAGGGGTTATTGGAGACTGAACTGGATATTTTATTGGCAACTTTCCAGAAGCAAAGAATTCCTTTCAGGTTTAGGGAATGTTGACCACTTTTTTTCAAGTAGTCTTGATTCTAGTTGTTTATTAAAACATTTCACCTTCTATCATGCACCTACCTCATAAAGAGATCTATTAGTATGATGATTTGATTAGACATAGAAAAATAAGATACAATAAATAATTCAAGATTACTCTACATCCCCCCCACCCCCCACCCCCTCAAATATGAAAACTAAAGCATAATAAAAAAATAAAACACTATGTGCCACATATATGTGGTTCTAACTTATAATTTTGTATATTGAATTTAAATTGAAGGCATCTTAAAAAAACCCTTGAGATATTATATATTATGCATTGAGAAAACATGTTGGCCAACTTCTAGACAATATACTAGAATCCTTCTTTCAATTTTCCTTTTACTACAAAAACAAGGGAGATGTATGGAGACCATACTTTGGAATTTCTACTAGATATCTGTAACATTTTATAGATGTTTCCCCCATTATTCATTTCTAGAAACCTACTATTTAAGTGTTACCAAAAATGATAGTTTCAAGCATTTTAACAATATACTTCTTTGAAGTAAATTTCAAAAATATAGATGTTACCCATCATATTAGATGGGTGAACAACAAATATAGTAGTATTTTGTTTATACTTCAACATATTTTCTTCTAATTTTTAACAATGTGTTCATAGAATATTCCCATCGCTGAAAATTTAGAGCTCCTCCCAATTTTCCTACCAATGTAGAGAAACCAGTATTTTCATGGATAAAAGGTATTTGATTTGGGCTTCCATATCATGAGAGAATGATTGTGGCATGGTTTAAAGTCACAATTTTCAAAAATAATAATCTACTTGTTAGCTTGTTCAGCTGAAGAACACTCCTCAATCATACATGTCATGTTGTGGGAAAATAAATTCCATTTCTTAGAAGGACATGATTCTATGTCTCCACAAAATGAAAAGTGAAAAAGTTCTTAAAAAAAAACTACAAAAAGGTTATAAGCCACAAATCTCTCTGTACATTCATTTGAAATAAATGAAAATTTTGAAATACTTGAATCTAAGTATACTTAGTGTATTTGAGAAGAATACAAAAAGAAGATAAATTGTAAACTATGGTATTCTTCTTGTAATAAGTGAACCCACAAAAATAAAATAAAAAATACATTGAGGGTCTAATTCTCATAGAAAAATACACATAAAACCATGGGCCATCAATGCATCACTAGAGTGAGCTACCTCTAAATGTGATCAAATGATTACAATATGTTGGCTGCATGCATTGATTGCTCAATAGTTTCTAAGACAACCTTATAAACCACCATTATGGCCTATGGATCTAGGGTGAGAAATCAACCATACCTGTTTAAGAAAATTAATTTTGGAATGGAAATATCTTCAGCAGGCCAAATTCCCTTCTTTTGGAATGTCAAAAAAATATTGTATATGTCTAAATATTTTCCTTTCCGTAAAAAAATTATGTTTCTTAAGAATTTGGGTAAACATATTTGTAAAGAGCATCAAACTCGATGCATCACTTTAAATGGAAACTAGTGTTAATTATAATAACATGTTAATAGTAAAGATCATATTCATCATATGAACATGATGTCATACAATGGGAATTTTAACAACACAAGGAAATTACTTCTTGGATAAGGTATATAATGGATTAAAAAGTTTCTACCTAGAGGAAAACCTCACTTTATTCTATATATCGTTTATTAATAACCATATTTCCATACATGTCTTAGCCAAGTGAAAGATATATAAATAACCATTATTGTTGACACCTAATCCTAAGGGATTGGGTGAGATTGTTTATTATTGTAAATTAGTAAATAAGGAAGGAGAAGAGACATTGGGAAGCGAATCCAACATTGGGAAGTGAATCCAAATAGTATAACCTCCATGTATAAGTACACACACAATCTCCATCTACTGCATATTTAGTTTTGCAAAGTTACCTCCTAGCCTGACATGGTATCAGAGCCAGCCCCTTTTTTGGCATTCCCGCCCTTGGTGTAACTCCCTCCTGTCTATGTTCTGCATTTTTGTATATTTTCACTATGCATTCAAAATTTTACTGCTCCTAATTCATTCAGAATTTATGTTGCATTCTAGCTTCTCCTGGCAGACCTACCTCTCTGCCTCTGCTCCTTCTGCAATTCTGCAAAAATTCCACATTCTTCTTTCATAGAATACATTATTATTATTTTTAGCAAATTATGCTATCATTTTTTTTCACACAACTATGAAAATTTTGCTCCAAATTTTTTGATAGTCGCTTCCCTCGCAGCTCACTCCCCTCACGCTGACTCTCGCTCCTCACAATAACTCATTCCCTGACCTGATTTTTCCCCCTCACACCCCCTCTCCCTCACCCATTCCCTCCCATTGGTCATCACTCTCCATTCCCTCACACCCCATCACTACTCTCACCACCCCCTCCTTCACGCTCATCCCTGCTCTCACCACTGCCTCACACCCTGACCCTGCTCTCACCACCCCCTCACACCCCCTCGCCCCTCACCCCACCACTCCCTCACACCTGCACCACCTCTTAGCTCTCCCCACCCCTCCCTTACACCCGCAACCCGTCACGGCTATCCCCACCCCTCCCTGACATCTGCACCCCCTCGTGACTCTCCCCACTTGTTCCTCACACCGAAACCCCCTTGCAGCTCTCCCCACCCCTCCCTCACACCCGCACCCCCATCCCACTCTCCCCATCCCCATCCCGCTCTCCCCATCCCCTCATGGCTCTCCCCACCCCCATCCCTCACCCCAGGTCTACGTAGACACTCCCCCATCCCTCCCCTCAACTTGTCCTCCCTTCCCTCCCCTCATCTTGTACTCCCTCGACGTGTGCTCCCTCCCTGTCGTCAGCCTCATCCCTGTGACCCTCCTTTCTTTCTACAGAAAATACCTCCCCCCAAAAATGCCTCCACAGTAAATACCCCCCACCAAAAATTCCTCCACCAGTAAATAACTCCCCCAAATAAACCCTTCATCAGATAGTACCTCTATTTTTTTTCTCTCTCAAAATTGTTTTTTACATAGTTTTTTATTTTTAAAGTGCAGAATTTAAATCAGAATTGATTTTTTTTATTTTACCGTGGCAGAAAAGTGAGTTTTATTTTTCAAAATAATGCATTATCTCATATCTATTGCAAGATTTTTTCTCTCCAGCAAAGAGGACTATCCTGAATGGTCTCAGAAAATCAAGCACACTCTCATTTTTAATGAGTTGTGGAGAGGAATTTGTGAAGGAGAAGGAGACCATCCACCAGCAAAGCCCACTTTAGACAAGGAGATCTCCATTTGGGAAAACAATAACCTCAAGGCATATGGCTTGGTTGCAGCTTTCGTAAATAAAGAGGTGAGTCGCCATATTACATTGTTTTCAAATGCCTATTAGGCCTTGAGAAAACTAAAAGAACTCTATGACTCAAATTCATAACTTGAAATTGTTCAATTAGTGATTAAGTTGTTCAGCCTTGAATTGAAAAATGACGACCCTCTTTCTTTAGCTTCAGAAGTAAGATATATCATTCATGAAATTAATAATACTGGTGTAGAATTTAACAAACCTCTCATAGCATATGTTAAGGCGTTGTATCCCACTTACTGATATTACCTTGATTCATTGCAAGCAAGTCGAAAGCTCATGAAAATCACCTTTGATTCCCTTGAGAAGAAGTTTGCAGAAAGAGAGAAGGCTTTTGGAAAGATGACAATCCCTAGGAAGTAGGGTAAAAAAACTCAAACTGAAAAATATGATCTTCATTGCATATGCTACAATAAAGACCGAAATGATGCATCTAAATGTAATTTTCCTTGAGATAAAATTGAGCAACAAAGAAATCAAGAAAAAGGTAAAACTCATGACAAATACAAAGGTAAAGCACCTAAATCCACTCATTGTGTTGTAGCACATTGTAACAATGGAGTAACTGAAGACTTGCTTGATGTTTCATTTACTTCTTGGAGAAATGATTGGTTGCTCAATTTAGGAGAAACATGTCACATGCATTTATAAAATATTTTTTTGAAGAATTTACTGACAAAGATGATGGAGCAGTATACTTCACAGATAAATCCAAACTCATGCCATCAGGGCTTGACACTATCAGGCTTAAGCTGCTTGGTCTTCTATATCATATTCTACATGAGGTTCTATACCTCCCTGAGTTGAGGAGAAACTTGTTGTCCTTCCTCCACATCCACCAGAAAGGGCACTCCATTCACATGTTTTATGGCAAGGTTGATGTCAGAAAAGAATTACATCTCTCACTTGTCATGGAGGGAAAAGAAGAAGGAAGACTCCTGAAGCTGAAAGGTTCCTATGCTCATGCACACAACTTTGCATTCAGTTCACATCATGATGAAGTTACATTCCTATCAAGTCTTTTATGGCATGGTAGATTTGGACACTTAAACTATCAAAACCTTGGATTCTTGAAGAAAAAATGTGTTACTGGACTACCTCAAATTCCTAGGAAACTTAAGCAATGCGATGCTTGTATTCTAAGAAAACATAGTAAACAACCATTTCATGGTTCACAATTCAGAGCACATAGAAAACTTGAGCTTATTCATTTAGATTTGTGTGACCCCATTCCTATTTTTTCTGCTAATGGAAATAAATATATTATGAAATTTATTGATTATTACACAAGAATGTGTTGGGTTTACTTATTTAATAAAAAATCTGATGACTTTCAAACATTCAAGAATTTTCATGCATGGATTGAAAATGATTCACAAAATCATATTGGCTCTTTGTGCACTGATAACGGAAAAAAATACACTTCAAATGAATTTAAAAAATATCTTTGTCAACGTGGCATCAAACATCAAAAAAATCTACCCTATAATCCCCAGCAAATAGGCGTAGCTGAAAGAATGAATAGGATAATTTTAAATATTGTTCGCTCTATGATGTTTTTTAAGAATGTAAAATTGATGTTTTGGGCGGATGCAGTTCTATGTTTTTTATACATAGAGAATAGGTGTCCTTAAAATTCAATCAGAAATAAAATTCCTTATGAAATGTAGCATGGCCACATTCCTTCGGTAAAGCATTTTAGGGTCTTTGGTCCCACCTGTTATGCTTTGGTGTCTAAGGTGCAAAGGAATAAACTTGGTGCTAGAAGTCAAAAATGTATCTTCTTGGGGTATTCCAATACCTTGAAATGATATCATCTCTATGATGAAGTGAATAAGAAGTGTGTAGTAGGAAGAGATGTCATATTCCTTGAATATTCCAAGACTAAGAATTTTGTTGAGTGACACATTGATCACCTGGATAGATTCACACATGTAAAGTCTTTTCAAGAATTTGATAATCATATTCCACATCTTAAAGGGGGGATTCCTATACTGAATCAATATGTGGAATCATTTTCCGAATCACTCTCTCCCCCACATGAAGAACCAACCACAGATGACACCTTCAACTATTTCATTGACCAAATTGAGAGGTCTAATCTTGATTCAATTCCAACTCAGTCAAATGAGAATTCTGGGCCATCCCAAAAAGGTCCCCCAAAATGGCTGACAAAGACACTAGAAAACATTCATCCCGATGAGGTTGGAAAGACACAAATAAGAAGTTCCACCAGAGAAAATGGAGGTGACATAGATAATTCTGATTCACCTATTGTTATGGATATTTCTTATAACTATGAATTGAATTTGTCTACAGATCATGAACCAACTTACTTCAAAATAGTTGCTTCGCATATTGAATGGAATGAAGCAATGAAAAATGAGTATGATGCCTTGATAAAGAATGGCACTTGGAAGCTGGTTGATCCTCCTTTGGGAACCAAACCAATTGGCTACAAATGGTTCCACAATAACAAGTACAAACAATATGGCTTACTTGACAAGCACTAATCCAGGCTTGTGGTAAAAGGTTTTGCACAGAAAGAAGGGGTCGATTATGAAGAAAAATTTGCTCCCACAACAAAATGGGCACCATCTAGACACTTTTTTCCCTAGCAACTCAGAAGGGATGGAAATTCCATCAGATGGATGTAAAAACCACCATTTTGAATGGATATCTAAAGGAGAAAGTTTTTATGTCCTAGACAGAAGGATTTGTTTTGAAGGGCCAAGAACACAAAGTATGCAAACTCATAAAATCCTTCTATGGCCTCAAGCAAGCACCGTGACCCTGGTATGAGAAATTAATTTATCATATTCTGAAACTTGACTTCAAACATTTTGATCTTGATGATCCAACCTTGTATGTTAAGAAAGTTGGAAATTTTTTTTTATATCTTTTGGTGTATGTAGATGATCTTTTGATGACAGGGAACAATCAGAGTTATATTGCCTCCATAAAGAAAGAATTGAAGAAAGGTTTTGAAATGACTGATTTGTACTATGTTCACTACTATCTGGGTATTGAAGTAACTCAACATCCTAAATTTATATTCCTTTCTCAAAAGAAGTACATTGGAGATCATTTAAACAAGTTTGGCATGGATGAATTCAATCCCTGAACCACTCCAATGGAACAAAAGTTGAAGCTCACACCATTGCAAGGAAGGAATTCGAGGATGCAACGAAGTATAAACAGCTTGTAGGAAGTGTTATCTACCTAACTACCATAAGACCAGACATCTCATTTGCTAGTGGAATCCTCTTTGGGTTTATGAAAAAAACATCTGAAGGACATTTTTATATTCCAAAAATATTTATAAAGTACTTGAAAGGGACTCAAGACTTTGGACTCAAATATACACAGGTAGGTGGCTTCATCTTGATCGAATACTATGATTCAGACCTTGATGGGGACAAATAAACTAGGGTATCTACTTCAGGTTATACCATGACTCTTGGATCAGGAGTTGTCTCATAGAGATCATGAAACTATTTAGTTCCAACAGATTCCACAACCGAGGCAGAATATGTGGCAGCAGCTGAAGCAACAAAGGAAATTGTATGGTTCAGGAAATTCCTAGAAGATTTACCGATGAAACAAATGCATTCAACATCACTCATGATAAAAAACACTTATGTAGTAAAGTTGGCCAAGAACCTAAAATTATATGATTGAACAAATCACATCAATACAAAATACCATTTGATTTGACATCATGTTGAGGCCAAAACTATCCATCTACATCACTGTTCCACAAATGAGCAAACTGCAGACATCTTCACCAATGTGCTTGGAAGATAAAAGTTTGAAAAGTTCAGAACGATGCTTGGACTCACCAACATCCCTTCAGATTAAAGGGGGGGAATGTTGACACCTAATCCTAAGGGATTGGGTGAGATTGTATATTATTGTAAATTAGTAAATAAGAAAGGCCAAGAGACATTACGAAGTGAATCCCAATAGTCTCACCTCCATGTATAAGTACACATACAATCTCCATCCAATGCATCTTGAGTTTTTTGGAGTTACCTCATGTCCTGACAATTATATTAAAATATCATGTACATCTTCATGAATTTTGACCCCGTGCTCAGTTATGTTACCCCCTTCCAGACCCCTAATTCCATACCAGGATTTTTTTACTTTTATTTGTTCTCAGGGGACCAAAACTACTGTGCCTCCTAAAGGATCTTTATAATTTCCTCAATGAACTTCTAGAGGTAGAAAATAAGACAGATGTTGAAAGTGGTATTTCTATGTTTGGTTCCTATGTTTGGAGGGGAACTAAATCATAATCAATTTCTATGAAAGAACTACTGTTTGGTACATACTAAATATTTTGGGAACGCTATTGACTAGAGCCATCCTTGACCTATATATCATGAGAATTAGACTCCCATTTGTGACTAAACCTATGAGATCCATCTCCATTCCTTGCATCCATATCATTATAAACAAGCTTCAAAGCTTGTACAACCTATCCCATAAATGGTCGATGTGAAACTTCAAGTTGAAAACATATGGAAGAAATAGTTTTAAGTGTGTTGTTGAAGGCGCGATTATTACCCAACGTAGCATTCCACTATTCTTCCAAGCCCACTTTCCTTATAACTATTGACCGATCCCATGTAACTAGGTTTTCTTGCCTTGGTGGTTGTGACATATCAATTAGTTTCCTTCTAGTAAGAAAATACAGTAACATTATTCCATAACTATACACATCACTCTTCAAAATCAGATGCCCAATTATTGCATATTCAGGAACAACATAACTGTATATATATATAATGACTAATTATCTAAAATTTGTGAAAAAATTGAGATGGAAGAGATTATTTTGAAGAAGAAAACGTAGACCAACCAATATTCATGCAGAGTTTGAAAATTGGTGGAGCTTCTTGCAAATTGTGCCAAATATTTTACAACTACGTTAGTATATCATTAGGTTATTTGAAATATAGGGAAATGAGTACATTAATAATGATAGGTATAAGAAAAATATATGTTAAACAATTAAAGGTCATATATAGATATATCTCAAGAGAATAACATCAAAACATAAATACTTCCTTAATTTAACATTTCCACTATGATGTAGCAATGACCAGCTACCTCAGCAGAATAAGATTTCTACATTAATGAATGTTATTCCCTCTCAACCGGATTCAAATCTTGGTGGGAGACCCCCATCCAAAAAATTGAAATGGATCTCACGTGATTTGAAAAATTAGAATGCAAGAAAAAAGGATAGAATGCACAGTAAATAAAACCACAAAGAATTTTTTATTAAAATAGAGAATAAGTGTAGAAGCTACATTGTGGTGGACAATATGTCATTTTATAAGATGTTATTTGTTACTTTTAGCATTTTTTATTTACAATACCACAAGTAAATTCCATGGGTGAATGAATACCATGGGCAGATGTCACTTGCAATACCGTGGGTGGATAAATACCATGGGTGATGACTACCATGGGTGGATTCCATTTACAATACCATGAGTAAATTCCATGTGTGGATGAATACCATGGGTGGATACATACCATGGGTGAATGAATAGCATGGATAAATGTCACTTACAATACCATGGGATGATAAATACAATGGGTGGATGGATACCATGGGTGTAGCAAACTTTCCATATAGATAATTCCTCCCTCCTTAGGAAGCAATGGTCCCCATTGCATGAAGTTCCCTCCTAATAATCCTTTGTTGAATATGAAGAGCAACTTAAGAGAAGGGTTTTGTGTGGTCAACCCATAGCTGTGATGAAGGAATGTCCAAGGATAGAGATACCCTATAATGCTTGTGACCAACTGTGATACTGACAGTGTGTGGCCTAACAAATGAACTTTGATTAAGTGTTGGTTTGCGGATTACCCATAACCATGACAACGAAATTGTGAGGATAGAGACACCCTATAATACTTGTGACCAATTGTGATGCGAACATTGTGCGGCGTAGAAAATCAAATTCGATGAAGTGTGGATTTTTGGATGACCAAAAAACATGCCAAATGAATATCCGAGGATAGAGATACCCTGTAATGCATGTGACGAACTATGATATTAATAGTGTGTGGCCTAGAAAATGGAATTCGATGAGAAGGATTTTGTGTGGTTGACCCATAACTGTGATGTTGCTTGTTGATGAAGTAGAAGGTGCCTACATAGCCTGGGGTGGGAAGGCACATCCCAAAAGAACCCAATCTAAACATTGCTATGCTAAATCTGATGAATGTGAAGCAGGTGCCTACTAAAGCGGGGTGGGAGGGCATGTCTCCAAAGGGAACCCAATCTCAATGTTGCACCAGATTTAAAATGGGAATAAATTGGTCAATATAACTCATAAGTTTTATTATAACCTGTTTTTGGAAATAGAATGATCATTTTGTATCTTTCCATGTGTTTTAAATCACTATCTGGAGGATCTCGAAACTTAGATTCGTGTTGGAACTATCCCACCATTACAAAATTTCTGGAAAAATAACTGATTTTAAATCAGCGATAACTCCCTCGTATGAACTCTGATTCGACCGATTTTTTTTGAAACCGGGTTATTTTGCAAGGTGAGTTCAGATCTATAACCATGCCAGGAGAGCCGCTGTCGACGAATTGTCGTCATAAAAATATCTATGACATTGCTGATTTTGAATCAAATACATCTCCCCCATCCGAACTTCAATTCGACTAATTTTCTTTTGAAATCGGATATTTCTTCACAAGAAATTTGGATATGCTATTTGTTTCTAAAAAATGCACCAATATTTTTATATCTTCTCTACAAACACGTCACCCAAAATATTCCTACAAAAAAATAAAATAAAAACAGGAATTCTTTCCACTTTGTCCAAGAAAGTACTCCATGAAGGTCATGAAACTTGTATCGAGTTCACTCAATATGGGTGCAAAAAGTTGAAACTGAAATATGCTTCGAACTATTACTCCCATTGATTCGTAACTCGAATCTGATACTATTGATCCAAATCTTGTGGCGAGGGCCCCAAGATTTAAAAAATTTAAATGGATCTAGCAAGATTTTCAAAATTAGAATTTCAGGAAAAAGGAGAGAACAAATAGTAAATAAAATAAAAAAAATATTTTTTTTTTATTAAAACAGAGAATGACTATAGAATCTACATTGTGCTGGAAAATCTGTCCTTTTACAAGATGCAATTTTTTACTTATATCATTTTTTAGTTATAATAGCACAAGTAAATTCCATGGGTGAATGAATGCCATGGGCATATGTCATCCATAATACCATGGGTGGATTCCATTTACAATATCATGGGGAAATTCCATGTGTGGATGAATACCATTGGTGGATACATACCATGGGTGAGTGAATACCATCGATAAATGTCACTTAAAATACCCCCGGGATGATAAATACCATGGGTGGATGAATACCATAGATTTAGGCCACTTTCCATTTGGATCACACCCAACCATGAATACCATGGTTGCAATTAGACCCTTTGTATCTATTGATCGACATATCGATTATAAAAATTTGCGATTTTATAATTTATTGTAAAGAATGTGTATTAGACAATGACATTCTAAAAATAATCAGATGAGGATAATGTACTCATTGATTCAAGGGATGATTAAACATGCAAAAAACATCTTGCAGATTCTTGACCTTAAGGTATTTTTGAAAGGAGGGATGGAAATATGTGAGTATTTATATATAATAGACTTAATGTATGTAAATATGGAAGAATAATCCATTATTTCCAATATTCCCTTATTTCTTGGTCATGCCGCTTACTTTACCAAAAGGAAGTAGGAATTATGAAAAAGATATGATCTCCTATATTACCTTTAGAAAAATCCTTTAGAATAGGATTTCCAGTAATGGTGTGAAGTTTGAAAATCATTGGAGGAGTAATAAAAATATATTCATGTAATCCCATTTGGTCCTTGTGTTATAACTACCTATCACATATATTTGACTCAAAATAGGTTTCCCGCATTGTGCGCACTTAGAATATAGTTGGCTCCATCATTTATGTTCAATCCTTGACTGAATATTTTAATTCTTCGAACTTCAATCAAGCCAAATTTCCATTTTTAATTGAGTTCTCCAACATGATAGATTGAGCTAAGAGGTATGAAGCCAATAAAAGAGAGGTTTGTGAATTTTTTTATTTTTGTTGTCTAAGAGAGTGTTCCACATAACGAGAAAGTCCTCAGGTGTGTTTGTCTGTCAATTTCAAAAAACCATTGCACCAATATATTAAGCTTGTTGGCATAGTATAAATTTTAGTCAACAACTAAGATATCTTAACCCTCCAAATTCATGTTTTTCATGTCAGGTGTTAGATAATCATGTCAAGGACTACCTTCATAGAAGAGCGTTGAAATATGATCAGACTAGCACAAAACATTCTTTAGAAAAGGTGGCTTAAATATCCGAGGGGAAACCGAGTTAGGAAGAAAGGTATACATGTCCAAAAGGAAAGAAAGAAGGAATTTTTTAAGACTGTTGATAACTAGATATAGAGGATCAGTTGAAAACTGTTGATAAATATGATGGCTGTAATATGAAATAAAATATTAAAAGGAAAAGTTCTAACAATGGGAAAAAATAATCAATCATCCTATGAAATATTCAAAGATGGTGAAGAATATTTGTTGCACTAATGCAATAAAATACCACACATAATATAGAAAAGAAGGCACTGAGGATACTTTGATCAATAATACATTTGAGGAATTGAACATGAAAGGAAATTTTATAGGATGAATCTTATTTTTCGATCCTGGAATGTAAAGTGTATAACCCTCCCCTCCAAAAGGTGTAGAAATTTAATAAAAAATATTTATTTCCTGGATTCTCCTAATCTAAAAATTATATGCTACTGTTAAATACATAATCACTTCTACAGAATATTTGGGGAATTTGAACAATAATCGCCAATCACAATATCATGAAGAAAACTCAATCACACATAACGCAGATAATTTTACCAAGAAATAATAAAGCTAAAAACCCCACTATCTTCTATTATGTATATATCATGGATCATGAAACAATTACATACAAAGCTCTAATCCAAGAGCTCTTAGTAAAATAGCTAACTATCTCACACTGTCATACAAAAATTGGCAAGTTCCATAGTCTGTAGACAACCTTCCTCCATTGCACAATCCCAGTGGATAGAAATCCCTGAATGAATGGAATCATGCTTGCCTTGACTACGCAATCGTCATGGGCACATCCAATGTGTGTGTGGTCGCATGTGTGCAACCACTAATGTCACAACTGATAGTCAAATTGTCCCTTTCACCTACATCTCAACTTGATCTCCACTGGATCTAACATACATGTAGTTAATAGTAGTAAATCTTCAGTTTCATGTGAGGCCACTGATTTTGAATTAATTAATAATTAATTCACTTGATCTCTCACTAGTCTATCTTCAATTACAACTATAAAAAATAAGTTTAACTCACTTAACTGAGTTTAACTACTTTACAACCTTCATACTAAACTTCCACCTCTATTAAAACTTTGAATCACTCAGTTACAACTAATTCCACCTTCATGTCCCACCAATCAACCACTTAACTTTACATTCCTATAGCTAACTAATTTTCCACTTCAGTTAACTATTTCCAAGTGCTCATTGAGAATTGATTATTGTTTATTTTCCAACTAATTTTAAGGGATAATAATAGTCGACATGCATCTATAAATAGACATGCAATATATAAATAGAACATGCAAATAAATATATAAATAGACCTCATCTATAAATAGAATTTTCTCATGTATTTATAAATAAAGATCCACTTAAAAATATCTTGTATGGGCCCCACCTAGTGCAGGTGCTTAATTTTCACTAGGATCAAGGATGTTTTTTCCAAATGCCAATTTCACTATTTCTTGTTGCAAACTTCAACACTCCCTCTCAACAAGAAAGGAATGCCCTTGCATGTGACATGCAACTCCATGCATTTCACATGCAACCCCGTGCATGCGACACCTCTCTAGTGTTTCTCTCACATGCAACCTTTGCATGCAACACTTCCAAAACTGAATAGCCTCCAAAAAAATGAATCAGTATAATGCATCTTTCATCAAAGTCTTATGACTTCTGTTGGTACAAACTGCACATGTCTTCTGGATCCACTGCGTTGTTAAGCTATGCATCCATGCACTCTGCACTTGATGTCAACTGTGATCCGTGCTCCAGTATCTGACACTGTCACTTTGATTTCATGTCCTCACAACATCTAACAACATCAATCCAATTGATCATGCTACTGTTGTACTATCGGCTCCTCGTAGCCAGGTTCGATTAATGAGATCCACACCATCTCAGTGAATCCTGCCCAGAAATTTCTTAGTATTGTTCATGCATGTCGCTCGACCTCTCACCTGGTGGTATGGTTGCATTCACTCCCTCTACCCATATGGCTCGAAATTTCTCTGCATGAGTGATTTCTCCCACTCCATGATCCTCATCTTGTGGCTTCTCCACATCTTGAGGTTCACTCTTAGCTGCATGCAAATCCAGCTCCCTCTCAAGGGTCAACTGCATGGCTTTCTCACACTTCCCAACAATAGGAAGCTCTATACAAATCCCATCTGCATGAAGCCTATAGATATTCTTCACTGGAATCCAAACCTTCTTGGCTTGCCTTTTTTCTTTGTGTCATAGGAAAACTTTTCCTTCACTAAAGACAACATCATAGCCTCTATCCTCTAACATTTTGACTGAGACTAATTTTTTCTTAAAACCTCGTATATGCATTAAATCTTTAAAAAAAAGGAGTTTACTTGACACCCTCTGAAAGGTAATGGTACCAATGCCAGTAGCACTAAATCGTCCATCTTTGCCCAACTCAATATGCATCTGGAGATCTTTCTCCTCCAAGTCACTAAAAATTTTCTTATCTCCCATCATGTGAAACGAAGCACCACTATCCAAGTACCACCCCAATCCTAATGCACTTGGCACCGTGCATGCGATCAATGAGAAGTCAAGCTCAAATTGTGAGGCAAGAATCTCACCAGCTACAACTCCAGTAACCATCTTGTTATTCTTCTTTTCTGGACAATTTGTGGAAATATGTCCATGCTCGTGACAGTGAAAACACTTCACTTTGGACATGTTGTGCTCCTTCCATCTTCACCAGCCTTAGATTTAGAATGGAATTTCTTCGCCTTCCCTTTCTTTTCCTTGGAATCCAAAGAAAAATCCTCTTCATCATCATGATTTGATAAAGAGCCATTTCTGGTGTTTTTCCTGAACTCCTCTTGCACCAGATCCAACCACAGTCGTTCCCAATCTGGTAATTTTTCCCATCTGTTGATAGAGTCTTCATAACTGTGCCAAATCTTAGGAAGTCCCAAGAGAGACAAACTCACCAAATCATCATCATAAACACTTATTCCTACACTACCAAGCTCATCCCGACATTGGAGAAACTTTGTTAAGTATACCAGAATAGTTTCATTCTTTTCCATATTTCTCTTCTTGAGTTTACCTTTAATCGCCAATTTTCTATGGTCATTGCTGCTCTAAAATAGATCTATGAAAACCTTCCACATGGAATATGGTGTGGCTTTCCCATGAATTTTTGAGACAATGTGGTCTCATACTCCTTCCAATAGAATCCTCTCGCCTTTTCCACTTTCTTTTTCCATGCATCAAGTAATGCAGCATCTATCGAAGTGGGCTTAGGAACATCATTGTCAATGAATTACTTCAAGCCATTATTTTCTAGCACCGCCTCCAACCTGTCCTTCCAATAAATTTAGTTCGAGCTTCCCTCGAGTGCATACTCTAACTGCAAGCCATTGAAAGCCATTTCGATGTTAAATTAGTGGTAGCACCAAGAAAGTATCTCTACAAATTTGAATTCTTTCAACCAATAAACTTAGCTCTTGCTTCAAAACTACAATATCACATGCTCCGATACCATGTAGAAATTTAATAGAATATGTATTTCCTAGATTCTCGTGATCTAACAATTATATGCCACTATCAAATACAAAATCGCTTCTACAAAATCTTTACATAATTTGAACAAAAATCGCCAATCACAATATCATGAAGAAAAATCAATCACACGTAACATGGATAATTTTAATGGGAAATCATAAAGCTAAAAAATCCACTATATTCCATTATGTATATATCCTCGATCATGAAAAAATTACATACAAAGCTCCAATCCAAGAGCTCTCAGTACACTAGCTAATTGTATCACACTGTCATACAAAAATCGGCAAGTTTCTTAGCCAATTTACTGTCTCCAGAGAACCTGCCACCACTACGCAATCCCAATTGATAGAAATCCCTGAATAAATGGAATCCTGCTTGCCTTAACTATGAAATCCTCATGGGCACATCCATCGTGTATGTGGTTGCATGTGTGCAACCACTAATGTCACAAATGATAGTCAAATTGTCCCTTTCACCTACACCTCAACTGGGTCTCCACTGGATCTGACATGCATGTAGTTAATAGTAGTAAATATTTAGTTGCATGTGAGGCCAGTTAGTGTGAATTAATTAATAATTAATTCACTTGATCTCTCATTAGTGTATCTTCAGTTACAACTGGCACAAATGAGCTTAACTCACTTAACTTAGTTAAACTACTTTACATTTTTCATAACTACACTTCCAACTCTGTTAAGACTACTACCTTTGAGCTTTGTTCAACAACCATGAATGGAATTTTTTGGCATGGTTCTCTCTAAGCCATTAACCATGAACGAACTCTATTTATACTATTTTTTGATTAACACCTCAATTGAGTTCAACAGTTGTCCCTCATGGTATGGATTTGAATAATAAGTGTGGCTTTCTAGGTAGGTGAATAGTTTTTATTCCATCTATGATGTGTCTCTTGCAATATATTGTAGATGGTTGTTGGCCTGGATTGATAATTCAATGCCATTTATTGAATGGATTCTCTTGAGTGACTTTAATATTGTAAAGTGGGAGGGAGGTAGGGAAGACATTTTTTTTTTCCTCTCTGGAGAAGAAAATAAAACTTGGTCAAGTTGTAAATCCATATTTTTAATATTTAATGTGAACTAGACACGAAAAATATGGATTTAAAAGGCTTATTTTTCTTGGCATAACAAGGGGGATACTGAAAGTGTGCAAGTTATATTACATGGCGTCTATTATTCAAAAGATGAAATAACCCTTTATCACCATAGTGGTTGGAGTGACCTTCCAATGTCTCTTCCTTTCAAGTTTAATGTATCCTATGTCGTCTCTAAATCTTGATGTACATTGATCACAAATGTCTTGAGTCGGGTTCCTATACCATGAGGCAATGATGAGTAGATACTATGGTGGGAGGAATCTATTTGAATAATGGTCAAGTTCCTTCATGGATGAGGAAGGTCAATTTCTAGATAGAAAAGAAGACATAACAAAAACAAATAACAAAATTAATTGAGGTGTGGATGCTTCTTGAGGAGGATATTCATAATTTCATGGTCACCCTACAAGAACATATGACTAAGGAAGACTGTATACTCAAATGAAACAAAGGATATAGAGCAAAGGGGGCCAGAATCAAGGATCATTTACAATGGACCCTCCTAGAATATCTATAGCACAAAACATTATTTATAAAAAATCACAGGATCAATAATCTAGAGGGAATTTTTATTGAGGACCTGACAAAGATCATATAATATACATTCACATTCCACTTAAAAAATATTTATTTAAAATACTCCTTTAACGAATCATGTTAGTAAGGCTTAGACCTTGATAGACAAGGATTGTTATCCCTGCAAATTTTTGGAGTAGTGAATGAGATATGCTTGGAGAACATATTAGAAGAGAATGCCCTCCTAGTGCTTAATGAGATGAAAGATGATAAGTCCCTTAGAAATATGGCCTTCCCTGTGAGAATTTTAAGATACGAAGGTTATTTTTAATGAAATTTTCTACATGTATTGGCCCTTGGGAAATGTTTACATTCTATAATAGAGGGAATATGGAATTGCGATGATCAAGATAATCCCAGAATATTCATATAGGTACACCATTAGGTCCTAGCTCCTATAAATAAATTGTTTTTCTTAATGCCTCATACAATATTATAGGGAAATCCTTAACCATAATAATCCATTGGGTTTCAACTTGTATCAATCCAAAGTAAATGGGTTCTATTGAGAAGCATTTTATTTTCGATATAGTGATTGCCTCATAGGAAAGTGTGGAATGGGAAAAGGAATCCACACATTAAATTCTTCTCTTGAAAATAGAATTTGAAAAAATAGATGACTAAGTCGATCGGTCGTTTTGACTGATATGATTTCCTAGTAAGGGGTTGGTACAAAATTATAAGTGCAAAATTCTATGTTTTCATCATCAATGTTTGAATATATTATATACCTTTTTATGAAATTGACTCTTCAACTCAATATGTCAATCAATTCCATTCCAGTCACTCTTTAACCCTCGTTTAACTCAATTATTGATAACTTTGTTCGCATTGACATACCCCATTGGGGATGGATGTGCTTATACTTTTATACTGCTTGTATTCATGCTTACAATTATGCCGAATTATGTGCCTAGACAATTTTGACATACTAAAATCCCCTCTACCTATGGTTTATTATCCAAAGCTTTCTAGATTGATTGTTACCCTTATGAAACCTTGCTAAGGTCAAGATAAATTCCTATAGAGTGTAAACCACCTTGGTGATCATGGAGTGAGGAACAAAAACTTGACATCCTTAGATCTAGAATCAAAATACTATTTGTCAACGTATGTTTTTATGGAAATATAGAACAATTGTTGTGACAATGACCCAAAATTAAATCCTACCAAGCATATTATTCCTTTATGTGGGGTTTATATGATGTGGCTATTGAATTATGATGTAGCCTTTGCGAACAATTATTAATTATAGCTATAGTGATGAAAATTTTCCACTTTAAGTGCAGAAAGATGAGACATGTTCATATTCTTTGGCATTAGCTTAAAAAAATTGGTAGCCTTTAAAAATATTTCAGATGATAAATTTGCTATTTTTTCTTTCGTTCAATCGAGAGGTTAACATACTCATGTGCATTATAATCCATGGATAAGGGTCTCATTCTTTCCATCATATTTATGATCCATTTTTCACGAATTTAATTCAAATAAATGAGACTTAATGAACGTGCCAAAATTTTTTGATGGGACACCTACCCTTTAGAACTGGTAATTAACCTAAAGGAAATATTCAGTTTCTAATATAAGCCCCCTTGGGAATGTTTCTTGAATTATTTAAAAAAAAAAATACTTATTTTAATGGAAGATTTCATTTCCTGCAGAGTGGGAAGTTTCCATAAATGGGCTTGCTCAAATTCAAAGGAAGGAGGAATAAATATGGTTTTCCTTTATTACTTCATAATCCTAGTGAAGCTCCACTGCACCTGAACTTCAATAGCTAAATTGATAATTTTTCTAATGGTACATTGGTTCCATGGAGAGGATAACATACTCATGTGGCATGATAAGCCATGGAAAAGGGTCCTATCCTTGCAGTGATTTTCCCAATCCATGCAGCATGAATTTCATTTAGAGTAGTGAGACTGAACGAAATTGTGAGACAACTTTCACAGAACAACTATGCTTCTGAATTGTCAACAAAGCCAAAGGTAACCCATAATTTGAAATGAAATCCCTTATGAAAACAACTGAAGAAGTTCGAAAAATAATTTTTTATTTCATTAGAAGATATCATTTCCCACCAAGTGTGAAGCCACCCCAAACTCGTTCATTTAGATCGATATGGGAGATGAAGAGATATTTCTTTCACTAACTACTCCATAGTCCTAAAAAAACTCCACCCATCCATGAAATTTAGTGACCCTCTCCCCACATTAGTGGTAGTGAATTTAACATTGAGGTAACAACTACTTTTTAGAAAATATCATATGGCCATTGTTTTTTCAACTAAACCCTATGTGTAGTAGATTTTTATCTACTCTAGAATCTGGATCGATATTTATATTCGTCACGGATCCATGCTAGAGCCAAAAATAAAGTCTTGTGTTTCCAAAAATTTGGATGAAATCAAGACAATAGAGTTTTTATCACAACTACAAACCAAATAAAATTTGTATTCATGGAAACCAATCATAATTAGGTTTTACTTAAGTAAACCGGGCACAATTAACATTTCCATCAAATGAGAAAAAAATGAATTATTTTTTCTTATTACCGACCACAAAATAATGATTTTATAGAAATTATGTAATAAAACTATCTGCAAGTAATAAAATCCGAGATGTATTGTTTGTACACAGAACCTCACTCGGGATATCAACTTACAAAACGTTGTCTCAATCAAAATCTCCCTTTCCATTGTAGCAACATTAACATCTCCTATATTTCAATATTTCTACTTAAAACCAATGATTTAATATCTACCATTTCAAAAAATACAACAACGAAACCTCATGGCATCATCTTGAACATTCTCTTTTTAAAATCCTAACCAAGAAACAAATTATCATTTTCTTTTGTACCCCAAAAATTGGGGGTTTGAACAGCGTAAACACAACTTAAAATAGAAGTTCTGATATCATAAATGTACCAAAATAATATTACAAGTATATGGAGAAATGCAAGAAATGTTTATTGTGTAGGACTAGTTGAGCTTCAGATGTAAAAAAGTATCTAAATGAGAACCTTTTAGTGGCATTCATAGTTGCCATCATCAACTGGATCTAGAATTCAGAAATAAATTTATTGTTCAGAGAAGAGTGAAGCTCTTTAGTAAGAGTATCAAGAGGTTTTAATTTTTCGATAGCTCCGCCAAAGTTTTAGGAGTGAAAATTAAAAAATAGTATATATCATTTTTTTAAATAATAAAAACTAAGGATTTTAAAATTGGAAGTGTATTCATAAAATGTGTAAGGGTTTGAAGTAAATATAGCACTCAGCAAGCATTATTATCAGTGTATTTTGTTGGGCAGACACTCTACAATCCATTGTGGAGTAGGTTTGAAGAAAAATCTAAACACGTAAATACTAAACATTTTTAATCTAATGTCACCCTATTTAAAAATTAATATAATTATTATTATGTATAAATGCAATATAAATTTAAAATATGAAAAGGTTACGAACACTTAAAAACTCCTATGGTAAATAAATATAAATATAAATAAACAAGATGTATAGTAAATAATAAAAAATATTTTTATACTTACTCCATAGGTATGGTAAATAAATAAAAATATAAATAAAGTAAAAGTATGGTAAATAAATAAAACCTCGTTTTATATTTACTCCATAAGATAAATACCATGGGCCAAATATAATATTTATAAAAGAGGTATGGTAAATAAATAAAATATAAATAAACCATAGATATGGTAAATAAATAAAACATCTTTTTATATTTACTCCATAATCCTCTTTATATTTACGAACACTCAAAAAAGAGGTTTTATTTAAGTAAATCCTATGAGCCAAACACCATGGCCGAAATTATTATTAATACCCTGCAAAAAAAAAATTTATTAACCCTAATATTAATATTAAAATTATTATTATTATTATTATTATTATTATATTCATATTAATATATTATAATATCAATATTATTAAATTTAATAAATTTGGATTGATAAAATATTAAAATTGTTATATTATAATATATATCAATATATCACGATACATGTCAACTCAAAATATATATGGGAAGGAAGAACAAAGACATAGGGTGATAGAGGTGGAAAGATAGGGGGAGTGAAAAAGGAGAGATGGAGATAAACTGAAGGAGATAGGAGAGAAGTAATGGAGGGAGAGAGAGAGAGGGAGAGGAGTGAGAGAGTTAGACAAGGGTAAGAGAGGGAGAGGGATACACAAAGATGGAAGGGGGAGAGAGAAAATGAGAGAGGGATGGAGATAGTGAGAGGATTGGAGGGTAGAGAGAGAGAGAGAGAGAGAGAGAGAGAGATGGGGGAAGAGAGAGGGAGGTTGTAGAGAAAGGGAGAGAGAGGACTTGAGAGAGCAGAGGAGAGAAAAAGAGATTGAGAGATTGAGTTGGAGTGGGAAAGAGGGGTGGGAAGAAGGAAGACATATAGAGTGAAACGTGGAGAGAGAGAGGGAGTCATAAGGGCGATATGGAGAGAGAGTGTGTATGTTTTGAGGGGAGATAAATAGACAAATAAGGATAGATGAAGAGAAGGAGAGAGTATGTATGTTGATGACATGGATGATGAATTGTAAGATTTCTTAATATTGTCTTGCTTGGTACACTTTATTATGATGGAGAAATCATTTCACTTGATGATCTATCTTTCACATTGGTTAGAGGTGGATGGTACGCAATGACACATATCTCTCTCTATATGGACATGAATAACACATTTTGGATAACATTTTATCAAAATATTCTTTTAATTATCTTCATGATGATGTAGAGGGTTCAAGTAGTCTCTTCTTGCTACACGTGATTTGAAATTCTTCTTGGGGAAAATTAATATATGGTATAACATGATTTTATGTTCATGAGGTCAATTCCTTTGTTCATATTGAATAATTGTAAGCATGGTACAATCTGGTATGTTGTATATTACACACAAATGTGGATTTCCCTAGCCTTCTGGGTTGATTTCATACTTGTCATACTCTTCTTCAAGCATGTACCCCTTCTTAATCAATTTTTTTTGGACATGGATTACTTCGTATATTGATTGATGGTGACACATGACTTATTTGATTCATTGTTCCTTGGATCTAGCACTCGAACACATGTTGAGAGATGGTCTGATGCTATTGTTTAATGAGGGGTCACCCCCTCCCTACATGGAAATAATTGGGCATTAATGGATTTGGTTCCTTTTACCTCTACCCACTCCCACTTAGAAATTAATTTGAGTGTGGTTGGAAGAATATATAGAAAACAATGACCCCTAAAAAACTAGTAAATTTATGGCATACCAGCAAATCATAAAAGGAATTTAATTAAGGGTGGTACTCCACTCAGAGTTTGAAGTTGGTATTTTAAGATTCCATGGTCCTAAGGAGCATATCATAAAGAAAGGAAGAGATAACCCATTTCTACAAGAATTGGATCCTCATGCTCTAGAGTTGTATGAAGACAAATATATTCAATTTGGTGGAGATAATCTCCAAAAACTTTGTAATATTCCTAAAATTGAGCTTTTAACTAAATGGAATATTATAGATTGTTTTGTCACTAGGTAGGTGAATAAACGGGTAGGGAGGCCCATAAATCTCCTTAGCAGCAATAAAAACACTTCAAGTGTGAAAGGAGACCTTCTAAGCAGCTAAATAAAGTACCTTTGAGTATGAACAGGGGTTGGATCATGTTGAATAGGTCAACTTTGACCAAGTCAACAATGCTATTATGGAGGAGTGGACATTAAATGAGGAATAACGCAGTTTTGGAGGGAGATTGTTTGCATGGAGAAAATGAACTAATTGAGTGGGGCCAAGAGTAAGGAATATCATAACTTATATAAGGAAGAGGATGGAAGCCATATGGGTGATGTTTTCTAAATTTTTATTTTTTATGTGGTCTATTTAGACTTCTTGCATTCTTCAAATGTATAGTTGAGATTGATGTGTTGTTTAGCACCGGGCGTTCCCGAGCGGGAATCCCACCTCTTTCCTTGATAGGCCTCTTGGGAGAGTATTGCTATATCATTTCCAAACATCCAACAATATATACAAGCTTCAGTCTTCAGCTACAGTGCATTTTCTACAGAATATTGTGTTGTGTTGCAAGGTGTTGCAGTGGAGGGTTCAGAAACGCACTTTCTGAGCTAGTTTTTCATAGGAGGAAATATTCCTTCTCTTGGGAGATCAACAAGGAGGGATTCTGAGCACATTTCAAGTCATTGGCACCATTTTAATCTATTCCCATCATTTACAGCAAATATTCAGCTGGGAATTATGTTATTTTGGAGGGCAGTTTCAATGGAGGATCTATTGGCTCTTTTAGAGTGTTTTCCTGTAGGTGGAGGGTTTAGCGTTTCATTGGAGGAGACCCTTGAGGAGATCTACATCAGATCTATATTATTTCAGCCTTCTATTTTTTAGGAACTTTATTTTGCAGTGACTCTTCAGTCCTAGGGCTGTAGATCACCATTTGTATTTGGGTGTATTTCTGGAAACCCTTCCTGGGTTCCCTTGGAAAGGTGCCTAGGAGGCTAGATCTTCACTCGTAGCCTTATTTGAGCTATATAATGGCATATCTACATTTACCTATCTTTATGCAGTATTTTATGCCCTAAAATTGCACTGTCATAGCTCAAGCTATTTTTATGGCAGTTATTTTCCATGTATTGACATATTTTCTTGTGGAGAGTTGTTTTGTATTGCTTAAATGACTTGATCCTCAAGATATTGTGCCTATTATTTTCTGATATGTTCAATAAGATGGTTATACATTTGTCTCATATCATGGTGTGTTGATTTATTCACTTCTATTTCCAGTTTTGTGTTCATATATTGTTGCTTCCCCATTTGGGAATATTACAGTGGTATCGGAGCATAATCTTGGCTCAGCCTGTGCATTAAACCAATATGTCACCATAAGGAGAATTTTATCACAAGAATAGGAGAATTATAGAGGAAACAAATACAAGACTAATTATTTCAAGGAAGAGAGGAAGAGGGGATGTCAAAGCTTCTTTTTCAAACTATGCAGATAATCAAGGGAGATATCAAGAAGATGAGAAGAGAGATGTGTAGGGAATCTCAAAGGGGGTTTGAATATGAAGCAAGCCCTAGATTTTTACATGATGGGTGTGATCATGTAGCCACACATTATGACCCATAACATAGTATTATTCCCATATTGAATGAAAGAAATATGGAGGAAGAAGATGCACCAAAGGAGGAGACTTTGAGTGACTATCTTCAGGAGTATGAATCTCAATCTTGGAGATTAAAGGAGAACTTGAACTTCCAAGAGTTTTTCCAACTGAAGGAGGAGAGAAGACCCAACAATCACAACAAAATAAGAACAGGTAGATTCTTTCTACCAAATTTTTATGGCTCATCCAAATTCATAGCCAAAGATTGGATAGATCAGTTAGACAATTATTTGCATCTACATCAAGTTTCAGAAAAGGAAGCCCTTAGGATAGAAGCACTGCATATTAAAGGTAAGGCTAGTACTTGGTGGTTTTGTGAATATTATTCATTTTATCATTAAAATATAGCTACTTATGTAAGATTCACTAAGAGATTAGTGAAGAGATTTGATGTAAAACAATCTGAGATATATTTGATTGGGCTAGCAAAACATAAACATTCAAAACCCTTGCATGAGTTGGAAAGATCCATTCCACCAACTCCACATCATATTTCTATTACGGGAGATAAAAACCTATATGATACCTTTCCAAGGGGAAGATCATCATTGCAGGAAAAACTTCCTTCTCAAAGGGAATACATGGGGATTCCTCCTTCAAGGGAAGACCAAGATGTATGGTCTCCCATTGTTGATGAGGCAGTCTCAACTATTAATGAAGAGGAAGAGGAGAAAATATGTAACAACATTTTCACTTCAAGAGAAGAACCATCACCACATGGGGATGGGCATGAAGCTATTACTGCAGGAGGAGGACTTTTTGCATCTTTGCAAAAGGTTTCCAAGGAGCATCATGTGACAGTAGTGATGGGAAGTAACACCTTGATCAAAGGAGGAGAAGGATGGGTGGATCAACACCAAAGGATGGGGAGCATGCACCTTTTTTTATTTCAAGGGATTTATGAGGTTGATTCATGTAGTGAAAGGAGGGAGAAACCATTCCACTCACCTATACAGTTTACATCATATTTTGATATATATTTACACAGAGGCATTCCACTGGGGAGACCCCCTAATTGGAAGATGAATAAACAGTTCTCTCAACATGGTGTAGAATTCATATATGTGGATAGGGAAGGAGGCTTGGAAGGAGCTAGCACAGTGCAAAGAACCTTTGATGCATTCAAAAGAGAGGTGAGCAATTTTCTGATGTGGACATTTCCATCTCCCACTCAAATATTTGTGTTGAAAAATTATGATTCAGAAATCTATGATGCCATGAGCATGGTGTCAAACAACTACTCCTTATCTTTGGAGCAAAAAATGACACCTCCAGACATGAGGAGGATTTATAAATATGACAAGAGATTATTGACACTATTGTATGCATTGGCCAAACTATATGTTGGCCAAACTATGGAAGTTTGGGAGGAAATACACCTTTTAAGAGGAGGTATACCTCCATTTACTTCAATCTTGTCTTCGGAAATATCAGTTGCAAGAGAGCCAACAAATGTGGGGTAACAGTACTCCAACATGTGTCTTTGACATTGAGCATGTCAAAGCAGAGAGTTATGATGGGACATGAGCTGCATTTCATATTTCTATAGCGTTGTCATTGTTGGGAAGCCTAGATCCTTATTGCGAGCCCCAACTACTGGTGGAATATTCCAAGAACATCTTCACATGTAAGGGTGTTGATGGGAAATTGATAGATGGGAGGTATAGAGTGGTTGATGGAGTCATTTATGTCCATGATCAGATCTACTTGAATAGATAATCAAAGCTCAAGGATAAACTCCTACAGGCATCCTATGAGATATTACTTTCTAATCCCACTGGTTTCATTATAGCATACCATACTATCTTGGAGGGATTCATGTGGGAAGAATTCAAAGAGGAGATGCACTATCATATGAGGAATTTTATAGATTACTCATAGGATGAGGAGAAACATAACTCTCAGGAAGAGTTATCATCACCACCTCCTTACTCATCGGGTGTGAGAGGGATCTTATCCATGAGATACCTCACTAGCTTGAACCAAGTGTATGGTAAGGGTTGTATTTCTAAGCATCATGATATACCTACTATATAATTGCATTTTATTAACACTCATATATGGGGAATTTCTCTAAGTGGGTGTATTCTTTCTTACATGCTTCATGGGCTACTTGGGGCCATGAGTAATGATGATGTTAACCATTCACTAGAATATTTTAGGGAGATGATGTATTCTTCATGGTGTGATTCATTAAAACCCACCATCATACACCTTCTCCAAGCATGCAGGAAGAATGGGGCAGAAAACAAGTGGTGGGGAAAACACTTGTTATATCATATTCCATGGTAGTTAGGAGAAAAACTATGTTGGTTGGACAGAGGGACCATTGTCCTTCACCTTTAATACACATTGCAGCTAGAATGACTTTGATTATGATTCCATATGTTGATTATGTGCTTATATTTGTTGGGAACATGATTGGAGGGAAGGCACACTGGTTGGATGTGTCCATGGAGAATGAAATTTCCCACACTTCTTGTGCTTCATGCTTCAAGGGGAGCATGGGAGATAATATGGCCACTATAGTAGATAAATTGTTTCTTTATGAGGTGAGCCATATGTTTGTTTGGAGCACTTGGGATATGCCTCTCATGGACATTTGGGAGGAACGCTTCTATGAATTACCATGTTGGAAGGTGATTCATTTCATTTGGATGATAGCATGGAGTTGGGAGCCTGTCATTGGGAATGAAAACCCTTATTCTTGTCATCACTCATACCTTGAAAAGAAAATTAGACAACAAGAAGGTTTCCATATCGACTTTCCATTTTCTAATGATGAGAGCCATTTGGTTTATCCATCAAAGGCTGACTTGCACTTTTGGAAGGAACCATTGGGAGAGAGAACTATTGTTGTAGAATATTTGAAGAAATCGTGGAATTTATTTTATGAAGAGGCCACAAGAGGAAGAGGGGAGAATTTTTCTCAACCCTTACAGTTTCTTTAGGACAAGCAACATTTTGGAGGGGAGGACTATAATATTCCTAAAAATTAGTTGTTATCTAAATGGAATATTATAGATTGTTTTTTCACTAGGTAGGTGAATAAATGGGTAGGGAGGACCATATATCTTCTTAGCAGCAATAAAAACACTTCAACTGTGAAAGGGGGCCTTCTAAGTAGCTAAATAAAGCACCTTTGAGTATAAACAGGTGTTGGATCATGTTGAATGGGTCAACTTTTACCAAGTCAATAGCACTGTTATGGAGGAGTGGGCATTAAATAAGGCACAACATAGTTTTGGAGGGATATTTTTTGCATGGAGAAAATGACCTAATTGAGTGGGGAGAAGAGTAAGGAAGCTCAAAACTTATATAAGTAAGAGGATGGCATCCATATGGGGGATTTTTTTTAGATTATTATTTTGTATGTGGTCTGTTTAGAATTTTTTCATTCTTTAGTTGTTTAGTTGAGATTGTTGTGTTGTTTAGCACCCGTTTTTCCCGAGCGGGAATCCCACCTCTTTCCCTGAGAGACCTCTAGGGAGAGTATTGTTCTATCATTTCCACACATCTAGAATTCTGGCCAAGCTACAGTCTTCATCTACAATGTAGCTTCTGCAGAATATTGTGTTGTGTTGCAGGGTGTTGCAGTGGAGGGTTGAGAAACCCACTTTCTGAGCTATTTTTTCATAGGAGGAAATATTCATTCTCTTGGGAGATCGTCAAGGAGGGATTTTGAGCACATTTCAAATAATTTTCACCAGGCCAATCTATTCCCATCATTTACAGCATAGTTTCAACTGGGAATTGCGTTATTTGGAGGGCAGTTTCAGTGGAGGATCTATTGGCTCTTTTAGAGTGTTTTCCTGTAGGTGGAGGGTTCAGCCTTTTATTGGAGGAGACCCTTGGGGAGATATACATCAGATATATGTTATTTTAGGCTTCTATTTTTCAGGAGCTTTAGTTTGTAGTGACTCTTCAGTCCTAGGGCTGTATATCACCGTTTGTATTTGGGTGTATTTCCGGAAATCCTTCCCTGGTTCTCTTGGAAAGGTGTCTAGGAGGCTATATATTCACTCCTAGCCTTATTTGAGGTATATAATAGCAGATCTACATTGATATATCTTTATGCAGTAGTTTATGCCCTAAAACGATGTTGCCATAGCTCAGGGCATTTTTATGGAAATTATTTTCCATGTATTGACATATTTGCTTGCAGAGGCTTGTTTTGTATTTCTTGAGTGACTTGAACCTCAAGATATAGTGCCTATTATTTTCTAATATTTTTAATAATATGGCTATAAATTTTTCTCATATCATGTTGTGTTGAATTATTCACTACTATTTCTAGTTTTCTGTTCATATATTGTTGCTTCCCCGTGTGGCAATATTACAAACTTTGTCCATGCAATAGGTAAGTTAAAGAATCCTTTCCATTGTTAATGTTTAAAATGTTTGATGGCCTCCTACGTATTAGATTGTTAATTATGTTCTTTTAACCCATTCCTTAAAGTTTCCTTTGGTTTGAATCTACAATGTATCTTGAATTCAATGTATTTTACAAAAATATTTAGAATTTGAAAAATATTCACTACTATCCCAAGACCTTTAATGATTTTATTGCTCTGTTGTATAAATTATATCTGTGAAGTAGTGCCCCAAGTTCTCCCTCATAATTGTGGTCTCCTTCAATTTTATTGGTAAATATATATATATATATATAAGTAATAATGGAAGCTACATACATAGATATGGAGGTACTAAGCTAACCATTCCTTGCTAAAACATATTTTTGATAGGTTATTTATAAAAGAAATAACCTTCCAAACTACTATAAATGGCCTCAACACTACCATCAAGGTTAGGGTGAATAGATAATACCCTAGTTATATATTTTTTAGGTACCCACACCTTCGATGATTTTGGTCACCTCATAATTCTGGTTAGAGTGAAAAAATATTATCATCTAGATGTAAAACCATACACGATGCTTGATATAAAGGGCATCATCCTTGATAATGTAAAAATTTAAAATTATTATCATAATTCACTGAAATAAGAAGTCGAAGACGGAATTATTTTTTTTGGATTCTAGTTCCATGGTAGAAGTGAATTGGGCACCACTTAACAACAAATATGAATATCCAATTCAATTATTTCCATTTTTATTCAATTAAAATAGTTCTAACTATTTAGAGAAATAGTTTCAGGTAAATTGTGTGGTGGGACAATAATCTAACTTAGTGATCATCAAGTTAATTGATCAATAAACAAAAAATATCTAGCGCATGCAGAGAATTCGAGGTCCCCAGATATGGTGGAGATTTCGAGGTAGTATAACATCAGTTGTAGAATATTCTTGAGTGTACAAGTGTTGCATGTAGTCAGATATCCAACCTGTGGAATTGTGCAATCAATTGGAAGAAAATTCCTAAAAAATAGGGGCCTAATTCATGAGGATTTACGCAAGTAAATAGGGGCTCAAGTAGAGGAAAATTGTGACCAATTTTGGGACAGAGATTCTCATTGAGAAGGGATAAATGTTATTTAGTTTCAAGTGGAGCTCAGAAAGAGCAAGAAATTGTAATATATTCTATATTCATCTGATTAATGCAAGCAAACTTAAGGGGTTTTTACTAGCTGGTTTCCCCTAGATAAATCTGTGTATTTGTGCATGTGATTGATGCATGTTTGTGAATATTTCTATAAATTGTGAATTTATATCTAGAGAGTAGTAGAGTAGAATTATGTCTCTTGATTTAGATTAAATTTATTAACCAATTTCAATTATATCACCATATTTCTTCATGGTACCAGAGTCGGATTCACATTAGAACAATAATTTCAAAGTTGTTCCTAAAGAGGTTTGAATTTGCAGCTTTAGTGTAGCATGATTTTTTTAGGTTTGGGAGAATGACATTCAATGAAATGAGATTGGATTATTCCTTGGAAGGAATCTCGAATTTCATTTACTGGAAAGACCACTTGGAGGCAGTGATTGATGACAATGGATTGTTGTATTACATCAAGACAAACATTCAAAAACTAGGATCAGGTGATCTCCGAAACCTAGCCCAATGGAAGAAATATGTAGCCAAGGCGAGGAGAATAATATTGAAGGGAGTGAGAGAACACATTATCTCAAATATCCATGGAAGAAAAACACCTTTTCAATGTGGAAGTCACTAAAAAAGGTATTCAAGAATATCAACGGCCATAGAAAATTGGGCCAAATAGAAAATTTGAAACATCAAGATGCAAAAGAATTATACTATTCTTCAGTATCTCCCAATATTGATCTTGGATGGGTTGGTGTGAATTTTTTACAAGATGATTCGGTGAGCCTAGCTCTTCTAGGTCCTCCAAAAAGCCAGCATATCTCTGAGGACTTTCTGAACGAGAGAGAGAAATTACCAAATTGGGAATGATTATGGTTTGATTTGGTACAATAATAGATCATGGTAAATACCAGAGATGGAATTTTATGAAAGGGAGAGGATGAATAAAATTTTTGATTGATTGAAGAGGGAAAGAAGGTAAAGGGGAAGAAATATCAAAGCAAACAAGAATCCAGCGAAGGGGGCAAGAAGAAAGACTTTCCCAAAATAAAATTCTTCGATTGTCATGAATTTGAGAAAAGCTAAAACAAAAGACTCCTATAGCGTATGTGAGGAGGCCTACCACTAGATGAACCTCCATCAAGAAACACAATGCACCAACATACCTCCTGCAAGAAGAAAATATCTTGCTACAGGAGGGAGAGAGCATGCTATAGTAGGGACATAGAATGCTACAATAGGGAAAGAATGTACAAATGGAGGAACAAAATGTGCAACAACAGCTCGAAGAGGTAGAAGCCTCCCAAATAAACTTTGATAAAGACTTCCCAGAGCTTCCATATCCTATCCCACAACCTAGCCTAGCGTCTTAATATAAATTCATTGAAGGAGGGAGACTGATTCCTGAAAAAATCACAATCCCACATCTATATGAGCTGGAAATAGAGAGAGGGTGCACCCAAAAATGGATGTATATTTCCAAATCAAGGAATGTGGGAGGTGTGGGGTTAATGGAAGATAGATTCATTGAAATGGGAAAATAGTTAGCTAATGTGACGCTCAGAGATTTTATTATGAAATAATATTTGCAAGCATAAAACATGAGGTTGAAGGAGAATTTACAGGAGAAATAAACCCAACTTGCCACTATGGAAAGTCTCTATATGGAGGCCATGCAATAAAAAAAACCTTTCAAGTTCTACAAAATTTATCTCGAGGAGAAATGGTTACAATTACAAATAAGAACCTTAGCTCAATATGGTTCCCTACCATTTCAAGACTATAGGAAGTTTGTTTAATTTTGCAAGAAGTTTAGTACAGATGAAAGGGTGAAGATACATGAGTTTTATACACATAGCCTCATGTTGATTGATATTAACCATTGGGATCCTAATTCCATACTAATTGACATAAAATTGATGGCATTGGCATCATGGCTAGCACATGAGGAAACAAGAGATTAAGAGGTAAATATAATAATGGTAAGAGAAGAGAAGGAACCTATACAAATAAGGTCGGAGCTATTGAGACTCAGGGAAATCCTTAGCAATTATAAACTCATCTCCAATGATATTATGATGGCACCTAGCTACATTGAAACCCAAGAACAAGCAATTTAAGATTTCAAAGATACCTTTAGGTTGCTAGGAGAAAACAGTCTGCAATATTTCCAAAGGAGGTGGCATGCTTTTTACAACTCAACTTGAAAAACAGAGAATACCACACTCATGATAGACTGAAAACTGCATTGGAAAAGACACCCTTTTATAAAAGAGCTATTCAAAGAATGAGAATTCAATGAATAGGGTTGAAACTCTGTCCACCTTTGATACTGGGACTACGTGAAGGAAGAATCCCATAAAAATCGTAGAAGGAGTGGATTGAAGTTGAAAATAATGCAGGACTCTACCCACTAGTGAGCACTTCATATGAGGTACCCTAGGATGTCAGTGAGGCCACCAGGGCCATGGGAGATATGATCAAGGATGATTGAGTTGCTGAGAGGAGGAGAAACCATTTCAGTAGGGGGTAATGATGAGGCTCACCAATAGCTACAATATAAAGGGTCATAATGCTATCCTCCAAATTATTAACTATCTCTTTCTATCATTTATTTAAATTTTGTTATATTATGCTTAGTGAGAAGGGTGAAATATGTTTTCCATTTCATGTAGCCTAATATGGCTTAATTGCAGGGAATGGAGTAGTTTTTGACACAATTTCCCTATAGGCACTCAAAGTAGGAAACAAGGAGAAATTGTACGGTGGTTTTCCACCACCTTAACTCCCTCAATTAGCCCAAGATCACATCAAGATCTCTCTAATCATCGCAAGGTCATTGCCAGCCAAGCAAGTGAAATTCACGAGGAGATAAGCTCCACCCTTATTGTGTTTTAAGATACAATATTCATATTTTGTAGGGAGTTTTTGGTATATACCCTCTTGTATAAATAAATATGTATAATATCTCATTAGGATTGGAGTTTTGTTTTCAACTAGGTAACTGTTGAGTTCAACAATTATTATTTTTTTTAGTTGTCTGATGTGTTAGACCATGATTAAATGATAATGATAATTTTCTATTTGGTTCATTACTAAGTTAGTTTCCAAAGGCTGAGGCTCTGAGGTTTGGGCCCAACACACTCGCCAGGCACCTTTTTTTCAGATCTTTTTTTAGTTTCTTTCATTTCAGTAGAAGAGTAATCCATAAAACTGTGATTGTAGCCTCTACCTCATATCTCTCATGGGAGCATGCATACAAGGACTTCCAACCATAACCCAAAAACATCTTGGTTATGATTTTTTCGAAGAACAAAAGTGTGATTTTCTTATTCTTCGTATGATTATTGTAGCTTAGAAGTTGGTTTGTTGCTTGGATCATAATTTTGGCATATATTAAATAGAATTTATTTTCAACTCATCTTTTCCACGACTAGTTGTTTTAGTTTGTCATTAATAAATGAATGGATGTGTGTAATGATTGTAGGGATATTTCAATCTACAAGAAAGGACACCTTCAACACCTCTACATTAGACTCCATCACTCCTTCCTCCAACCTCCAAATTTTTCAATCAAAAATATATTTTATGAGGTCATTTCCCATGACCACCATGAGCAGCTCTTCTAGTGAAAAATAGGCCTACAAGGGGCATTAAGCTTGGATGGAGGTGTTGGTCACCCTTCACTCACTTTCCTTCCACCTTCCCACACCTTTATCCGCTCATGTTAACCTCTTAAACCTTATCAACATCCTTCCTGTAGCAATATAGGGCTTCCTGTAGCATACCTGTAGGTCCTCATTCTCCATCGATTTTTGGTCATTGCTACACTCGAATATATTTTAAGATGTTATTGACCCCCCGTTATGGATTCATGACCAGTAGAGACTTCTAAGCCATTCCAAACCTTCCTTTTTCCTTGTTGCAAAATATAATAAGATTAGCTTTTCTTTCATCACAGATTTAGCACAAAAGGATGGTTATTTACATGCAAGCATGAGATTGTTAAATAGTAGATAGAATTTTGACTTGTGGTTTGGTAGGGAATTCAATATATGGCATTTTATTTGATAAAAAAATATTTGATAGCTACAAAGATGATTGAAAAAATTTGTACTTTCTTTTCTACAAAATAGGTTAGTTTTTTCCTATTCATGATATTTTTACAATAGCATTTGCAAGTTGAAGTTTGTTGAGCCGCTAATATGACCACTTTTTAACACCTATTTCATCCATTTCTACTCTTCTTTATCATGTAATTTATCATAATTTATCATATAAATCCATTTTATAATTATTTATGCTCTTATGGATAAATATTATTTCTTCTCCTTTTTTTTTAATAAATTGATGATTATTATGCATAATTTTATCAATGATGATTTATTAATATATTTTGTAACAGCACTCACCATTTTATCCTCCAAGATATTTTCTATATTGCAGATTTGATCTCCAGCACATCATTATATATTCCAACTCAAAAATTCATTGGAATAAGAAGTGACAATTTTTCAGTTCATATTATGGGAAATGGAGAAGAATCTGGAAAATCTGGAACATGAGTTTTGTCCCGAACAAACCGAATTAACTTTAGCATAGAACGGTTTTCCAAAATTCGGCCTGTATTAAGAGAAATGGAAGGTTCTTTGAGCACAATTTTCTCATATTTACTGTTGTGGTCGTCTTCCAAAAATATCTCAGCTACAAATCCAAATTCGACTTGTTCCTGTTGAAAGATTCATGGAAATATATTCTCTTGCTGATCAAGTTGTTGGGGACAATCCAATATTGTTATGAGGGATCACATTTACTATTTACATTCTCCTCTTTCTGATTATAAAAGGAGAGGCATGTATTGTCGTTGGGGGGAGGATGGATTAAACATTCCTTTTGTAACTCTGTCATTTATTATTGACTCTCATGATCAGAGAGCGACTACTGTAAACATTGAAATAGTTCTAAATGTTCAAAGAAATAGTTTCAGGAAAATTGTGTGGTGGGACAATAATATAACTTAGTGATCATCAAGTTAATTGATCAATAAACAAAAAATATCTAGCGCATGTAGAGAATTCGAGGTCCCCAGATATGGTGGAGATTCCGAGGTAGTATAACATCAGTTGTAGAATATTATTGAGTGTACAAGTGTTGCATGTAGTCAGATATCCAACCTATGGAATTGTGCAATCAATTGGAAGAAAATTCCTAAAAAATAGGGGCCTAATTCATGAGGATTTGCGCAAGGAAGTAGGGGCTCAAGTAGAGGAAAATTGTGACCAAGTTTGGGTCAGAGCTTCTCATTGAGAAGGGATAAATGTTATTTACTTTCAAGTGGAGCTCAGAGAGAGCAAGAAATTGTAATATATTCTATATTCATTTGATTAATGCAAGAAAACTTAAGGGGTTTTTACTAGCTGGTTTCCCCTAGATAAATCTGTGTATTTGTGCATGTGATTGATGCATGTTTGTGAATATTTCTATAAATTGTGAATTTATATCTAGAGTCTAGTAGAGTAGAATTATGTCTCTTGATTTAGATTAAATTTATTGACCAATAGCAATTATATTACCATATTTCTTCATGGTACCAGAGTCGGATTCACATTAGAACAATAATTTCAAAGTTGTTCCTAAAGAGGTTTGAATTTGCAGCTTCATTGTAGCATGATTTTTTTAGGTTTGGGAGAATGACATTCAACGAAATGAGATTGGATTATTCCTTGGAAGGAAGATCAAATTTCATTTACTGGAAAGACCACTTGGAGGCAATGATTTATGACAATGGATTGTTGTATTACATCAAGACAAACATTCGAAAACTAGGATCAGGTGATCTCTGAAACCTAGCCCAATGGAATAAATATGTAGCCAAGGCGAGGAGAATAATATTGAAGGGAGTGAGAGACCACATTATCTCGAATATCCATGGAAAAAAAACACCTTTTCAATGTGGAAGTCACTAAAAAAGGTATTCAAGAATATCAACGGCCATAGAAAATTGGGCCAAATACAAACTTTGAAACATCAAGATGCAAAAGAATTATACTATTCTTCAGTATCTCCCAATATTGATCTTGGATGGGTTGGTGTGAATTTTTTACAAGATGATTCGGTGAGCCTAGCTCTTCTAGGTCCTCCAAAAAGCAAGCATATCTCTGAGGACTTTCTGAATGAGAGAGAGAAATTACCAAATTGGGAATTATTATGGTCTGATTTGGTACAATAATAGATCATGGTAAATACCAAAGATGGAATTTTATGAAAGGGAGAGGATGAATAAAATTTTGGATTGATTGAAGAGGGAAAGAAGGTAAAAGGGAAGAAATATCAAAGCAAACAAGAATCCAGCGAAGGGGGCAAGAAGAAAGACTTTCCCAAAATAAAATTCTTCGATTGTCATGAATTTGAGAAAAGCTAAAACAAAAGACTCCTATAGCGTATGTGAGGAGGCCTACCACTAGATGAACCTCCATCAAGAAACACAATGCACCAACATACCTCCTGCAAGAAGAAAATATTTTGCTACAGGAGGGAGAGAGCATGCTATAGTAGGGACATAGAATGCTACAATAGGGAAAGAATGTACAAATGGAGGAACAAAATGTGCAACAACAGCTCGAAGAGGTAGAAGCCTCCCAAAGAAACTTTGATAAAGACTTCCCAGAGCTTCCATAACCTATCCCACAACCTAGCCTAGCGTCTTAATATAAATGCATTGAAGGAGGGAGACTGATTCCTGAAAAAATCACAATCCCACTTCTATATGAGCTGGAAATAGAGAGAGGGTGCACCCAAAAATGGATGTATATTTCCAAATCAAGGAATGTTGGAGGTTTGGGGTTAATGGAAGATAGATTCATTGAAATGGGAAAATAGTTAGTTGATGTGACACTCAGAGAGTTTATTATGAAATAATATTTGCAAGCATAAAACATGAGGTTGAAGGAGAATTTACAGGAGAAATGAACCCAACTTGCCACTATGGAAAGTCTCTATATGGAGGCCATGCAATAAAAAAAACCTTTCAAGTTCTACACAATTTATCTCGAGGAGAAATGGTTACAATTACAAATAAGAACCTTAGCTCAATATGGTTCCCTACCATTTCCAGACTATAGAAAGTTTATTTAATTTTGCAAGAAGTTCAGTACAGATGAAAGGGTGAAGATACATGATTTTTATACACATAGCCTCATGTTGATTGATATTAACCATTGGGATCCTAATTCCATACTAATTGACATAAAATTGATGGCATTGGCATCATGGCTAGCACATGAGGAAACAAGAGATTAAGAGGTAAATATAATAATGGTAAGAGAAGAGAAGGAACCTATACAAATAAGGTCGGAGCTATTGAGACTTAGGGAAATCCTTAGCAATTATAAACTCATCTCCAATGATATTATGATGGCACCTAGGTACATTGAAACCCAAGAACAAGGAATTTAAGATTTCAAAGATACCTTTAGGTTGCTAGGAGAAAACAGTCTGCAAGATTTCCAAAGGAGCTGGCATGATTTTTACAACTCAACTTGAAAAACAGAGAATACCACACTCATGATAGACTGAAAACTGCCTTGGAAAAGACACCCTTTTATAAAAGAGCTATTCAAAGAATGAGAATTCAATGGATAGGGTTGAAACTCTATCCACCTTTGATACTGGGACTACATGAAGGAAGAATCCCATAAAAATCGTAGAAGGAGTGGATTGAAGTTGAAAATAATGCAAGATTCTACCCACTAGTGAGCACTTCATCTGAGGTACCCTAGGATGTCAGTGAGGCCACCAGGGCCATGGGAGATATGATCAAGGATGATTGAGTTGCTGAGAGGAGGAGAAACCATTTCAGTAGGGGTTGATGATGAGGCTCACCAATAGCTACAATATAAAGGGTCATAATGCTATCCTCCAAATTATTAACTATCTCTTTCTATCATTTATTTAAATTTTGTTATATTATGCTTAGTGATCAGGGTGAAATATGTTTTCCATTTCATGTAGCCTAATATGGTTTAATTGCAGGGAATGGAGTAGTTTTTGACACAATTTCCCTATAGGCACTCAAAGTAGGAAACAAGTTGAAATTGTACGGTGGTTTTCCACCACCTTACCTCCCTCAATTAGCCCAAGATCACATCAAGATCTCTCTAATCATCGCAAGGTCATTGCCAGCCAAGCAAGTGAAATTCACGAGAAGATAAGCTCCACCCTTATTGTGTTTTAAGATACAATATTCAGATTTTGTAGGGATTTTTTGGTATATACCCTCTTCTATAAATAAATATGTATAATGTCTCATTAGGATTGGAGTTTTGTTTTACACTAGGTAACTATTGAGTTCAACAATTATTATTTTTTATAGTTGTGTGGTGTGTTAGACCATGATTAAATGATAATGAGAATTTTCTATTTGGTTCATTACTAATTTAGTTTCCAAAGGCTGAGGCTCTGAGGTTACTGGATTAGTTTATTACTCTTCATTTCAGTAGAAGAGTAATCCATAAAACTGTGATTGTAACCTCTACCTCATATCTCTCATGGGAGCACGCATACAAGGAATTCCAACCATAACCCAAAAACATCTTGTTTATGATTTTTTCGAAGAACAAAAGTGTGATTTTCTTATTCTTCGTATGATTATTGTAGCTTAGAAGTTGGTTTGTTGCTTGGATCATAATTTTGTCATTTATTAAATAGAATTTATTTTCAACTCATCTTTTCCACTACTAGTTGTTTTAGTTTGTCATTAATAAATGAATGGATGCGTGTAATGATTGCAGGGATATTTTAATCTACAAGAAAGGACACCTTCAACACCTCTACATTGGACTCCATCACTCCTTCCTCCAACCTCAAAATTTTTCAATCAAAAATATATTTTATGAGGTCATTTCCCATGACCACCATGAGCAACTCTTCTAGTGAAAAATAGGCCTACAAGGGGCGTTAAGCTTGGATGGAGGTGTTGGTCGCCCTTCACTCACTTTCCTTACACCTTCCCACACCTTTATCCGCTCATGTTAACCTCTTAAACCTTCTCGACATCCTTCCTGTAGCAATATAGGGCTTCCTATAGCATACCTGTAGGTTCTCATTCTCCATCGATTTTTGGTCATTGCTACACTTGAATATATTTTAAGATGTTATTGACCCCCCATTATGGATTCATGACCAGTAGAGACTTCTAGGCCATTCCAAACCTTCCTTTTTCCTTGTTGCAAAATATAATAAGATTAGCTTTTCTTTCATCGCAGATTTAGCACAAATAGGATGGTTATTTACATGCAAGCATGAGATTGTTAAATAGTAGATAGAATTTTGACTTTTGGTTTGGTAGGGAATTCAATATAAGGCATTTTATTTGATAAAAAAATATTTGATAGCTACAAAGATGATTGAAAAAAATTGTACTTTCTTTTCTACAAAATAGGTTAGTTTTTTCCTATTCATGATATTTTTACAATAGCATTTGCAAGTTGAAGTTTGTTGAGCCGCTAATATGACCACTTTTTAACACCTATTTCATCCATTTCTACTCTTCTTTATCATGTAATTTATCATAATTTATCATATAAATCCATTTTATAATTATTTATGCTCTTATGGAAAAATATTATTTCTTCTCCTTTTTTTTTTAATAAATTGATGATTATTATGCATAATTTTATCAATGATGATTTATTAATATATTTTGTAACAACACTCACCATTTTATCCTCCAAGATATTTTCTATATTGCAGATTTGATCTCCAGCACATCATTATATATTCCAACTCAGAAATTCGTTGGAATAAGAAGTGACAATTTTTCATTTCATATTATGGGCAATGGAGAAGAATCTGGAAAATCTGGAACATGGGTTTTGTCCCGAACGAACCAAATTAACTTTAGCATAGAACGGTTTTCCCAAATCCGGCCTGTATTAAGAGAAACAGAAGGTTCTTTGAGCACAATTTTCTCATATTTACTATTGCGGTCGTCTTCCAAAAATATCTCAGCTGCAAATCCAAATTCGACTTGTTCTTGTTGAAAGATTCATGGAAATATATTCTCTTGCTGATCAAGTTGTTGGGGACAATCCAATATTGTTATGAGGGATCACATTTACTATTTACATTCTCCTCTTTCTGATTATAAAAGGAGAGGCATGTATTTTCATTGGGGGGAGGATGGATTAAACAATCCTTTTGTAACTCTGTCATTTATTATTGACTCTCATGATCAGAGAGCGACTACTGTAAAAATTATTATGCTTGATGAATACAAGATCTTGTTTCCGTTTAATTTCTTAACTCTGGAGTAAATCCCAACGGCGTTTCACTGGTGGTTATGGGCCTGGCCCTGGTGGATTGATCTGATGTTTGTATCATTACCTTTCAATTATCATTGTGTGATAGTTTGTATTTTTTTTCATTCCATTTGCAAGTTAATTGGTTTGGTCTTTCATTGCTTATTTGATATCAATGTGTTATATTAACGAATCGTGTTGTTGTTCCTGTATGATTTAACAAGAATCTTAATTCTGTATAATTTATCTTCTTATACCTTAATAGAGCTTCATTGTTATATTTCCATTATTTTTTCATTTCACTCATTGTTCTAATTGACTGTCCTTCTGTTTGACTGTTGTTCATTTGCATATTGTTGTTCAATAGAATTTTCCATTCGATTCCATTAGTTAAGAGTTTGTTGTTCAGACTTATTAAATAGGATTTTCTGTTCAATTCCTTTGATTACAGTTTGCTGTTCATTTACATATAGAGTTTTTTTTTCATTTTAGTTGATTGATTACAAAGAGTTTGTTTTTAAGAGCTTTCCTAGTCTCCTTTCATTAGCAGCACTTAGTTCAAGATTTATTCCCATTCAATTTCTTTAAAACATGATCATCAACTGTAAAGAATAATAGGTATTGCTCCAATGTTCTCATATTGATTATCTTGTTGCTTCAATTTCTAGAGGAAAGAGTTATCATTACTGTATACTTGATTGATTTTTGCTAAGTGAATGATTGGATTTTAGAGCATTTTAGTTCATGTTGTTGTAGTTAAGTTTCATTTCCAAGCATCCGTTTACTCTTGTATTCAGAGCATTGTACTACATCTTGCAAGGCATTAATTGTAGGTTGAATTGCAGCCTCAGACAGAGTACACTCTTGAAATAAAAAATCGTACCTGGATGGATAATTAATGTGAGATAAATAGGAGTTAAAAAGACACCTTTTATACCTCAACATTTTGGTGCCATTGCCGGGGAAAGTGTATGCCATTTAGAAAGAGTGATGCATATTTGATGTTTTTCTACTAGGGAAGAATTGGGTATTAAAAACATAAGGTAAGAACCTACCTACCGAGTGAGGAACATACTCATTCATTGGCCCTCTTCACAGCAAAATTGAGTGAAATTTAAGGTAGGAATTGAAGTAGGAATTTTAGAGGTAGAATTTTTGAAAAAATCTTGTAATTCCACTAGAGTTGTGATGTAAGCACCACCCATTTCACTAACCAATCGACAGGAACATTTGAAGGAGGGTCCTTAAAGAAAAACATGAAGAACATCTTCTATTATGGTAAGGAATGGCTCACATTGCAACTTTTGTATTCCATATCAAATATCTTGGAGTGACACAAATGCACATAATTCCCCCATCGTCTCTACCAAATTTTCATGGTTTGACAAATGAAGATCCAGATACATTCTTATTTGAGTTTGAAATAATTTATAGAGGATATGATTATTGTATTAATGATCAAAAGTTGAAAGTGTTTCCTCTTACTCTAAAGGAAGCAGCTCTCCGATGGCTCATGAGCCTAGGTGGGAACTGCATCCAAACATGGGAGGACATGAAGAATATATTCTTGAAGAAGTACCAAGACTATTGCAAATCCAATGAATATATTTTCAGTATGATACAAGGGGAAGATGAAAGCATGGAGGACTATGTAGAGCGATTTCAATATAACCTTCAAAAATCAAAGCATAAGCATTTGGAAAAAGAAATCTTGAAAACACTCATTCTTAAAGGAATCAAAGATGAATTTTTAGAACTCTTAAATCTAATATGAAAAGGTGATGTTTTTCAGTTATCATATGATGATGTTTGTGAGTTATGCATAAGGTATTCAAGAGGAATTTCCAAGGCTGGTAAGAATTCTAGAGAAGTTTCTTCTTTCTTTTGCAAATTTACTACAAGAACAAGAGACATAAGAGCTGAAATCAAGGTTTTATTTGAAAATTTTAAATATGATATTATTAGCTCTCTAAATTCACAATTGAATGTTTTTCAAGTTCAGAAAAATAAAAAATTTGATGAAGTGTTTTTCCCTCATAACCGAAAGGAGCATCCCATAGATAATTGTTCTTCCTTATCTAGGATGGAAGTAGCATATCAAAGAGATGGGGAAGTTGTAACAAGGTCAAAACCATAGAAATCATGGCCTACATGTATGGTTCAAAACACTTCCTCTCCATTCTCTTACTTGCATAATTTGTTATGGAATACTCATATGTTAGGGCAGCCATGCCAATCTCAATATAACCACCACCAATCTTGTCTACAAGCTTGGCATGGTTCACTTTATGACTGCATGTCTACTCTCCCTCATCTTGTAGCACAAACACATCCTCCATATTCTCCACCAGCTCTTCCACAACACCTTGCTTGCCTATCAAAATCATCCACTCACCCCAATCAACTACATCATCAAGAGGCTCCATTCCCTACACAATCTCCTGCTCAACTCATTCCACACCCTCACCATAATAACCCAGTACAACATGTTTATAGTGTTGAACTGCAAAATTCACCCACCCATTCTATCTCACATGGACCATTGGAGAAAACTTACACTGAGACTCGGAATGTATCAAATCCAAAAATTTTAGAAGTTATGAAAGAAAATGAGGTTTCTTCTAGTTTGCACCAATAAACCATTTTAAAAGCTCAAGAACTTCATGATACGATGACTATGTGAAACCAAGAAAGTAAGGGATACATTGAAGTTTGGTTTCACTCCATCTTTTTGCAGCATTACTCCATGCTTCAACAATTTTTGGCACCATCTTTTCAAGGGAAGTTGGCTTCTCATACCGTAATTTTTATTAACATGCATTTTTCAAATTTGGGTATGTACATACTTGAAGCCTTATTTCAAAAATTGTTACAATGGAAATACTCTTATATGTAATCATATTCATTTTCCAAACTATATTAGGCTAGTGAAGAAATAAAATAAACACATTTTTTTTTTTTTTAAATAGTTGTTTTTGTTGCAACACGCTGTGGAAAGCAACATCGATGATAAATATTTTAATTTATTTATGTATGTAGATGAATTATATTGAAAATAACAATTCTACAAACAATTATATTCATTTTTATCACCAATATGGAAAAATTGCTTGAATATCATATTTTTTGGCTTGCGGGGTTGATGAAAATTCTGAAAATAGAGTTGGGAAAGTCATGTTTTTAGAGACCAAAAGTGAATATTTTTAAAACATATTTCTATCCTAAGTAGCCCTTGATGTATAATTTCCAACCCAATTTTAATCACTCCATTTTTATTTGAAACTAAAAATTTAGAACCAAAACATTGACAAAGATTCTAGTAGGCAGCTCAGGAACAGAGTTGGGACAGTCAGTTTTTGGAGGCCTAAATGACTATATTTTAAAAAAATGTTTCTATGGTATATTCCTATATGAATATAGTTTACAACACCATTTTAATCACTCTATTTTGATAATTTATGAGGAATTTATGACCAAAATATGAACTTCTTATCATAGATCAGCACTCTTGAAACTCTGTTTTCTCAGTTGTTCACTAGCATATTTGACCCATCAATTCTTCTTGAATTCAAAACCTGTTTCTATTAGAGATAAATAAATGAATCTAGTTTAATCTCCAATTCAAATCAGTTCAATCTGCTATCAAACAAAAAATTTATGCCTAAAATGCCAACCATTGGTCTGTGCTGGAAAATCGAAAATGACTCTATTATGCAGGTTGTTCTAAGAAAATTTGACATATCATAGCATTGAATTTTTAAAACCTGTTTCTATTGGAGATAAAACTTTGGATTAGCTCTCATTTGGCTTTGGAATCACTCAAATTGGACAAAAAAAAAAGAATTTATAATTGAAACGTTGTTGGTTAGCATGATTGGCCACTTCTCTCCCGCAGGTAATAAATTAATTTTACTTTGTCCATCGATTTGTTCTACATAGTAACTACTTGTTATTTTTTTACATAAATATTGGATTAGGGGACCCGTGCACCTCTCTTTCTCCATGATTTAATATTTTATTGCAGGTAGACACTCGTTTTTTTCAGATCTTAGCAGAACAAAGAAGGTCAATTTATGGATGAGCGATTTTTGAAAGAAATTTTAGTGAAACAAGAGCATTTCATCCATTTCATTATCTAAAAGATTCATAACAAGAGTAAATGAAGAATTGGTTTCCATTTGAAGATTCATGTCACTGCTAACCAAAACATTTTTCAAAAGGATCATTTGTTTTCCATTAACAAATTGATATTCCCTTAGGAAATAACATCATAGCTGTTGTAACTTGATAAAGTGTTGTTTCTTTTATGATTTATTTTATGTTTTTTTTGCTTTAGGTGTTGATCCCTTCAAATTGTATTTTTCGCTCCATTGGAAATTGAAAAATAAGGACCCCACCATGCAAGTTTCAGGAGGCAATTCTTCGACAACACAAATTCTGTACAAATTTACTTTTTCTTTAGACCAGTAAATAAATTTTATTTTCTAAGTTGATTGGATTTGCTTGACAATGGATTTGTTCTTTTCTCTATTTTTTCCTTTGTTATTTCCTACAGCAATTTTTGCGTGCAATTTTTTTGTTGTTCCCTATAGGGAACAACACTTTTTGTGTGCTTTTATTTTTCATGTTGTTCCTCTTAAGGAACAACAACCTTGCATGCTTATATTTGTCAACAGCCATTCCCCTAAAGGAACAGCATGTTTTTGTGTTTCTTTTTGATGTTCCATTCAAAAGGAACAATAGTTTTGTTGTTCCTTTCAAAAGGAACAACACTTTTTCCTCCTATTTTTGTTGTTCCTTTTCAAAGGATCAACAGTTTTTGCCGCTTGTTTTTGTTGTTCCTTTCCAAAGGAACATCAATTTTTTCCACGTGTTTTTGTTGTTCCTTTCCAAAGGAACAACATTTTTCCCGCTTGTTTTTTTGCTGTTCCTTTTGAAAGGAACAACATGTTTTTTTTCTGACTGTTTCTGTTATTCCTTTCAAACGAAACAACATTTTCACAGAGTGTTCTTGTTGTTCCTCTTAAGGAACAACAGTTGTTCCATCTAAGGAACATCACTTTTTGAGTGCATTTTTATTGTTTTAGAACAACATTTTGAGGATTTTTGTGAATATTTTCATGACTCTTTTAAAGGAAAACACACAATTTATGCAAGGACACAAAAATTAGAGGTTACTGGAATCAACAAATCAAGAGAAATTGTAATTTTTTAGAAATTGTTTTGTAGTGATAAGAAAAGGAAATGACACAACCATCTATATCATTTTGCTGTCTTTATTTTCACTAAAATTAATGTGATCGATTATCTTTATCATGTTGGTTCTTCCCTAAATCTTCATAACTCTCTTTGATTTTTATTTATTGAATAAGAATAAGGGCATACTTTCTCTATTGAGATGTTTAGACTTCTTTCACTATCCCTACTCCTAAGGAGTTTTGAGCCATCCTCTATATATAAATAGGGAAGTGCTATATGAAAAAAGAAAAAAAAAATCTCTATATGATTACTAACAATTCTATGATATGGCAGATGGAGGATAAGGGGTCTCATCAAGAGCCAGCCTACCATGATGATAAGGGAGAAGTGAAGTGGCATTCCCATTATGGCCACCACACCCGAGATATGATCCAATGAACAACTCAGAAAAATAAAAAGTCCTTAGAACAATAGGTCTCATCACGAGCCGGCCTGCCCACCTTTCACTCCTTCCTAGTAAATGACATTTTGATTCATCTGGTTCCCAAGCGAGCACAGTGGCCTCCATCATGACATCACACAACACTTCCCTAGGCATAAATAAAGGATAATGGTTCAAAGGGTGAGAAAGCAACTTTGTCAAGGTTATAGACACCTGTGCGCAACAGAGCTTTGCTGATGGTATTGGAGTCATATTTTTTACAAATAAATAGTAATGATAAACCCTTTTCTTATATCTTTATCAAATATCAAATGAGAGTATGCTCCTAAACCCTTTGTTTGGAACCTCTTATGCATGAAATTTATTTATAAATCGATCAGAATGGTTTAGGTGGATAATGACCGCATAAGTATTTTTTTTCACATCAGTTGTCCCTTTCCCTTATTTTCGAATCAATACATAAACATTTCCATATCTACTCATGATTTCAAAATATGCATTGATTTCAGTAATGTGGTAATTTGTTGATCATATCATAAGTATGTATGTCTTTCCATGCTGTACAATTTATGTGAAATACGCTGCTCTTCTATTTGTCGGTTGAAGGCGACCTATCATATTTCAAGGGGGGGCAAGGATGCCTTTTAAATATGCCTGCATGTGGGTCGAATCCCAATATTCATACTGCACTTCTACAGAAGTTTTTCTGATTGAAATTTTGGCATACATCTTATATGTTGCTCTTCAAAATTAACATTGTGGATTGAAAAAAATTGCATGCAGAATCATGATTTGTTTATAGGAGAACAACAAGTATGGGGGGGACAATTCTATTTGCAGCACGACCACACTATTGCAACTAAGAGAAAAGGCTCGCGCAACTCACAAATGCACACAATTCTTCAGACATGATGTGCTTGCATGGCTTTCACCTTTTGCATCACTTTTAGTATCTGCTCAGCATACATCAGCTTCAAAAAAGGCCAGTCCCTACATGTCATTCCACATTTTTTCTTTGGAGGTAACACTTGAGGTAAAATAGCATAATTTTTTTATTTATTATGAATTTAGGAGAATTTCATTTAAATCCATTGAGCATTAGTTATCATCATTCATTCCACATCTTTACCACTTCCCATTTTTCAGAGACATCTCATCTTTCAGTTTGGGGGAGTGATTTTTTCCTTCATTTATTTATTATGACCATGTCAGTAATATTCTTTATCATCCATTGATATTCTTATTCATTTTCAACACCTCTTGTATTCCATGTTGTTTTACACTAAGGATATATTTCAACAGTTTGTAGCAACCACCTCTCTTTGTTTTCTAGCCTTGCATGAGGAGATGGTAATTCTTCAGTTTGGGGGAGGAATTGCTACACATGATGGATGTTTTTTACTTTATTTCTCGTTTAAGGCATACAATTTCACTTTTATACAGTGCAGAAATTGATTTTCATATATCTTTAAAACTATGAACTGAATTCTTGTGATTTCTGGATAATAAAGAGGTATCATTAAAATACACAAAATGAGATAATTTCATGCTAAATTAGTTCATAAATTTTTTAACATCATGCACTATCACCTACAACCATTTTAGATCTCATGATCCGTGCATCAAAATGATCTGATTTTTGAGAAAATGGTTAATGAAGTTTGCTGTTACTTATATCATATTTTTCTGCAATTTCATATACATATAGTTGAACGTCAACTGTAAAAATTGTTACGCCTTAATCAAGATTGCTAAAATTGAATATTCATTATTTAAGGGAAAATTCATTTGTTCCATCCATTTGATGAGTTGGGATGAACAATTTTTTTTACTTGGTTAACACATGGGTTTTTTTTTTCTTTGGGTTGCATGAGGACATGCAATATATTGAGTTCTAGGCTGCATGAGGGCATGCAACATATTCAGTTTGGGGGTATGTTGAGCCGCTAATATGACCACTTTTCAACACGTATTTCATCCATTTGTACTCTTCTTTATCATGTAATTTATCATAATTTATCATATAAATCCATTTTATAATTATTTATGCTCTTATTGATAAATATTATTTCTTCTCCCTTTTTTTTGATAAATTGATGATTATTACGCATAAATTTATCAATGATGGTTTATTAATATATTTTGTAACAACACTCGCCATTATAGCCTCCAAGATATTTGCCAGATTTTAGATTTAATCTCCAGCACATCATTCAATATTCCAACTCAGAAATTCACTGGAATAAGAAGTGACAGTTTTGTTGTTGATATTCTGGGCAGATGCAGAAGAATCTGGAAAATCCGGAACATGGGTTTTGTCCAAAACGGAACAAATTAGATTTATGATAGAACGCTTTGCCCAAATTCAGCATGTATTGAGAGAAACGAAAGGTTCTTTGAGAATTTTTTTTTCAAATTTACTGTTGTAGCCGTCTTCCAAAATATCTCAACTGCAAATCCAAATTCGACTTGTTCCTGTTGAAATATTGATGGAAATATCTTTTCTTGCTGATCAAGTTGTTGGGGACAATCCAATATTGTTATGAGGGATCACATTTACTATTTACGTTCTCCTCTTTATGATTATAAAAGGAGAAGCATGTATTTTCATTGGGGGAAGGATGGGTTAAACATTCCTTTTGTAACTCTCTCATTTATTATTAAATCTCAGGATCAGAGAGCAACTGCTGCAAACATTATTATGCTTGATTAATACAAGATCTTGTTGCCGTTTCATTTCTTAACTCTGGAGTAAAACCCAGCGGTGTTTCACTCGTGGTTACGGGCTCGACCCTGATGGATCAATCTGTTGTTTGTATCATTACCTTTCAATTATCATCATGTGATAGTTTTTATTTCTTTTCATTCCATTTGCAAGTTAATTGGTTTGTTGTTTCATTGCTTATTTGATATCAGTGTGTTATATTAACGAATTTCATTATTGTTCCTGTATGATTTAACAAGAATCTTAATTCAGTTTAATTTATCTTATTATACCTTAATAGAGCTTTGCTTTTATATTTCCACTATTGTTTCATTTCATTTTTTCTTCTAATTGATTGCCATTCCATTTGACTATTGTTCATTTGCAAATTGTTGTTCAATAGAATTTTCCATTCGATTCCATTAGTTAAGACTTTGTTGTTCAGATTTATTAAATAGGATTTGTTGTTCAATTCCTTTGATTATAGTTTGTTGTTCATTTACTTCTAGAGTTGTTGTTCAATTCAGTTGATTAATTGGAAAGAGTTTGGTTTTGAGAGCTTTTGTAATATTCCTAATTAGCGACAGCTAATTGGAATATTCGATTTTGTATAGTTTTGTCGTCTATGGTTTGTAAATAAATAAAAAGTGAGTAAATAGGGTCTAACTCACTTAGATGGAATAAAACACCTTCCTAGTAGCACAACGTTGTGACTTAAGGGGGGAGCCAAGGGGGGGCCAAACACCACGTAGAGAAGGGGAGCCTAGGTGCACTCTAGAAGCTTTTGTGCAGATAAGGATGAGGATGTGGAGGAGAGATATTACGATGGGTTTTGGAGGGAAACCAATTCTATAAAAGAGGGAGGAGCCTCCTCATTTGGATCATTCTGGATTTCTTGATTTTGGAGTGAGACTTTGCTCTTATTTCACGCACTGGCTGTTTAGCCTGTCTGCAGCACTGTTTACTGCACCAAGTGTCTCCGTGCGGATATCTCACCCTTAGCCCCGGGGGACTTCGAGTGCCTGCTCGGGCAAGGTTTGTTTTTCAATGTTTTGTAAGTTGTTTCATTGTTTGGGTTTGTTGTGAAGCTAGAGCTTAGAGAGACTGCATAGTCACTAGGAGAGAGGACGCAGTCACTTGTGGCAGAGCTTCGGATTTGGGTTTCTGCAGGTGATTTCGCCGAGATTTCGAGAAAAGGGTCAGCCTTTGCCTGTCGGAGGTTTTTGGCGGAGTTTCTGGCAGTATTTTAGTTGTTTCTATCCAACTACTACGTTGTCCCTTGGAGGCCAGCGTAATTCACTAGGGAGGCAGTTTCTGGTGTTTTCGGGGGTCGACCATTGTTGGAATGGTTTGCGGATCTTGTTTGGGTTATTGAGGAGAGGAGATTTGTCGATTTTCAGCTCATTCCGGAAAGGGGATCAGCCCCTAGTTTTCTGTCCATTCCAACAGTTGTAGCTACATAGCAGTTCCCATCAACTAGGATGCATCTCTTAGAGAAGCCATTTCCAGTATTCTCTAAGAGTGTTTCCTCACTTGCCTTGTGCAAGATTAGCTTATTGTACTCCATTACATTTCTCAGATTAATAAAATTGCTCAGCATTTCTTCTATATGTTTTCTGGATGAGTTTTCCTAGTTGTTGTTGTTGTCGTGGTTGTCGTGTACTCTTTCTATTGTATGTCTATTATTGATTTTGAGAATTCTAGTTCGATACCACTTGGTGTGTTATCCTTCACTCTTAGACAGAGTCTAGAAAGGGCCAGGTAGCCTCCGGATATCGTCCTCTTCTAGAGGTGACATATCCGTTAAATTCCCTCCCAGTCAATCTCTAGTTGGAGATTGCTTGTGTTTTAGAGATATCCCCAAAACAGGATATTACAGTGGTATCAGAGCATAGTTCTGGCTCAGCCTGTGGTCTATGACATCGGGAAAGAGACCATACAGAGGTTTGCTGGGTTTTGGAGAGCAATGATTAACAGTAGCAGTTGCAATAATTGAAAACGAAATTGGAAGAGGGCCAAACTACAAAGGGTTAAATTTTGAAGGTTGGAATTAGAAGAAACCATTATGGATTTTTCTAGGTTTTAGGCAAGGATCACCTTCCCAAATTCCTAAAAAATTTGAGTAGTTTTCAGTGGGTAAATCGGAGGTCGAAGTCAAGCAGCAATGTAGTTTTGGAGCAGCAGTGCAGTTTCTGAGGAGCCTGTAGACACATAGCAGGAGGAGCCGATGGTAGGTGATGATTGCGTGAAGAGGTTTGGGGATATGCTCCTCAAATCAGTACAAGATCTGTCGAGGCAGATTGAGGTGATGGGATAGAGATTCACCGCTGTGGAGGCTAGACAGCATAAAACCCAAGGGGTTTCTAGATTGGCGAGGGATCAAGCACATCCCACCATTCATATGGCATCACATACACCCACACGTTCCACTATGCCCACTTTTCTAGCTGCAGACACAGGGGTTGGAGCACAACAGGAGCCAGAGCCTAGCCACGTGGGTGATTATTTCACTGAGTATCAGGCATATGGGTAGGAGTTCAAGAATGCCCTTCCATTCAGAGATTTTGTTCAGCTCCAACGAGATAGCAAACGCCGCAAATTTCACAGTAGGAATAGGCACTCACATGACAGGGGCTTACAGCACACAGTAGGCAGACTCCATTTACCGACATTAGACGGGTCATCCAAGCGTTTGAAAAAAGCTTGGGTGGATAATTTAAATACCTCCTTTTAGCTTGACCGAGTATCGGAGGGGGAAACCATCAAAATGGTTACCTCGCACTTGGAGGATGAGGGCACACAGGATTGCAGGGAGTCCGAGGATACACCTATTGTGACACAGGACTCACCCTCATTGGAGACCTCCTTGACCGTGTCGGTTGATATCATAATGGAGAAGGAAGAGCCTACCCTAGTAGAGCCATCCATTGAGGTGATGACTAGAGTCATGTCCAAGCCTTCAGGTGGTAGAAATACACGACAGATGGGTGCAGTGTCATGAGATGTATCCACCTTCGATGAGGCACTAGGAGGTATAGAGGAATTGGATGATGGTCACAGACAGCGGTATCATCGGCTTTGGACAGACCTTCGAGTTTTGAAAGGGAAGGCCACATCAGTACGAGAGGCCATTCTGTTATAGGACAAGGAGCTGGAGGGCATGAGAGTGGCTTGTGTCGAGTCGACGGCCAAGTTGGCCCGCATTGGGGAACGACTGGATTCCCCGATGGTACAACCAGAGGGCATGTTGGAGTGCCAGATCATTCCCCTTTAGGCATGCATGGACAAGACTAGTAGCATTGTTGGGTCACATCTTCCCATTGGAGAGAGAGAGGCGGAGCCACCTAGTCAGATCTCATACGTTGACTTGGATAGCAGTATGAGATGATCAGAGTCGCACAGGTTACAACATCCACATGTTGAGGTTGGATGGCGAGAGATTCTGAGTTGGTACCCAGTGGAGTGGGTCATAGAGATGGTGGTGGATCTGAGTGTATTTCAGCAGGAGTTTCTAGGTATGGGGAATACAGGAACCCCAGATTGGCATTTGGATCTAGGCGGGATCACCTATCATCTCCCAGGTCGGTCGGCTGACTATGCATTGGGGGGTACATTTGGCCTAGCAGTAGAGCATGCGCACCTGCTAGGGGAGTTTCAGTCAGCTGCAGTGGCCAACCAGTTTATGGGTAGACTCCCAAGGTTGTCTTTGTATGACACTTATACACGGGATCACGGGGTGGTCAACATACCTTGGCAGGAGCTTGTCAGAGGAGGTGGCATTGGCAGCCCACCAGATGGCGCCTTGTATGGGGCCAAGGATTCTTCACCCTTGTGTGGGGTACAGAGGATGCAGCGGAGCTGAGCAGTGGTGGTGACACTACTGACACATATGGAGATTCACTTCTCGGACCCCTTGAGGAGTATTTAGAGTGATGACCCATTCGTCGGCGGGTATAGTGATGTGACGGTGGAAACGATGATACTGATTGGGGGTAGTCCGACATGTAGAGGCACAGCTCTATGTCATAACATCCAGGGATGTGTGGGAGCCTCTACAATTGATCAGTGGACTACTGGTGGACATGGAGTTGCATGGTGGTGTACCGTAGTGTGTGGGATTACATTGTGGAGTAGGAGTGTTCTACATCATAATGAGAGCACGTGGGGAGTGACCGATGCCTAGACACAGTCAGGGCATGAGATAGTACAGGGTGGTACAATAGTAGCATGGGGTATCTAGCAGTATAGAGGGGTATGCGTCAGTGTGCAGTGGCATGTCTAGGAGTACAGAGATGATCGGTGGTATGTGAGGGCGTATGGTGCTGCACAGCAATGTCTTATAGCATTACCTCCAGTGAGACTCACGGACAGGGACACCGGGCTTACCTTTGTGGGTATTTCACCCAGGATCGATGGGGAGATAGATGAATGTTACTTGATGGTATCCACATCACTCACGGGCACATCCGATTTCGTTGTTGTCCTTCGAAACTTTGGGCATGAGCAGCAGGGTACGTGAGGCTCACCCAAGATATTTGGATGGTACTTAGCAGACTAGGCGAGAGACTTCTCAGCAATGGCACTGGGTCAGTGCGCTAGTTGACAGCCATAGGTTAGGGGATGAGATGACCCTCTACAAGGGTGGCACATCAATCATCACTGAGCCTACGCTTGGGGAGCGGGTCATGAGGGAGACATGCATCATTTTTCCCTCATGGCATGTCGAGATCATGCAAGAGC
>CM076580.1:1010503075-1010606908 GCA_034641835.2 Pinus albicaulis | reverse complement strand
ATTATATTCTAAAATTAAAATGAATACTATATAAACTAAGAATACAATCCTACTAAAATATAATTTGAATACAAGTCCACATCAAGGACCAGCTTTTCTTTTGTTAAATGATTGGTTTAGCGCTAGGACTCCTGTTCCTTCGCTGGTTTTCAGGATGACGGCTACAACCCCGAAGAAATGACATGACGCCAGGTCACTGAAGATGATGGCCTTCCAAAAACACAACTCTCTGTCGACAAAGTCAGCGAATGCATAAATGAAGACATCATTATTGGCAAAGGTGCACCAGGAATTGATTGTGTAGAGAGCCGTCATGCCCAATTAGGAAAAAGTTGCAATAGAGAAAAACAAATTACTATTTCTATAATAGAGTATAACAAAAACTTGTTTTAATAAAATTTTGTTTTAGAAATAGACATTAGTTTTATAAAGATTTGTATTTGTGGTTGTGAAATGTATGATTTAAAAATATTTAAATTTGAAAAATATTTTTGAAATTTGTATTTTTTAAATATAATTAATAAACCAATATTAAATTATATATAATTTTAATTATTTAAAATATTTATAATTTTTGGGTTTAAATCTAAAATATTTATATTTTTTAAAACAACTAAATTTTAGAAGCCCTAAATTGTATATTAGAAAGTCAATAACCATTGATTTAGCAAAAGCCAAAAGACATTAATTTTTTGAAGTGTAAACTGTACTTATAGTACAAATTTATAAAAATTTCCTTTTGTATATATTTTTTCAATTTTTAAAGCATAAATAGATTCAATCCCTTGAAAATCCGCTGAAGAAGTGAAATAGAATAATTTAAACATGTAATTCCCATAAAAAATAATTATATTTGAAATGTTATCACAGTAAAATTGAATTTTTTAATGGCTTTATAATATATAAATATATTATTACTATTATTATTATTATTATTATTATGATTAAAAACAATGGAAATTGTTGATATTGAAATAATTTAGTTAACATAAACATAGAGATATTTTGTTTATGCATTACATTGTTTACATTAAAGTTTTTTTTGGCTATTAATATATTTTTAAATACATCTCAATTTTAAATATATATATATATATATTATTGATGCATATTGAATTTTTCAATTATTAATATTTTTTTTTTTTAATTTTATTTTCTTTTACATATTAATTTTATTTTAAGAAATGAACTAATTACACATCTTCCTCTTATTATCATTATAAAAAGGAACTCAATCTTTTTACTCTCCGTTATTTCCTATCTTTGCATTGAAATATTTTATTGAAACATACAAAATGTTTATGTTTTTTCTAAATTTCATATTAAATTAAATTAGTTTAACGCACATATTAAAATGGTTGCTTTCTATATTCATTCAAGATATGAAAATATAAATCATGTCAACTTTATTTTTACTTTTGAATTCCTTTAATAATTAATCTAAAATTATGTTGTTAGGTTGAGATGAGTGATATAGTAATAATGATTGGCTATTATTTTAATCAAGACCTTGAAATTTTTCTGCATTTTCAAAATTTAACATTGGTTTTCAATTTGTTTTTAAAGCTGACTTAGTCCCATTCCCACGAAATCTACATAGCCCAAAGATATATGTAGCCCAAAGCTACATCGCCCAAAGCCTCTAGTATTCCTTGCTAGAGGGTTCTCGGGTCGTGGCAGTCTTGTACTCCTCGTTTAGCAGGTTCGTCGCTATTAAGACTTCATTTTTGGAAGCAGATGTAATTGTGCACAACAACTAAATATATTTAAGTTTCAAAAATATTTTTGAAATTTATATTTTTTAAATATAATTAATAAACCAATATTAAATTATATATATAAGTTTAATTACTCAAAATATTTATAATCTTCGGGTTTAAATCCAAAACATTTGTATTTTTCAAAACAATTAAATTTTAGAAGTCCTAAATTGTATTTTAAAAAATTAATAATCATTGATTTAGCAAAAGCCAAAAGACATTAATTTTTTGAAGTGCAAACTGTACTTATAAAACAAATTTATAAAAATTCTCTTTTATATATATTTTTCCAATTTTTAATGCATAAATAGATTCAATTCCTTAAAAATCTGTTGAAGAAGTGAAATAAAATCATTTAAACATGCAATTCCCATAAAAAATAATTATATTTGAAATGCTATCACAGTAATATTGAATTTTTTTAATGGCCTTATAATATACAAATATATTATTATTATTATTATTAGAAAGAATGGAAATTGTTGATATTGAAATAATTTAGTTAATATAAACATAGAGATATTTTGTTTATGCATTACATTGTTTACATTAAAATTGAAATGTATTTAAAAATATATTCATAGCCACAAAAAACTTTAATGTAAACAATGTAATGCATAAAAAAAATATCTCTATGTGTCACTATCTCCAACAAAATAATTACTCAAATAAAAAAAAAAATATTCCACATAGCATTATTCAACATCTGTTCCAACTTCCCTTGTTACCTAAGTCGAATATAGATCTACATACTATATATATATATATATATAAGCTCCAATTCCGAAATTCTGAGTTGGCATCATTACATTGCATAAACTAATTGTATTAATCATTCAATACATAAGCGTGTAATTTGATTGTGATTTTTCATTATAGTACTCTACACTTGAGAATTAAATCTAATACCCAATTCGTTCTACTTGATCTCTGATATACACTTATTAACGAGATCATCGTCTTTAATTAGCTTATTAAGAAGCTTTGTCTCGGGTAAGAACATGCCACTTGGCATGAGATTCCTTCTCGCCAAGGCAAAGCTGTCAATTCCTTCTGGCGTAGCTATACATGGCTTTTACTACCGGGACAACTGTAATTCATGCCTTAGTTTCCATGGAAATAATGAGGGAGAATGTCTGGAGTATTCTGCCTGCTTGGTAGTCTCATAGCAGTAACACTTCTCCATGGCGCGCTAGCAAGTTTCAGCTCCTCGTTGGTTTCTCCATCGCAATTTTGGTCTAAAAGGGTGAGCTCCATTCACCAGGTTTAATCCCCACTCTACCTCGGCTTGATTACAAACGCTAGGATCTCATTTCATATTTTGTTTTCCTGGGTTTTAGTATTCATGCAGGGTTTGTGGTTTGCAAAGAGTCATGGCACTCCTACTTGCTCAAGGGTGTTAAGCCTTTCGACTATCTTGGAGCGGTTCGACGATTAAGGTAACCTTCCTTTTCGTTTAATCCTGTTCAGGGATTTTTAATTTACCTACAGGTTGCAATTTTTCATTTACGAGCTTCAGAGCAAGTTTTACTAACCCGTACCAATTTTACAAATCCCAGGCTTGCCGAGTTTCGAATCCGAACAGGTAAGCTTCTCCAAACAGCTCTCTCCCAGTTCAGATTCGATTCGACCCCCTTTTTCTTTTAATAATAGTAACCCTGTTACCAATCTTTAAACTATCAGATGGGTTCAATATTCTAACAGAGTTTGTTTTCTTGCAGGTTACTGGGTTTTTTCCAAAACCTACCTCCAGCCTTTCATAGCTTACTTTCTTGTCGAGCTAACGTTGCTTCTCCCGTCCACAGGTATTGTCTGTTGTATCAATAATTTGGTAGTCGTGCTTCAATGGCATGCATAGAAAGAAATTTGGGTTTCCACTACCCGGCTTAGGGTTTATGAACTCGCATCATATAAAATTTTCTTGTTATGTATGGAATCTAGGGTTTTGATACAGTTGTATTACAAATATTGATAATGTCTGGCGGAGTTTCATGAACAGTAGATTTATTACTAGTTACATTAATATGGCCAAGGCCCCAACTACTCGTTCGGTTTTTCCTGAATCCTTGAACATGGTGCCATTTTACCTTCTACAAATATATGTATATAACTCATCATTTTACTTTCTTGAAGCTCCACATCTTGCGAGATTTATTATATGTGTTAGCGTAGTTTCCGCTACTATCTACATTTTTTGATAGTAAGCATGTTGTAAATTTGTTTTCTCTGCTATATGCTATACTGTCTTGGCAAGGAAATATAAATTATTTGCATAGCAGCCTCTGCTGACTAATTACTTACTGCATACAGAGCTACGCGCTTTATTCATTTAATGTTCTAAGCGCTTACACTCAGGTTTTCTATTTTCAACGAAATTCATTAATTCATATGGTTCTCATGGGCATTTTATTTTTCTGTTTATACAAATGATTGTCATGTACCGAAAGTTTATTTCCTCACTTCATGTTACTGCGATGAGGTTTTCTATATTTTTCTTGTTAAAGAATCTTTGGTTCTTGTCTCTGAATAGAGTGTCACAGTGTCTTACGCACCACCATTATTTCTTACTTATTTGAAATTCAACCTAAGTTTTTACGGTAGTCGGTCTACCGTTGCAAGGACTGTGTATAGTTTTGTTTTTAAAGGGAAAGGGGCCAGGTAGGGTTTCGACCCAAACCCAGCACCTCAAGTTCTAAGCCTCATTCACTAATGTTTGCTAAAAGAACGGTACCCGGAGAATATAAACTCTATGTATACCACAGCATGCATACTTTTCCATATGTATTTTTCGTTCTCATAGTTTGCTTCCCTAGGGGGTATTTCAGTAAATTATTTAACCAGTGTATTCATGACTGTGTTGCATCAATACTATATGTTCCTGTAGAATCTTAAATACCCCATACACATTTTTTTTTAAAATAACTCCTGCAGAGTCTTACCTCGGACCTTATAATTAGCAAAATGTAAATATGGTAATAAGATATTTCTTTCCTCTACACAGAGTATTATTCCACTAATATACATATAAAAAAAAAATTCATTTATACATAGAAAGCATGCCAGATCCATAACAGAACTTCGATATTCAGTTCTTCGCAGAAGCTAATATATTCCAGTAAAAACATGAACAGTCTAAATCCTTCGTTTTAAAACCTGTAGATCATTATACACAAGTTTTGTATACTTATCTGGAAAAAGAAATAATCTTTCAAACTGTGGCCCTCCCAACCATCAAGGGAGGCTATGACATCCTCCTCTTGCCCCCTAGCTCCAGAATTCTGGACGGTGCCATGGGTTAACAGTGGAATTTATCTGTTGTGACCTTTGGAGTGCCAATCCAATCCCAAACAGATATTCTGGTTTTACAAGGGTTACGGAAAGTTATTTTCAACTGGTCCTCCACCAACTCAAGAAAATACTTCACCCTTCTTACCAAAAACTTACAGAACCCCTACCCCTCTCCTGGGATTCAACTTTATCCTTAGAGGAGTAGGTAACTATTTCTCCAACTGTTCCCAACCACCTCCTATTCTTAGAAACTTTACCAACAACTTAAAATATTTTCTTTCCATTCCTTAGTTCCTCCTATTAACTCATTAATCAAAATTAAAATAATAATTTTGTTTCATAAACAATAACAATTAAGTATTTCTTGTCAGAAAATAAAAATAAGCAACTTGTTTTTAACTAGTTAATACTAGTTAATCCCTTAATGAGGCTGTCACACTATGTTTATATTAACTAAATTATTTAAATATCAACAATTTCCATTGTTTCTAATAATAATAATAATAATAATAATAATTGATGCATATTGAATTTTTTAATTGCTAATAATTTTTATTTTTAATTTTTTTTAATTTTACATATTAATTTTATTTTAGGAATTGAACTAATTACACATCTTCCTCTTATTATCATTATAAATAAGGAACTCAATGTTTTTACTCTCCATTATTTCTTATTTTTACATTAAAATATTTTATTGTTACTTATATATATAACCATATGTTTATGTTGTTTCTAACTTTTATATTAAAGTAAATTAGCTTAACACAAATATTAAAATGGTTGCTTTCTATATTCATTCAAGATATGAAAATATAAATCATGTCAATTTTTATTTTTTTTTAATTATTTAAAAAAAAAATTAAAAGTTAATATAAAATTATGTTGTTATGTTGAGGTGAGTGACTTAGAGTAATGATGCTTGGCTATTATTTTAATCAATACCTTGAAATTTTTCTGCATTTTCAAAATTTAACATGGGTTTTCAATTTTTTTTTAAAGGATGACTTAGTCCCATTTCCACCAAAGCTACATAGCCCAAAGCCTCTATTATTCCTTGCTAGAGGTTTCCCGGGTCGTGGCAGCCTTGTACTCCTCGTTTATTAGGTGCGTCACTATTAAGGCTTCATTTTTGGAAGAAGACGTAATTGTGCACAACTCTCACTAACGGGCTGACCATTAGAACCATTAGAATCAATCTAAACGTAATTCCAATCTAAATGAAATTTTAGTTTATGTTTTCAATCAATTTCTCTTTTGGCATCATCAATCTGAACGCAATTCCAACCTTCAACGTCGATGACGTCTTTTTCTTCAGTGAAAGCAAAACCAACTTCAGTTCGTCAATCAGCAGTACAGAGGACAAAGGAGATGTTAACGGCGTAGATAATGCAAGAAGAGACAAGGATCATTTTGGGGATGGGGATGTTGATAAATTAGAAGATAAATTCATCGCCAAGCTCCAAAAGAAATGGGAAATGGAGCAACTACGATCGTTAGAGCGCTAGCAAGAAATGGTTAGGACAAGAGTCTGTTTATTTTATTATAATATTTGTGACATATGATATGACATATTTTTGGGGGAAAACCCATACAACATATTTATATCATTCTTTATGGCCCGCCAAGTTCCAAAAGAAATGGGAAATGGAGCAACTACGATCGTTAGAGCGCTATCAGGAAATGGTTAGGACAAGAGTCTATTTATTTTATTATAATATTTGTGACATATAATATGACATATTTCTGGGGGAAAACCCATACAACATATTTATATCATTCTTTATGGCCCGTGCCACCTCTATCTGTGTTGTGGAACAACAAAATATCATGAAGTCATGGTCTATTACCTGTAGATTATAAATCTATAATGTCCTTCGTATTAGTTTTATGGAGGGTTTCATTTAATAATTATTTAATCAGTGGTTCCAACCGTGTAAATTTCCTACACTATGCATGTTTGTCAGCATCAACATCTTGGCTTTCCAAGATACAAAAGCAAGAAAATTGATGCTTCTTTCTATAATGTTCGAATATTTGATTTATTTATTGTCATGATCATACTTATAATTATGGAGTGCTTTCCTTTGGTTCATTATCTTATTAGTCCTTGCCGTCTGCAGCGTGGCAGGGACTATAGTAATCGATTTTAGGATGTGCATTAGTGGCTACACAAAAACCAAGTCAGCTTATTCAATTTATTATAAAGTTTTCAATTTATATTTTAAAAGCACTTTTTTATTTGCCAGTGAACTTCATGTACTTATTGTTTTAACGAATAGGCAACTCGGAGGTCTTATTTGGCCTCATATCAAGGCAAGACCTATGGAAACTTACCGTAAATGTGAATTGATAAAAAAAAAATTAGTTTTTTTCCATTAAGCTTTCAGAGCCATAGACTAATGCTAGTGTTACACCATTTTTTTGGTCATCTAACCCATTATCATTAGATGAACTCAAGTACACCATGTATGACCAATTTTACCCTAAGTAAAATTGCTTTCACCATGTAAAATAACATTTGTCCATATTTCCTAGTCATATTTAACCCAAAACAAGGAAATTAATTAAATAAATCATTATTTATTTAATTATTTCTTAGGAATAAGTTATTCAAATCATTATTTAATAATATTCCTAGTTAAATTTGACTAAATCATTTTTAAATAATTAAATAAATCATTATTTATTTAATTATATTCCCACCATCTCCCTAAAAATAATAAATAAATCATTTATTTATTTATTGTTTATAAATAAAGGAATTGACCCAAGTCAAAAGACCTTTTCCCTCCAACAAATATAATAAAATATTCCTAAAGGGTGATTCTAGAGTTTGATTAATAATATTTTAGTCATGCACCGAGTTCTAGAACACCCCAATATTTCGTTATAAATAGAAGGGGTTTCCCCATTCATTAGTCACCTCCATTGCATTAGATCACTCTGGATCTACTCTTGGTCACCATTTTCCATTTTTGCTTTGTGAGCTCCCATTGAGTTCTATGTTTGTCTGGGTTTTCCACACCAATAAGAGAGAGGAATTTTAGATCTGAAAAACTGAGGACTTTCAAGAACCCATCCCATTGAGGAGAACCAGAAAACACCTTTCATGTTTTCTTCTCAGGTGCCCCATTCCTTAATATAATATAAAATTCTTTTAAATACATTGTTCTTGTCTTGTCTATTGGATGCATGGAGCCATATTATATTTTATCTGCTTAATGCCTTTTGTGCTTAGATATGGATTTGTGTAACAGACTTAAAGATATTTTGCAGCCATAATCGATGTTAGGACTATTTGTTATGCGTAGCTAAAGTGATCTTTTGCGACGAAAGATTCATACTAACAATTGGCGACTCCGCATGGGTTTTCTTTTGAGACCGCTGTCGTTTTATATATTCCTACCTATCCAGCTGTTTCAGACCCTAGGGTTTCTCTTCCATTTTTTTTCCCTATTTTAATGGTGATTTCCACCTCTAAAACCCTCAAACAGTCAAATTTTTAACTTCCATGTGTTTCTAGCCTTATTACGCAGGTGACATACATCAGCCGCAGCTGAGACGACAATTTTTTCTGAAATCTGCCGCCGAGAGAGCTGGATCTGCAGGTCGCACTTATCGGCCCAAAAAGTGAAACCTGGCCTTGAGGTCGCACTTTTCTGCTCTAAATCTGCATCCTAGACTGCAAACAGGTCAGAACCTGTGACCTGCACTTTTTTCTGCAATTTTCCAGCATTTTTTCTGGGTTTGTCTGAAGCTTCTGTCAGGGTTTTCCAGCCTCTATCTCCACCCGTTTAGACCTGTTTCTAATATGTTTCACTCAACCAAGTGGGAATCTTTCCCCTTAAGGCTCTAGTACCCTCCCCTTTTTGTGGGCGAGTTTTTTTTGTTTTAGAAGTCTGAATTTCCAGGGTTTCAGCCCTTTTTCTTCCAAATCTAATACCTCATTTTCAAATCCCTTTGGATCAGCTCCTCTCCCTTTCAAATCACCTCATATAGTTTTGTTTGGGTTCATTTCTAGGGCTGCCTCCTTGTCCCTTCTATTTTTAGCTGATCTCCTCCTTTTTAGCAGCAACCTTGCCTCTTCCTCTTTGATGTTCTCTACACCTCTTTTTAGCAGATCTCTCCTTTAGATCCCTGTCCCTCCAGACCTTAGATCTATTGGCCTCTTTTTAGCGTGATTTGCTTAGTTTTTCCCTCTTATAGACTAGTTTTGAGAGACCCGCCCTCTTGGGTTAGATTGATGCATTGGTAGCTGTTAATTTTCTATTTTTCTAGTCTTATTTACTGCAGATTTATTTTCAGTTACGCATCACACTTTTTCTTTTACTCTCAAAACATCTGGGTTTAAACAATTAAAATTTAACGCACGCCACACACTGACCCTAAGTGAAGAAGATTCTGGTTAACACCGCCTGGCAAAGCCTTTAAAATCAATTGACACTGCACCTCTCTGCCCTTGTTTCGACATTGATCTCACTTGATTTTACCCCTCCCTGCCCCTGTCAGTTTTTCTTCTTCCCGTCATCATTGCACCTCCAAGGTGTTTGTCCCGGAGACCTCTTGGCCTTCATCCTCAATTTCCGATTGGTCGACTTCCCCCTTCCCATCGTCATCGAGTAAGTCTTCCCCCGAGTCTGCACTCCGACTCTTCCTCTGATTGTTCGAGTTATCCCCCTACTCTTGGTTCCCCACCTGTTACCTTCACCATGTCTAGTTCAGGACCTAGCCCTAACCCTACTTCTACTGTTGGGTTCGTTTCTAGTGGAACCCCTACAAGACCTACCTCGACTGCCCCATTACTCCCTTATATGGCCAGCCTCAGTCTCCCCGACCTCAATCATCTAATCAATGATCCTATTCGCGACGATGTCAGTTGGCCTGCTCTGCCAACCAAGCTCCCCTTCGACATTCCCAAGTTCGAAGGCCTTGCTAGCGGAGATCCCTCCAACCATATCTGATCTTTCCACATGTGGTGTTCCACCAATTCCATCACCGACGAGTCCATCCGTCTTCGATTGTTCCAACGCACACTTACCGGTGAAGCTTCTAAATGGTATGTTGATCAAGCCACCTCTTCCCATACCACCTTTGTGACCATTTCCCAAGCCTTTTTATTGTATTTCCAACTCCCTCTCTGATACGACACTAGTACTGAACTCTTAACCTCTTTTCATCAATCCTCTTCGAGCCGCCTTTTCGCTCATGTTCAGGAATGGCGATGAAGACAGAGCTTGTGTCGCGCTCCCCCCTTTGAAGATCGGGTTTACATGGATTAGTTCCTTCGCTCTCTCTTACCTCCCATTGCCAAATATGTCGCATCCCATTTTCCCCAAACCGAAGAAACCGCCCTCCAAATAGTCTTGAAATATGACCTTATCTATGCCCAATCTGGCTATCTTTATACCGTCCTTCCTGACCTCCCAAAACCCGGTGGCCCTAATGCCTCGGGGGCATCTCACTCTGCCGACGGTATCGTTGGAGCCCTATCACATACCCCTGCTCAACCTCCTCTGGGCTATGGTTTCCCTCCATGAGGGGCCAACCCCTTCGGCACATTCCCCCCTCCAGGTAGCATGTATCCAGGCTATGGCGTACCTCTTCCTTTTTCCCACACTCCTACTTACCTCAATGTTGCCCATCCTACCCCTTATCCATACCCACCACCTGGTGTCCCAGCTCCTCCAGCTTTTGGACCTCCCACTCCCTTGCCTTCTCCACCCCCACAAACACACTTACTATTTTCACAACAAGGGGCACCTAATTTTCTTCCTTCTCAAAGAAGGAGAAAAGACAATCAATCCAATTCTGGTAATTGTGGATCCAATCCTTCCAGTATTGCTACTACAATTGGAAACCAGCCACAACGCTCTCAGCCCAAGCTGGACAGGTCGCTTCGCACCAATAAGCCCTGTTCGTGTTGCACTCACGATTGTCCCTTATTACCATAAATGCGGTAGATGTGGGAGTCTCAGGCCACCGTGCGGGGACAACACTCCTCCCCTACTGTCCCTCCCACTCTAGCTACTTCTCAACCTGTTGTGTTTACTGATCCTTTCCCTCAACAAGGATTTGTGGCCTCTCAACCACCTCATGCCCCAGTAACCACTCAACCTTCCCCTTCTGGTTCCTCTAATTACCAGATTCTCATGATGGCCTCTAACCCACCTCTCACCGTCAAACTCAACCTTCAAACTCTGTCCCGTCAGTATTCCACGCCTCCTGTTTCGTCTGTCTCCGAGTCTCCATCTTTACATTCTACAAAGCCTCTGTCGACACCCAATGGTCCCTTGCGAATCCCTCCACCCAAAGCCGAGGTTCATCCCAAGCCTCCTAAGGGCCCATTACACCGAAATGCTACCTATGGTCAGGCTGACCATTCATACAGTATAGTAGATGATCTGGCACAATCTCCTGAAGCCATTTCAACATTGGAACTCCTCTAGTCGTGTCCTTCTCAAAATAAGGCTCTACTATCTGTTGTGGGTGTTGTAGATCCTGCTAATGACCAATTTATTGTTTTTGACACCAATCAGTCAGACCGTCCCCCCTCTTCCTCCTTCGGTTGCTTTCCAAATCCCAGTCAAAATCTGGAATTTCAATGTCACTCGGTGTATTATTGATGAGGGGGCATCTACCTGTGTAATGTCTACTTCAGTTTGGAAACAAATTGGATCCCCTGAGCTGGCCCCTTCCACAATCACCCTTCGTGCGTGGGATGGCCATGCCTCCCAGCACATTGGCCTATTCCGTAATTGTCCTATCACCCTTGCAGGCAAGATTTTTTGTGCTGACGTTGAAGTTATCGATGCCCCTCTTGACTACAACATTCTTTTGGGGCATAGTTACACCTATTCCATGTCTGTCGTCCCATCCGTAATCCACCGCAAGATGTTCTTTCCTCATAATGGCAAGATTGTCACCATTGACTAGTTGACCTACCATGAACCAAAATCTTAGACCTCCCCTGAGTCCACCATCTCTACTATCACCAATAAACCAACTGTTGATTCTTTGGCTAGTGTTTCCCTTGGCGTCTACAAAGACTCCGCTTTGCTTGGAACTTTTCATGGTCCTCCCCCTCCTCCTGTCTCTGACCCCAGCTTAGCGAATGTTTGCATGATGCAATCATCTCAAGCTGGCCTTCCACAGCCTGCTCCGGCTGGTCAGAAACCTCAATCTTGCCCACCGCATCCTACTCCTAGGGTTTTGCTTCAGTCAACCAAACCTTTTTCGCCTGGACCTTTGCATCTACCTCACACTGAGGAACCTCCCTACCTTCCTGAGTTGGTTCCCTCAGGTCTTCACCATATGGGAGCCGTCCCTCCTGGTCATTACCCCGCCAGTCAGATACCTTTCCTTGGTCCCCCCCCTGGCATCTATTTGGTCCTCGTCATGGCCACCCTTTCCCTCCCTAATTTAACCTTGGGAATTCCAGTATGGTATCTTACTCTTCCAGCCGAGACCCAACCGGGCCACCCCAAACCATACATAGTTGTGACACCAGTGCAACCGATCCCCTTCACTCCTTCCACCGCTACAGTGCCCCTAGCCCCTCTGCAGGACCCTCCCCACGCTGCATCAACTACAGGCAAGAAAAGAAAAACTCGAAAGGGGGCATCCAAAGACAAGGCCATCGCACCCGACCCTACCCCTCCCCCACCCACCAAGCCTTGCGCCTTGTGTGATGGTATCGGTCATCCCACCCATACTTTTCCCGAGTTGCCTCGTATCCAACCCATGTTTAAAGTCGCGTTCCCTAAATCTACGGTCCCTGAAACCTCCGTTTCTTCCTCATCCGGAGCTAAGAACCCAAAGACTCTTCGCACCAACAAACCCTATGCTCTATGTGGTGTCCATGGCCATTACTCTCACCATTTTCCTCACCTCATGCATTAGCGAGCCTCTTTAGAGGTCATTCGAGAGTAAAAAGTTGAACAAAATCAATCCGCCTCTCCCATCCTTGCTCAACATGCGTCAGGTCTACTTGAGGATCCCCCTACTACCATTGACATTCCTCCCCCTGATGTTGAAATTTCGGAACCTGCTGCTCCCCTCCTATACCTATCATCATCCGCACGACCCTCGGAGTACATTCCCTCTGAATCCACTCCATCTGTTCTCCTTGATCCTCCTTCAGACACCTTCTTGGGCTCTTCATGTTTTGACCATATTTTTACCTGTTCTTCTATCATTCCCCGTGATGACCCGTATCTGCGCCTCTCTTCCCATACTGATGATTTAGGTATCTTTGCAGCGTCTTATGGTCTCCTTGACCCTTCCATTTCGTTCCATAATCATGATCATCCCATCTGTATCTTCGATGTTCTTCGCAGCCTGAGTTCCCGCTCTTCATCCCATAGCTCTCATTCATCTCCCTCTTGTCGATCTATGATTCCTAGACTTCCTACCCAGATTGCTCCCTACCATAGTCGTCAGTGGAGGTCTATCCCCTACTCACGCTGCAATCCTTTTTCTCATCCCTCCCATTTCTCGTCTTGCGACACTGTTACATCGGCCCTCTCCTCCACCCATTATCTTGGCTATGCCGATGGGGCAAGTCGCTACTCCTGGAATCTCACTTCAGCAGCATGGGCCATCTTTAACCCCTTGCATACCCCGGTTCTTGCAAATGGGATCTGCATTGGTAATGCCACCAATAATCAGGCCGAATATGATGTAGTACGTGGCCTCTTAGCCGATGCCCTCTCTCATCACATCCTCCATCTGCATGTTCATTTAGATTCCTTGCTCCTTGTCTTACAACTTAATGCTGTCTATCGTGTGCATAACCCTATCCTGTTTAGACAATATTTACGAGTGAAACTTTTGATACGTGAATTTATATTCATTACTTTCAACCATATCCCTCGACGTCAAAATCACTACGTAGATCAAATCGCAAATCATGTTCTAGATTGGCATTTATCACACACAAGACAATAACATTTCACGTCATCAACAAAATGTACATAAATCATATATATCATATAACATGTGTTTTAGAGTCCATCTGCTCTGAAACATATGACATGCCCATAACATGGTACAAAAAACAAAACTACAAAAATGGGGGGCACCACTTGCCCCTACATCAACGCTGGGGGGCACCACCTGCCCTCCATCTAATCACTCTCTGGAGGATCCTGAGCCAACGGCTCTGCTCCCATAGCTCGTAGATCACGCACAGTCTGACCAGCCATCGCCATGCATCGCATGATACCTCGCCATTCCGAGGGTAGCCCAATACATAACTCTATGTATTGGTCGTCTAAATCCTACCAACCATGCTCTGACACACCGGTCAGCAGCCCCTCACATCTACGACGGATGTCCTCCAACAGAGTGGCCATATCCTCGTTCAGTGCTATCCTTGATCCACTTGCCCCTGTAGCTCCTGCTGCTACCGGTTGTCCCATATATCCGGCCAGTTTTACCAGAGCTATATCTGAATTCCCAAAAATATAAAGATTAGTACCATAAATACTAGTCACAAACTCTAAAATTCACATAACATATTAGTTGCTTGTCACTTACGATCGGGCCCCCACACTCGACCAGGCGGAAGCAACAAGTTCAGATCTCCCCAATAACTCATCCCACTATAGGGATAGTCGTCTATGTATAATGGCATCTGATCCCAATGGGTGAAGAACTCTGGTCAGAACACCCGTCCGACTGCCCCTCCCCCTCCTCTACACAGTAATCATCGCCACAGACGCATCTGGGGCTCTCTCGGACCTCCATCAGGTAACTGTATACGAGGTTGCAAGGTCGGGATCTTCTCAAAGAAGAAAGAGCACAAAACCATCCCATAGGCACAATCATGATTCACTTGCTGCTTGCATAGCGATAGCTGTCGTTTCACCGACACCAACATCATCTGGGCCCACCCATAGTAGGTCCCCCCAAAAACACTCTCTACAATAATCATCTGCCCTCCAGTGATGTGATGGAACATCTGGCTGCCAAAGATCCGCAACACTGCTGCGGCCACTGCCCGGGTCTCCAACCTCTCTAGATCCCCAATGGATATCCGAGTCCCTTTGACTCGGACAGCTGGTCGACAATTTCGGTCAACAAACTCCATAATGTTATGCCCCCGTGGTAACACTGGCTGCGTATTTCCCACCATCCCTAATGGTGGGAGACGAGTCAAGAAATACAGATCCTGGACCGTCAGCTCGATCCTGTGCCCCTGCCCTATAAATGCCTCATGATCTGGATCCCAATAACTGATAATCCAGGCCAACAAGGTCTCTTCAGCCCTCATCAAAGGGTTCTCCAAAAATTTCAGAACCCCATACCTAGCCAGTGCACGACAGACACCCTGATCCGCTTGGATTTCCGTCCGTAATGTACCTAAGTCTCTCTCTCTCCACTTGATCCATATATCTTCCATATCTACACAAAACCATCATTTTTTTCAGTCTACAGATTAGAAAACCTGCATTAGTTTACAGAAAAACTGAATCTCAGCCCATAACAGCAGTAAAACCTCCCACATCTAACAGGTCGAACATTTTGGGCAAATCCTAGACCAGGTCGCACTTTTCAGGCCAAAACTTGCGTCCCAAGTCACAATTTTTTCCCCAAAAAGTGCAACCCGACCGTAATGATGAAGTAGGGGAAGTTACTGAGATTTAAAACCCTAATCTGCAATTTTAATCCATCAAAAACAAAGAGTAGGATTAGGCCTCTTACCTACAACTGACGGATCATGATTCCAATGGTTGGTTTGTCCACTATGATCGCCACAAGATTTAGGGCCTTCTCTCCTCTCCACATTCACCACAGCTACACAAGCAAATGAATGATTTTGGAGGGAAAATGCCTTATTAGAAGAAAACCCTTGTTTTTTATTTCGCCCGCTGCGACCAAACTGTAGCCCCATTTGACACACTATCTGCACCATTGGAAAGCTCTCACCAAGCACTCAAATGGGTATATGTCATTTTTCCATGTTTTGATATTTCACCATGACAACTTTTTTCCATGAAGGGTCTATTCACCTCTTCTCAAAATCGAATTTGTTCACTTACGACACTTGTACTTGGGGCACCACTTTGCTTCCTTACTTGTCTTTGTTCATGTTGATTTTCATCACAAGATACCCTATTTTACTCATGCTTTTATGGTCCCCCATTGGACCCTTACTATGAGGCAGCACCATCGAGTCGCCCTTGTTTAGAGCATCTAAGTCAAGTCATCATCGCATTGATGGAGTCCATTCCACGTCCCTTTGTACCCTGCTATAGTCCTCCATCCTTTCTTGCTTGGTCCCTCTCTCGTGTCGCACATTATGGCCTTCAGTACCCTTGTCCCCTATCCCTCCTGATATTGTGTCAGTCGCTGTCAAGCCATTCATGCCCGTTATGCTCTAACAAGGGAAGTCGTCTAAACGCTCCTCTGTATCCCTCATTCCATCATCATCATTAGTGTCTATCTGTTCGTCACTCTACTATTTTCCCTCGTGCCTTAGTGGGGTTACCTTATTGCCTCACCTATGACGGACCTACTTCTGTCGACATCAGCTCATTTACTCCAGAAGCCAGGTCTAGGGGGTAGTGTACCTTGGTTCGAGCTCTTCTCAGCATGATCGTGATCTATACACTTGATGGTCTAGTGATGCAGCAGCAGCTATTGGTGATTCCCGGGCGTGTGTGAGATGTCTCAACCCTCATGAGGGGGTGGCCCTGCAGGTAGCCCCCCACATGCCCGGATGACTTCTTCATTTCCGCCCTTGATGCAGTTCCTCTCATTTGATGATATTGGCCTCAACCGCTTGCAGTGCCTCTTCGATTTGCATGTACCAGTCAGATGTTGCGAGCCCTTCCCCGTGTGTAGGGGGAATTTGGGTGTATTTGTATCTCATGTACTAAAATATTCATGTATAAGTCCTGAAGGTTGTTCCAGGCATCGCATGTATGTGGGATTCATCATTTTATTTATCTGGCTCGTGTTTAGGCCAACACATGCTTCATTATTGCGTTTCGTGGTTTTCCGAGCGCCTTATTATTTGTACTATTGTCTCGACGGGCATAGGTATGCCTCCCCCGCCACCTTTAACACTGGTACCACTTCATCACCTAGAGACTTTCTGCACCTGTAAGTCTCGTCTCCTCCGGGTCTAGTCCTTTAGCACATTAGACTACCTTATATTTCTCTCTCTCACTTCCCTCTTTATGCCTAGTGATTGAGTTCTTACAATGTACTTCGGTCATACGATTTGCTCCTAACACTCGTACGTTGGGGGGCAATCTGTTACACCATTGTTTTGGTCATCTAACCCATTATCATTGGATGAACTCAAGTACACCATGTAAGACCAATTTTACCCTAAGTAAAATTGCTTTCACCATGTAAAATTACATTTGTCCATATTTCCTGGTCATATTTAACCAAAAACAAGGAAATTAATTAAATATATCATTATTTATTTAATTATATTCCCACCATCTCCCTAAAATAATAAATAAATCATTTATTTATTTCTTGTTTATAAATAAAGGAATTGACCCAAGTCAAAAGACCTTTTCCCTCCAACAAATATAATAAAATATTCCTAATGGGTGATTCTGGAATTTGATTAATAATATTTTATTCATGCACCGAGTTCTAGAACACCCCAATATTTCGTTATAAATAGAAGGGTTTTCCCCATTCATTAGTCACCTCCATTGCATTAGATCACTCTGGATCTACTCTTGGTCACCATTTTCCATTTTTGCTTTGTGAGCTCCTATTGAGTTCTATGTTTGTCTGGGTTTTCCACACCAATAAGAGAGAGGAATTTTAGATCTGAAACACTGAGGACTTTCAAGAACCCATCCCATTGAGGAGAACCAGAAAACACCTTTCTTGTTTTCCTCTCAGGTGCCCCATTCTTTAAGATCCTTTTTCCTTCTATTCTGGAGCAAAATACAGGAGGTAAACAACAAATTCTGCAGTGTTTGCTCTGCTCAAGATTCTTTTTCCTGCCAAAATGCTAAAATACAGAAGGTAAACAATATTTTTTTCTCTGTCTGCTCTGTTCTGTTCACTGTGCTTAGGCTTCCTACCATTTTGGAACAAAATACAACAAATAAACAACAAATTTAACTTATTCCAATGCAATTATATTGATAACTTTCATTAGGATAAGAAATAAGGAAATAAATCTTTAATACCTGCAGATCACCGCTTTGATCAGGAGCATCACCTACGACACCCAATAGCGTAAGGCTCGGGTCAGATACTAATATTTGCATCTAAATGAAATAAATTTTCGAGCTGTCTCTACAATTTACGAATGTATCACGATTCTACCTATTTACAAACTCGTTTTCATAATATTTTAGAATGATTCTTACCCAGGATCATTACCTTTACCAGGTCGGTCTTCTCATCTCTATTTTGTTTCTATGGTTCTTTGCCATGTAGCCCAGAAAAAAATACAGTACTACACAAGACATTAATATGAATCTTCTTTTATTTACATTCTTGTACATGATGTGATAAAATTTAAAGATTATTCCTTTATAATTAAGTTATGTATATTTGTGCTTTTGTCCTATACGGTTTTTGTTACAGAGTTAATCATTTCAGTACTGGTAATTTCTATAGTTCCTTGCTTCTCCCCAGCCATTGTAGCAGAACGGAGGCGAGCCCTCACTCTAGCCCGCGGCCTCCGCAACCGAGTCTACCTCACTTGCTGCCATGCCTTCCTCTATTTCTGCTGCTACTACAGTAGTGGCTCATATTATACCATCTGCGTGACCTGTACAGAATTATGTTATTAGCCCACCAGAGCAGGGAGCATCATTATTTGTGTTATTCTTATATTTTTTGATTTATTTAGAGACCTCTACGTTTTACAGTGTGGATATCCGTATTCATTCATACCAGCGATTTCAATAATGTGTTTCTGCATATTCGAATCGAATAAGAGGCGAATCCTTGGATCCCTTTTCTCACTCTGTGAATTCTTAAAAAAAAATATTGGTTATATGTTTTCCCAAAGTCCAAAGTCGGTTATTCTCTCTGGACTTCCGAGTTTCTTTCCGCTGTTGGTAGCCAGACGTAAATGAGAGTAGGGGGTCTCACATAATTAGACCACATTTCTGATTAATAACTATATTTTTATTTAATATATATGTGTTTCTTTTAATGGCAAAAGCTGTGTCGTTATAAAACTATTTTCTGTGAGATATAAATATACCCAATGCACTAGACATTTGTGTTAGTTGATCGATAATGTTACCTTGATAACAAGATTAATATTTGTAATGAAATTGTAATCATGATTGGATTGGATTGTTCTAAGTAGATTAAGAATGAATTTATGTAGTTTATCATAGTTAGTTAATTCGACTCAAACCATTAGTGAAGTACCAGTTATGAAATTGCACAAAATAAGCATCTCGACACTTAAAGACAGAAATATCTTTTCTAATATCCACAATGCTATCAGAGCATTCAAATCTTCCTCAGAAAAGGAGAAAAACAATCAAAACATTCAAAAAAATAAGAAAAATTATAACACATTATCGACATTGAAGTCTAACAGATGGTTCGTAATCCACAATCGGATGTATGAAAAATGCAATGCTTTGATTCAATATTACCATCTTAGGGTTTAAGAAATTGAAGTACTTACTTGGCTTTAGGAGGCAGCAGGCAGCATTGCGGTCATGGAAACCCGATGTGATCCGGCTAAATCTACACGTAGTGTTGTGCCGAGCTTGATGCCATGGAAGAACAACGAAGGCGCAGGGCAAGCAACAACAAACGAGGTGCCATATTTGCAAATTCAAATGTGTTCTACAACACAATCAATGGAAGCCATCCCTTTTGGAAAGATACACTAATACAAAGTGTTAAGTATTTCCCCTCAAAACATCGAAAGGGCTAGAAATTCATGGGATTTGAGCTCCACTTGGTTGTTTGCATGCTAAATAGAGAAAAAATATCAGACTCATGTTTCCGACACTTGAATTTTATTAATGTTACCTTCGTAAAAGTTGGCAAGCCATGGTAATCCTGATACAGGGCAAATTCGTTGAATACCGAAGGCTTTCAACTGTTTCAACGAAAGTGTTGTTGGTCTCGGTAATTGTCCTACCTGCCTAGAATTAGTGATTTGTCAGAAAAATTATACAATTAAAAATAAAAATTAGAGAGAATTGAAAATAAACTAGAACTTTGCCCATTAATAATTGAGATAGTGTTTTTAAAGCTTCCTTCACAGCTTTATAGAGCCATGCATTGCAAGCAATGTAGTTGGTTCAGCATAGAATCAAGCAACATTATTGACTAGATACACACTGCAAACAATGCAGTTCACTCACTCTCACAGCAACAGTTCAACTATACATTGTATTTTCACCGTGGGTTCTTTAAAACATATTTTATTGCAATTTTGCCTATGAACATGAATACTACAATTGCAAGCACCTTGCTCGAAGCTGTGAATCTTGCTATTGGAAACCCACTTCCTCGTCTCCTGAGCCAGTGAATTCATCATAATTGCTTTTCCAACTATTTTCATGCGGCAATTTCCCTGCTTCGGCAACTGATCGATTCGCTTCCCTCTCATCTCCTAAGTCTTCTTGTTCCTCTCGATTGATCTACAGAGCACCCAAAAGTCTATTTCAAGGTAATATCTCTGATTTAAAGGGAATCCAAGCGAAAGGAAATGAAACAAAGCATATTAGCTGTTTCTAATTAGGGTGCTTGATAATAAGTTGGGACACTTGTATTTTGTGTAAAAACACACAAATTTGAAACTGTACATTTGGGTGTCAAAGAAGAACAACACTTTGACAACTGGCTTGTCAGGGAATTTCCATTTTATAACGTTATATTTTCCTTGATGTAACTAAATCGCGCAGGTGTTTTTCTCGCTTAGAATGATGGATGAACAATCAAACATGGCTTAATGGGATGGAAACAAAATTCATTTGATGGCTATGTTCGATTCACTATTGTATTACTAATTTTATTTGGAATTAATGCATATCAAAAAATCCAACATGGTTTAATGGGATTTGAATTTAAATCTCAGAAGTCATCCCGGTCACTATTCATCAAAGAATCATCTAACCAGTTCATTCAATACCTGTATCGGTGGAATAAATAATTCATTGGTTCACTCCATTGAATTGAGCATCATTGCTATGTTCAATTCACTATTGTATTTACTAATTTTATTTGGAATTAATGCATATCAAACAATACGACATGGTTTAATGGGATGGAAATTTCAATCTCAAAAGTCATCCTGGTCACTTTCCATCAAATAGTCATCTAAACAGTCCATTCAATACTTATATCGGTGGAATAAATAATTCATTGGTTCACTCCCTTGAATTGACATGCACAACAACAATATAGTCTGTACATGCACCAGAAATTGATTGATGTGATTATTAATTCACCCATAATGCCAATACCTATCCAACGGTGTGTGGTTAATGACTACATTTATAAGTTACAAGTCACTCATCGAGTTGGGTAAATGAGAATGAGGGTTGTGCTGAAAGCGATGTTGAACGTATTCAATGTACAATAACAATTCACGTTAGACCAAAAAATATATGTAACAAAATTACTCGATGTCTGTTTTGTAACTTTGAAGAAAATTCAATTCGTTACGTGTGAATCTCTTATTTCATTTTTTTGCATTCCAAGGGAATCAGAAGGCAGATGCCACTAAAATTTATTTACTAAAAAGTTCACAAAATATATTTATTTTAACATTATTTAATGGATTAGAATTTAGAAGTAGACTTTAAAAAGTAAGTCATTTTATATTTTTCAATCTTTTAATGAAGGCGCAATGGCATTTTTACCATAACTGTATTTTGGGATCGGGCTGTACGACCTTTGTTTATGGTATCTTTTCTTCTACTATATTGCAACTGAAGGATGAAAGGCTATATATATCCTTATATATGTTGCAATGCACCAGATTTGACCAAGTTAAATTAGTAATGAGCATGTATTGTTATACTCAGCAATATAATTACAGTGGAGAACCTAATAGGTTGGGCCATTGGAAACTACTGCTTTGCCATTGGGAACTCTGCTTCTGTTGAAATCTAAAAATAGCCCCCCTAAACAGCTAAGGAAATCAATTAATGGTTCGACTTGGTTGACTGGGATTACCTTACTAGCGTGACTGGAAGACACTGGCGATGGTGCTCATTAATAGGGGAGTCTATCTATAGAGATGCCTCCTTAACAAAATTTAAGCTCCTTTATAGGGCAGACGACACATCGCATTCAAGGGCTGCTTCAACGACTGCTCCAGTTGAAGAAGAAATTCTGTAGTGGCAGGGACTTGCTACCCTGCATCCATTCTTGCTTAAAAAAGTGTCACTGCATATCGATGTCCCTGTATATTGCATTAGATTTAAAAAATATAAAGGTAGTGAGTAAGTATTTTTTTTACACAACTACACCAAGGTCATTTATAAAACATTTTTTTAATACAAAAGTTTTTTTTTTTTTTTTAACTAATTTTTATTTTAGATATTTTACATTAAAATTTAATATCAATTGAATTGTTTTAAATATGAAATTTAAGACAAATTCAGTTTAAGATAAAACTTTATATTTAAGACAAAAATAATATGAGACAAAATTATTTTAAGACAAAACTTTATATTGAAGGAAAATGTAGTTTGAAACAAAAATATTTTAAAACGACTTTATATTTTGAGACAAAACTTTGTATTTAACAAAAAAAGCAGTTCAGACAAATATTTTAAAACTATTTTGAGACAAATATTTTAAGACAACTTTATATTTAAGACCTCATTTCAGAGAGTTAACAATTAATACAAAACCATAGCAATCTAAGGCAATATTATCTAACACTTGCAAAATGTCTAGCTTCTTCTTTTGTCTCTTTAATCTCTGTGAATACAAAGACTACTTGTCTCATTGCATTCAAGAAGTTTGCACAAATATTCCATGAGTAAATAGAGAATCCTTATATTTTTAATTTTTGAAAATAGATATTCAAACCACAAGAAATTTAATCATATCATTTTTTTTTCTCTTATATTATATTTTCCCTTTTTCATTAATCCTTTTTAATTAAATATAAAACTAAAATATGCTAATTATATTAATTTTTTATTAATTACAAAATTAAAATATAACACTTTCAAAAGTTAGAATATTTTTAACTAATTTTTAATTATTTAATTTAATGTATATTTATTTGAAAATTATATTAAAAAGTACATAAAATTAATAAATTGAAGATGATTTTATTTCAAAAAATATATAATATATATACTACATTATAAAAATATAATAAATCAATAGATAAAAAAATATTGTTTTTTGGTTGGCTTAACTCAATGGGATTTGAACTTTGAATCTCATTCATTTACATAATAATTTATAATAAAGTTAGTTTCAATTAAGTTACACTCCATGAGCTAAAATTATTTATTCTTTTAAATATGTGAAAATTTTTAAATTACTTTAACTAGAAATTTCATATAAATTTGCAAGAAATTAGATACAATATAACTATAAAAAAATTAAATATTTTCTTAATTGTTATATATAAATATATTTATTTATTTATTTATTTATTTCAAAACTATAATAAGGAAATCCAAAAAAAAAAATACAAATTCATCAATATATGCATTTTAAACCTTCATTTTCTCTTTCTAAATGAAAAGTTATAGACATTTCATACTTGCATATGTCTTATCCTCACATGTTAATTTTATTTTCACTATTGAAAAAATATATATTATTTTTGACAAGGGAAAATATGGGCATATTATAATGTACATCAACATACAATAAACAAAAAGCTTAAATTTTATGTTATCCAACATTTAACTAAACATTTATATTGCAACTTTTTCGTTATTTAATATTTAAATGAGTACTATAGAAAAAATTTTATGTACATTCACATATGCCCTCGTACCTTTTCTCATTCCTACTTTATCACAGTAATGTAAAGGTTGATTAATTGATTGGCAAGTTCCGAGGTGGCAACTTGACTACATATGCGAGCATTTGATTCGACCGTGATTTATTTTAATTCGTTCAGTACATAAGATCCTTTTTGATAAAGCGACAAGGACTAAATATTTATTGGCAACATCACATAGTTCCTGGTTATAATTATTTCATTGTATAATTGTTATCCAATAGAGTTTTGTGTATTGGTTTTCGTATTAAATATCTCTGTACACCCCTGTACAGTAACTTAACTCTGGTGGATAGTTGTGAGGTCTCCATGCCATCAGATTATCGGTGTTTGAATCTACAGTGAGGTTTTTTTTGAGTTCCAGATTAGGGTAATGACTTGCCAAAACCCTAACCATTTAATTCCAATTTTTTCTGTCCTCCGCCGCGTAGCTCTGCAACTCTGCCTCAGCCTGCCTCTGCTGACAGGCATGCCTTGGCTCTGCTTGGCTCTGTCTACTTCTTCTTGGTTCAACACGGTAAGGTAAATACAACTGTCCCAGTTTACCTTTACCATTTTTTTTATGGTGAGTTGCTATTCGGTTTACTGACATTTCTGATCTATTTTCTTCCACGGGTATGTTAATGGTTCTCATATTTATGCCTACTCATAGTTCTCTGTGTATGTTATGATTTTTCTCTAAGGGGTGTTTATATTTTCTGTGCTGCCAGTCCTAGTTGTTCACTTGCATATAAGAAACATTGTCTCCTCTGTCGAGTCCCCTCATCGAGTTATTAGGTAAGACGTGAATGTTTTAAATTATTTGGAGTTCTTTAATTGTGTTTTATGCCATCCTCTAGTTGCGGGATTTGACCTTCTTCCGTGGCCTTGTCCATAGATTTCACCTTTGAGCCTGCAGAAACACCTTACACAGGTAAAATATTTCTCTATCTTTGGTTTTCCCTTTACGTTGGTGTGTCGCTTTGATGCCATCGTTGACAGGGTCTGCGGCTAATGAATTTCTTCCCGCATTTTCTTGTGCTAGTAACTACCATAACTCAGTGTTGTGGTTAACTCTTTTTGGAATGCTCGTTTTTGGTCTTCACTGACTCGCTCAACTTGCCCATTCAGATATCCTTCTCTGTCGTAGGGTTTGTTAGGTTTCTCTGCTACAGAGACCTCTTCTCCATCCTCAAAGGCACTCATAGTACCGTGAGCTGGGAATTAGTTGTTTAAGGCTACATGCCACTATGTTATTTTCATGTTTGAAAACCCTGGGCTTTTCCCGGCTCATAAATAAAATTTACATTTGTAACAGCCTTTTAACTCTAGCTTATTCCTATATTTTTGGGTTCGACCTCATGGGAGATTAACCCTTGGACTCAATAATGCTTATTCATACTTTATTCGTTTACTGGAATTTGTTTTACTTCTTACATCATAATGAATTCTATCCTATGACATGGCTCACTCCTTCTGCATATTTCAAGAATGGAAAAAAATGTTTTCCTAGTTTCTGTTTACCTATATATTAGGCATATCTAGATTGTTTTGTCAATAGCCTTTGTTTACGATTTGAATCAGGCTAGCTTATTTCCTGGGTTAATGTATTAATTTGACATGTTGATTCACTGTCTTTGTAATACTTACTCTTATGTTGGAGTTTTTTTTCAGTTTTGGGGGCATATTGCACATGCAAACCTTTATTGTTTCCTTTTTCATATTATTTACTGTTTACAACTAGTTTTCATTTATATCGATTTTAAATGAAATGTTCGGACCATTATGTCCATGAATATCAAAGGTACAGTTAACAACCAACTTAGGGTTTTCAGTTTCGTCTCTAAAACTCTGAGTTAATAGTTTTCTATTTTAACTTACTCATAGTGGGCGTTCTAGCTATTTTCTATTTCTCTGTAAACTCTAAACGAAATGAGAACTTGTATACATTTGATTTTTCTCACATGTTCTAACTCTAAGGGCTTCGAGGAGAATTCTCCTAGTGTCCTCCCAATTAGCAAGGTACTTAGCAAGATAACCCTTGGGGCTTTTATGAATGAAAAGATATAACAAAGAGATAAATAACAAAAATTTCATTATTGCTTAGAAAATATTTTAATATTTAATTTTTTTCTTATTGCAAAAAAAAAAAATTATACTAATATTGTAAAAAAAAAATTATGGGTGGAAACGTGAAGGTCGGTTACACTTTCGTGGGAAACGTGCCCAAAAATTTCACCGAATGTCTTATCGGAGATTGAAAAATTGACATCAAAAGTTCGCCCGAATTATTATTTCTGCTAGATTTTTAGTTCGACCTAAATTTTTCAAAAGTTTGGCCAAACTTATGATTATAAATACAGTGACCTAGAGATGGTAGAAATATTTTCCATGATTTCACTTGAATGTTACAGTTTCCTAAGTGCGTAGGTAAGTGATTTTGTTGCACATTTGTTTCAGTCCTGTAGTTTTTTTATAATAATTTAGTTTTTCTGTAATAATGATTTTATTTTGCTAGTCTATTTGCAGGATTCCTCGGTGTCCTTGGCGTCCTCTGTGTCCTCGGCGTGCGGGTAGGTAAGTGATGTTGCTGCAGGTTAGTTTGTGTTTTGTATTTTTCATTAGTAATTTAGCTTTTTGTGTATTAATGTTATTTTTTTTGTAGTCGATGTGCAGGATTCCTAGGATTCCTCAGCTTCCTTGGCTTCCTTTGTCTCATATTCCACGTAAGTGCAAATTGTCTTCAATATCCTTTCACTGTGGATAATAAAAAAAAAAATCCATATAAAATATAGTAAAAAAAGTTTACAATCATCTTAACCACTCCAAATCCCCACTCAACTTACAATTTCCCAACTCAGCTTGCTATTATTCCCAGATAGTCAAAAAAATTGAGATGCAAGTAATTCTATTGGAAATATTTGTTGTGTTTTTGAAAACTGAATTTGCAAGATTGAACAGTTAGTGCCCTATCGTATCTCTCCCTTTCAACTTCTATTTCTCCTACTTGGTGAACATTATTTCTCCTACCTTGGACATTATTGTTATTTAGCATTTTTTTATTTGAATTTAATTTTTTATTAGATAATGTCAATAATGTTGATCATGGCTCCCATAAAAATCAGTCAAATTCAGATATAGTAGCAAAGTAGAGCCATATCAATAAACCCATCATCGCATTTTTATTACCTTCAGCTTGCTCTTATTCCCAGAGAGTCCAAAAAAAGAGATGCATGTAATTCTATTGGAAATATATGTCATGTTTTTCAAACTTAATTTTCAATATTGAACAGTTAGTGTCTCATCGTACCTCTCCCTTTCAGCGTCTATTGCTCCTTCCTGGTTGAAATTATGTCTCATGTCTTGGACATTATCATTATTTATCATTCTTTTATTTGAATTTAAATTTTTATTAGATAATCTCGATGTCATGGTGCCCAGAAAAAGAAATCATATTTTTATATAGCAACAAGGTAGAGCCATATCAACGAACCCTTCACAACAGTTTGATTATATGTGGAACTTTAGCTTTGTCTTATTCCCATACAATCAAAAAATTCGAGATGCATATAATTCTATTGGAAATATATGTTGTGTTTTGCAAGATTGAAAAATTAGCACCCTGTCATACCTCTCCCTTTTAACTTCTATAGCTCATGCTTGGTGGACATTATTTGATAGTAATTATGTTCATTGGGGACAGTTCAATTCATAATTTCAATGTTATGATGTATTATGTATAAACATGAGATTTAAGGTTCAAATCTTGGTGGGTTAAAAAAAAAGAAACTTGAGAGTAAGTGTGATAGATTTGTATTGCATTATTAATATATGATAGTAAGGAACAAATATTTATATTGTCAATCATAAAAATATATCTAATCTATACTTTGTAAACCTTAAAGTTATCTAAACTTAGGGTGAATTTTAACATTATATTGTTTGTGATGAATTAAAATAATTTGTGCTATGTATTTTAAAGCTTAAATTGTGGTTTCCCTTTAAAAAATAACTTTAATTTAAGATATATTTCCCTAATTTAAAATTTTATTTATGCAGAATATCTTCATAAAAAAATAGGAGATACATTTAGAGAATTGTAATAAAAAATTATTTTATAGAAAAGTCAATCACCCCTTTCGGCTATATTTTTTTGAAATTTTTCAATTTTACAATTAGTCCCAACTCTTTGTACGCTCGCATTCTCATATTCAAACATTATTGACTACGCGTTACCCATTACACTTTAAAGTGCATGAGCTCAATCCTTAGCTTTATTTATGGTTTCTATCTTTATTATTGATGTTACAAGGAGCATTCAATGAAAAATCCCCAACATTGTATTTATGTTCTCTTTATGTTTTCTCTATGTTGTATGGTTTATGTATGTTCAATCTCCTTCTTTTTTGGGTTATCAAAAAAAAATGGATGATAATTATGCTTTTTCTTCTATGTGCATGGCATTTTACAGCTATCAAATTGTGTTTAAAAGCCCCGGGACTATATTTATGCTCTCTTTCTGTTGTCTGTATGTTGTTGGTTTATGTATGTTCAATCTCCTTCCTTTTTGTGATATCTGAAAAAAATAGTAGAGAATTTTTCTTCCGCTTCTGTGTGCATGGAATTGTGCAGCTATCAATTTGTGTTTAAAAGCCCCAGGATTATATTTATGCTCTATTTATGTTGGCTGTATTTTGTATGGTTTCTCTATGTTCAATCTCCTTCCTTTTTGGGTTATCTGAAAAAAATGGATGAGAATTATGCTTCCACTTATGTGTGCATGGAATTCTGAAACTATCAATTTGTGTTTAAAAGCCCGAGGATTGTATTTATTCTCTCTTTCTATTGTATGTATGTTGTATGGTTTACGTATGTTTAATATCCTTCCTTTTTGGGTTAGCTGAAAAAATTGGACGAGAATTTTGGTTCCGATTTTGTGTTCATGGCATTATGTAGCAATCAATTTGTGTTTAAAATCCCCAGAACTGTATTTATGCTCTCTTTCTGTTGTATGTATGTTATATGGTTTCTCTATGTTCAATCTCCTTCCTTTTGGGTTATCTGGAAAAAATGGATGAGAATTTTTCTTTTGCTTCTGTGTGCACAACATTCTGCAGCTATCAATTTATGTTTAAAGATGTGCTTCCCACCTAAAACATAAACTATGGATTTCTTTTTCCACCTAAACCATGAACTGGAATATTTCGAATCGAAGAGCATGTTAATTACTGCAGCTTTATAAAAAATTACTTGTGAGTTGGAAGTTATGTATGATACGTTTTCAAACCGTTCATTTAAACATAAATGGGATGTAAATTTTCTTTGATAAATTCTAGATGGGCAATGAGAGATACATTAGTTATAACACTAGAATTAAAAGGAAAAGAAAAGATCAGGAGGACATATTCTGTGACAACTTCTTGTCATCAAGAGATAGATTTTCTTCCTGTAATCATCCATCCAACTATCTTGTTAGATTTTGCAGCATTAGGTAGGACGAATATCCATTTTTTATTTCCTAGTATAAAATTTATTATGTTCTGTAGGAGTTACTCATAGCACATCCTACTCCCTATTGTCGTGTGGCATGAAACTGTTGTGTGTGCTAACACTTCAGTACATGCTTAAAATTGTTAAAATGGATCACAACCCAATTCAAGGAAAAAATGCAAGTTGAGATCCCAAAACCCAAAGGCACCATTTAAAATAAAAAAGACAAAAATAATGTTTTCACAAGTAAATTTATAATATTTTAAATTTTATTTTTCTTTGTTCTTGGTTTAGAATCTGACGTCAAAGCCTAATAGTTAAATTCACATATGAATTTATCAAAGAGGAATGAAGAATAAATATTAAATAGATTTTCATGAATTCCAATGACTTATTTAATCATCGTTCTATGTACAAGAGTACCTTATCTATTCTATTATATAGGAGTTCTAGTATAAATGAATGAGTAGATAATCAAGGATGGCAATGGTTTTCTGATTATCATTTATCATCTGTTAAAAAACACTATGTTTTAATAACATTTTTTTCTTCTTCAATTTCATAAATTTTTTCCTCTCCATTATTGTTTCCACAAAAGTGTTATTTAGGGCCTATTATTTGGGATGACTAGGTGTCAGCTACCATTGAACAACTTCAACTTTTTTTCTATATTTACTTCAAGATATCCCCCATCTTCTTGCTTTTAATGTCACTATTTTGTTTAGATAGAAAGCATGAGAATATGGTCTAAAACGAAGATGGGTTTAACACACAAGCACTCTACATATTCATTTGAAATATTGGATAGAAAGCTTGAGAATATGGTCTAAAACAAAGATGGCTTTACCACACAAAAACTCTACATATTCATTTGAAATATGTTTAAATCCTCAATAATATAATCCAAAATTACCTTTTAATTACCTTCCTCGGCATTACAAACAAAATATTCAAAAATATTATGGGGTTGCACACTTGTTGTAGATCTGTGGTAGTTGTCTCTTCCACCCTATGTTCATGGTGGTCTTAAATTGTGTAATAAGTGGTATTTTAGCAGCGTGGTATCTCTTGCATTTTTCTTTCGAAACTGGCTATGTTTAAAGGTGTAGGCTGGTGCACTTCAAAATTTAATAGCCATGTATCATCTCTAGAATCTTCTCTGATAATGGTCTAAGGTCGTCCCTCTCCGACATTGGTTTGAGCCTTCCTCAAGTTCAAAACCACAATATGAACTTTGACTTGGACTCAAACTTATCGAAATCATATAGCCCTTGCTCCCATTGTCTATCAACTCACGATGCTCTTCAAAAAGTTGATTATGACTGGCAGGGTAAAGTTTATCAGATGTCTCATCCTGAAATCGAGCTTTTTGATAAGCTTATGTCCCTACAATTCCAGTTCTTGTGCCTCGTGGGTTCTTTTGTCAAGTGGATGAGGTGGACACCATAAGAATTATTGTAATGGATCTCAAATTGAACAAAGATGCTCATGACATTGATTTGAACAGGGTAGCTCTAGTGATCGATTAAATCCTTCAACTCTCTTTTGGGTAGTCTTGCATTTTTTCTTTTGTAATGTATAGTGTTGTAATACTTTAGTTAGTATACAATTATGTTCATATTTATATTGTGTTTGTGTATTTTGTAGAGTGGTTAGTTAGGTGCAAACCAATATCTGAACCCTTGCTAATTTGAACATACACTGGTCTCATTTTGTCTTAGGTACTCTATAATTTTGAATAGTGGGCCTCTAATGTTCTTTGCTCTAGGTCATACATTACCTAATATTACTCATTTTTGTTAAAGAAGAAATAAAAAAAATATATAAAGATTTCAAATTATTTTTTAATTTGTTAAGTGTCTATGTTTTTTCTTAAATGAGTAAATAACTTAACTCTTTAAGATTTCACTTTTTGTAAATTATTAGTAAATTATTTTAATTGATGTGATTAGTGATGAGTTAGTTTACATTACCAAGAGCAATAATAATTGAGAATTATTTTTACCTACTCACAAATGAGTTGTGATAAGTTTTTCCATCTTTTTAAAGCTATAATAAATTTCTTTAAAAATATAAATCAAAGTTTTGTGAAATAAAATACTTATTTATATTTTATTAATAAATACAAAAAATTATAATTATTTGTATTTTAATAATTAGAAGTTAATATTTACGAAGTTAGATCTATCTTAACTCAATATCTATCAAGCTTCAAAAGACCAAATCAAAATCTAAAATTAAGCTAATAATAAAAAAATAACATCCGTAAAATATGGTTGAACATATATTATTCTTAACCTATAATTTCTTTTAATATTAAATACATTTTTTCCTGTGCGTTGTTACCTTACCACAAATACCTCTATGATATTTGATCCCTTTGTTCTACTTTACGATATTTCTAATAGACCTCTACTTTCATTCCCGGAGAAGCCGAGAGAATCTGGGAACATGCAGGGCTTGTCTTCTGTGGATTTTTCCCAACACGATATAAGGGTTTGATATACGGGTCTTCTGTGGGTTTGATCCCTTTGTTCTTATGCCTCGCTTGTTCCATATACGGGTTTGTTTTTGTTTTCAATGGCAGCGAATCCAGACTTATGTGGACCACACATGGGCCCGGGCCCGGGCCTTTGCTCAATTACGTGCCCAATACACCATTATTGGCAAAGCTGCACCAGGAATTGTGTAGAGAGCCGTCATGCCCAATGGGAAAAAGGTTGCAATCGAGAAAAGCACATTTATATTTCTATAAGAGAGTATAATAAAATTTTGTTTTAAAAATAGACATGAGGTTTATAAAACTTTGTATTTGTGGTTGTCAAATGTATTATTTAAAAATATTGAAATTTGAAAAATATTTTTGAAATTTATATTTTTTAAATATAAATTATAAACCAATTTATGTGGACCACACAGGGATCGGGTCCCTTGCTCAATTAGGTGCCCAATAGAGAAATTATTGGCAAAGGTGCACCAGGAATTGTGTAGAGAGCCGTCATTGCCAATGGCAAAATGTCGCAATAGAGAAAAACACATTTCTATTTCTATAATAAGGTATAATGAAATTTTGTTTTAAAAATAGACATGAGGTTTATAAAAAATTGTATGTGGTTGTGAAATGTACAATTTGAAACATATTTTTGAAATTTGTATTTTTAAATATAAATTATTAAACAATATAAAACTATATAGAAGTTTAATTATTGAAAATATATATAATTTTTTTGGTTAAATCTAAAATATTTATATTTTTCAAAATAACCAAATTTTAGAAGAATTAAACTGTATTTTAAAAAATTAATAACTATGGATCTACGAAAGCCAAAAGCATCAAATCTTTTGAAGTGCAAATTCTTTTTATAGTACAAATTTACAAAATTTCCTTTCATATATATTTTTTCAATTTTTAATATATAAATGGATTCAACCCCTTAAAAAGTCGTTGAAAAAGTGAAATAAAATAGCTTAAACATGTCATTCCAATAAAAATTAATCATATTTGAAATGCTATAACAATAATAATTTAATTTTTTAATGGTTTTATAATATATAAATAATATATTATTATTATTATTATAAACCATGAAAATTGTTGATATTGAAATAATTTAGTTAATATAAGTAGAAAGATATTTTGTTTACCCATTATATTATCTACATTAAAGTTTTTTTTGTTTCAATTTCACATATTAATTTTATTTTAAGATTTGAATTAATAACACATCTCACTCTTATAATAATATTATTATAAGAAAGAAATTAAATCATTTTACTCTCTATCACTTCTTATCTTTGTACATTAAAATATTTTATAGTTGTTTATATATAAATATGTTTATGCTTTTTGTAAAGTTAATAATAAAATAAATTAGTTTAACCTATATACTGAAATGGTTATTTTGTGTATTTCTGAAAATATATATCTTGTCTAACTTTATTAGTTTTCTTTTTAAATTCTTTTACTAAAAATTAATATAAAATTATCTTATTATGTTGTGATAAGTGACATATAGTAATGGTTTTTGGCTATTGTTTTGGTCTATACCTTGAAAATTTTCAGCATTTTCAAAGTTTAGTATTGGTTTTCATTTTTTTTTGAAGCTGACTTAAACCCATTACCACCAAAGCTACATAGCCCTAAGCTATAAGTCAGCCTCTATTATTCCATGCTAGAGGGTTTTCGGGTCTTGGTCTTGTCAATTACATCAGGTTCGTCGCTATTAAGACTTCATTCCTGGAAGCAGATGCAATTGTGCACAACTCTCACAAACAGGCAGAGCGTTAGAACCCATATGTTTTGTGGAACAACGAAATAACGTGAAGTCATGGTCTATTACCTGTAAATTATAAAGCTATCATGTCGTTTGTATAGGTTTGTGGAATTTATGGAGGGTTTGATTTAATAATTATTTAATAAGTTGTTCAAACCCTAAAATTTTCTACACTATGCATCTTTGTTAGCATCAACAGCTTGGCTTTCCAAGATACAAAAGAAAGAAAATTGTTGCTCATTTGTATAAAGTTCGAATATGTAGTGCTTTCCTTTATTTCCATGATCATGCTTATAATTATGGAGTGCTTTCGAATTGTAACATCTAGAACTTACTTAGTAAAAATATTTGAAATTTAGTCTCAATCAGCTACTATATATTTATAATTCTCGAATTAATCTTAGATTTAGATTAATATAATCATTTTTGAGTGTAAAACTTATCTACTAAGGAAGAATGAAATCTCTCATTCATACATCGAAAAACCCATAATCTTAATTAATCCTGTAGCTGATAAACTCGATTGATAAGTTCCAATTTAGCTTACATATTAGACTTCAAGACATTAGTACATGTATTTATAATTTATGTATAACCCTCGAAGTAAACTTTTATTAAGTTGCAGGCATGGATATTCAATGCAAATTTACTTACCATAACGTTAATTCATTAAATTTGATACATGAATCTTATCATGATCTCCTCGACGGCGGATTAGCTCGCATGGAAGAGATATTCATTAACATTGTACTGGGCATTTAAACCACTTGATAGCTAATGGGATTTTCTGCGGATTTACCTCACGGTTTTCTATGGTACTCCCTTGGTCATCACCATCGATCAGTTTCTGAATCAATGGTCATACTTTCGACGGGAATTCCAAAATTAATGCCGCCAACCCTAACTCATACTCCAACTCCAGTTCTCGGCTTCTTACTATTTTTTTTTTCATTCCTTTTAATCTCTACGCCTCCGAAGTAGATGCTCTAGATTTGAGACTAGTCCTCCGCTCTCGGGATTATTTCAATTCTTCAGTCATATATCAATTTTGGGTCTGTATCCTCGTCAGAAGTTCAACCCATCGGTTCATAGTTGCCGCAGAGGAAAGAGATTATGAGAAGAAGGACCGAATCCTTCGTTGTCTGCCATGGTGTCCTTTCCACAAAGTTGTTTTACCCAAACAAAAACAGTCACGTAAAGAAGCAAATATCCTATTTGATCAGGGTTTTTGGTTTAAGTATTTTTATGTTCTTTCTGTAAGGAATGCTTTATAGTGTATCATGAGGGTTAATTGTTTTACTTCTGTTTCCTTCTTTGGTTTCGTTGTAGGTTGGCACGCAAGATAATCCTACTTTCTTCAAGTTAGAAATCCTCTCGTCCATACCAGCTTTCCTACTTCTTCGCATATTCATTTAGTTAGAATTAATTTAAGAGTTATTTCCGCTAAAACAATTTCATTTTATGCATCTCGTTTTCAGCAGGTTGGTATCTTTGACCCAGCGGTTTTTGGCATCTGAGCCTTTACTTGACGTTTCCTGCCGAGTCTCTGTCGGCCTCTAGCTAATACGTTGGCTCTTTCTCCAGGTATCTTGGAGAAGAAATGTTCTTCTTCTAGTTCTCGTTTCGAGCAAAGTACTAGAGTTAATTTGTTAATATATTTCGGAGGATAATCTCCCTTTTAAGTCAAGTTTTAGAAAAAAATTCTACAATAAATTTACATGGACTCTTGCTCTCCCTCTTTTGAATTCTAGGTTTTCTTTTGAGAGCTTATTGTTTCATGCTCGCCACTTCGTCGAGTTTACAGAACTCTCTGAGGGTTTAAGTCCGTAATATATATTCTTTTAATATTTAAGACGAAATTTCATCGGTATGCATGTATTCAAATGACTCTGATTTGTTTTCTATTGAAGCATAGAACAGTGCAGCAATTATTTTCGAATTTTGTTAACGAACTAGTTCTATTCATTGCTTTACTAGATTTTCTTTCCCTCACACCTATATTCCATTCTCGCACATATTTGATATTATATACATGTTCTGCAAGAGATTATATGTTTATACTGCCAGTGTGAGTTTAATTATTTCCAGATATTTTCCAGAGCTTTTTTCTAATATAGATATGGAATTTTCTGTCTACCATATTCTCAAATTGTGTATGTTATTCCAGTTTTCTATTTAACATCTATACCTAAAAATTCTTATTTCAACATTACCTGTGTTTTTTTTATGAAAGTTCTATTGAGGGAAAAACATGAAAATTTATTTCATAGCATTCGATTTCCTTTTTACTGCTATTTTCTACACTAAGGTTTAGTTATTTTGTTTTAGATTCTGTTAACAGCTTTAGTAATAGGGTGTCCGGACAAGCTTCTATTAGAGTCTGTGTATAGCATATAGAGACTATAAAGAACGATGTGTCCTGGGTAGGGATTTGCCCAGAACCTAAGACCAACGGTTCTCCTTTCTGTCTTTATAAATTTCTCTGTATTTAATACATTCAATTTCTTTATAGTACTATTAGAACCATAAATTACAGTAAAACTACTATCATTTCTTAATTTCCTACTATTCTCCACAGAAGCTAATCTATAATTTGTCAGAATTTGTAAACAAGGAATTATCATAGTTAATCGACTATTTCTTAGAATTTATAAACAAGGAATTATCATAGTTAACAAACTATTTCTCAGAATTTTTAAACAAGAAATCATCATAGTTAACAGTCTAATTCTCATTCTAGTTCCAGAGGAATAACTTCTAGTAATACATTACTTAATCACAAAAATTATAGTTAACTCATTTATACATATTTGAATCACGATGTTTTAAGTTGTGGTCCTCCCAACTATCAAGAGAGGCGATTACATCCACTTCTTGCCCCAGAGCTCCAGATCTGGATGGTACGGGTTAATAGTGGATTTCCTTTCAGTTGTGATCTCAGGACAACCAGTCCAGTCAGTACCAGAAAATTAGTTTCAAGTTCTTTGAGTGACCTTTCCACTGGTCTCTACCAGCTCAGGAAAATCCTCTTTCCTTCCTCAAAACTAGAACAGAACCCCTACTCCTCACCGGGATAAACCTTTTATCCTCAGAGGTGCAGGTAACTGTTTCCAACTGTCCCCAACCACTTCGAGTTCTTGGAAAGAATTTTACCATCAGATTTTTACTTTCCTTAAGAAATTCTTTCAACTGATTTATTATTCATAACTAATTACTAGTAAAATAAATTTCCAGACAAACAGTAATAATTTAAGTCTTTTCCTGACATAATAATAAAATGAATTGTCTTTTAACTAGTTAACACTAGTTATCTTTAACCAGGCTGTCACAACTCGCCCCCCTGGAAGTGACACCATCGTTGGTGTTTTTACTCTAACTCATCAAAGAGCTCTGGGTAAACTTCTCGCACAATTTTTTCATCCTCCCAAGTAGCCTCATTCGGGCTGAAGTGCTTCCATTGCACTTTAACTTGGGCTAGAACTCACTTGCAGATTACGATTTCCCTTCAGTCAAGTATGTGTTGTGGCTCAACCAGGAACTCGCAGTCTGGTTCTACCTACATACAACAAGGTTCCATGTCAATTACTCACAATATATATATATATATATATATATATATATATATATATATATATATATATATCAAGTTAGGATTTCTATTTCTATCCTACCTGTATATTTTGTCAATGTATTACATTATTTGCATCATACACATAATGCTTCAACAAGGAAACATGAAACACATGCTTTACGCTTTGAATGTGGCTGGGTAAAGCTAGCCGATAGGCTACCAAAGCAACCCTTTCCAAAATTTGGAAAGGTCCACAAAATATGGGAGCCAACTTGTCACAAGAGGTCCACCATAGGGTACTCCTCTTTATTTTGATCCTCACGTACACATGATCTCCCACTTCGAATTCTCGATAAGACCTTTTCAAATCTGCATATATTTTCTTCCAATCTTGCGCCACCTTCAGATTTTGTCTTAAATTCTTTACCTCTAATTCCATTTCAGCAAGAATCTTGGGTCCCAACATTAATTTTGGCTTAGGGATGCTCCAATTTATGGGCGTGTGACACTGCCTCCCATATAACGACTTGAAAGGACTCATCTTCAGGGACTCTTGATAACTATTGTTGTAGGCAAAATCAACAAGGTGCAAATAATATTCCCATTTATCTGGTTGTTGCAATACATATATGTGCAACATGTCTTCTAGTACTTCGTTTACTCGCTCTGTTTGACCATTGGTTTGGGGATGATAAGCTATGTTGAAGTTTATCTGAGTTCCCAGTCCCGAAAACAAGGTCTTCCAAAATTAAAAGGTAAACTTAACACCCCGGTCTGAAATAACTGTTTTTGGAATTCCATGCAACCTGAAAATCTCCTTCATAAATATATCGACTATCTATATTGTCTTGTAAGTAGACTGCACAGGTATAAAATTTGCAAATTTACTCAATCTGTCCACTACTACCATGATGGAGTCATTTTTCCTTTTTGTTCGAGGTAAGCCTGTAATGAAATCCAAGGATATGACCTTCCACTTCCATTCAGGTATATAGGTATGGGCTGCAACAACCCTGCGGGGTGTTGATGCTCCACCTTCACCTATTGACACTCCAAACATTGAATTAGATATTCCACAATGTTTTTACACATACCATGCCCGAAAAATACCTTCTTAATTGCAATCAACATTTTTTGGTATCATGGGTGACCTGCATAATTGCTGAGATGGTACTCATTCATTATCATCTCTTTCAAATCCATACGGTTAGGCACATATACTTTACCTCGGGAAGCGAGCATTTGATCTTTATTTATTCCATACTCAGATGTACCTCCTTGATTTCTGATTTCTTCCATCTGTTGCCATAAGAATTGGTATTCGGGATACTTTTGCGCTTCCCTTACTTGCTCTGAAAATCTACTTTCCAGCTGATTATAAAATAGCTCAGATATAACATGTAATTTTCTACTTAAATAATCAACTACTCAGTTTTCTTTCCCCTTCACGTGCTGAATATCCATATCAAACTCACTTAGGAAGGAATTCCATCTTGTGTGTCTTGAGTTTAAATCTGCCTACTTGAAGTAACTAGTCAAGCTGCTATGATCTATTTTTAATACAAACTTTTTGCCTAGCAAGTAGTGCCTCCACACCCAGAGTGCATGTACCACTGCTATTAATTCTAGATCACACGCTGAATATCTTTGTTCATGATCTTTCAAGTTCCTTGATTTATATGCCTTCTTGAGACAGAACTGCCCCAACACCTTCTTTACTTGCATCTATAAATACTTCAAATTATTTATTGGGATCATCTACCCTTAGCAAAGGTGCAGTGGTGAAAAGTTGTTTCAGCTTTTCAAAGCTATTCTGACATTCAACCGTCCATTTCAAAACTTTTCCTTTCATGTGCAAGGAAGTAATAGGAAAAGAAATTCTGGAAAATCCTTCAATAAATCTTTGGTAATACCTAGCTAATCCCATAAAGGATCTAATGCCTGCCACGTTCTGGGGTACTCGCCATTCCATGATTGTTTTTATCTTTTTTGAATCAACAAAAATTCCTTTTGTTGAAATAACAAGGCCTAGATACTGGATTTATATTTTACAGAAATCACATTTCCTGAACTTAGCGTACACATGATGTTTTATTAACATTTCCAGCACAATCCTCAAATGTTCCTTATGCTCTTCCTGATTTTTAGAATAGATCAGAATATCATCTATAAATATAAGTACAAAATTATCTAGGAAAGGGTGAAAGATTCCATGCATTAACCTCATAAAGGTTGTTGGTGCATTTGTTAACCCAAAGGGTAACACCACAAATTCATAGTGTCCATACCTGGTATGAAATTATGTCTTGTAAATGTCTTCATCCTTGATTCGAATCTAGTTATATCCAGATCTTAAATCTATCTTGGAAAACACCATGGCCCCTTCACTTGATCAAACATATCATCAATCTTTGGTAGAGGGTATTTTTTTTTGGCTGTTAACTTGTTTAGCTGTCTATAATCCATGCACATTCGCATGGCCCTGTCCTTTTTCTTTACGAACAATACTGGTGCTCCCCAAGAGGACACACTTGGATGAATGTAGCCCTTATCCAGCAGTTCCTGTAACTGCATTTTCAACTCACTTAATTCTGGCACACTCATTCTATAAGGAGCCCTTGACACGGGAGAAGCTCCTGGCATTAAATCTATGGTGAAGTCAATGTCTCTTCTCGGTGGTAATCCAGGAATATTTTCTAGAAAAACATCCAGGAATTCTTGTACCACAGGTATATTTTCCATCATAGGCGATTTTTCCTCGGAATCTGCATACCCCACCAGTATAGCATATATCTGACATCCCTTCACTATACTCTTATTCATTTGGGATGTTGTAATTGGGCATAACTGTAATGGATTTTTGATTCCTTGAATATCTCTATGTGTTCCATAGTGCATTCTGTAATAAATAATCTTTTCCTTACAGTCCTCTAAGGTCCAATGCTTTTCTAGCCAATCCATGCCTAGAAACATATCATAGGACCCTAATGGAAGAATGTTCAGATCTACTTGTAACTGTTGTTCTGAAATTTCCAAGGTACAGTTAGGAATTTTGGCAGTTACCTTTCGTTTTGCTCCAGTGGCTAACTATACCAGCCATGAAATTTTAAATTTATGTTCTTTCAATTTACACAGTTCCACTATTTTGGGACTAACATAGCTTAGAGTTGCACCTGGGTCTACCAAAATAGAAACATTATGAGCTAGTATTTTACCTTCTAGCTCAATCATTGTTGGCTAATAATCTGCCTGTCGATCCTCCAATGCCGCGTTCATACGAGGAATGTTTCCTGCCACATTACCTACTATAGAAGCTTCCTGAAAGTTTACAACTGTGTCATTTCTTGCTCATTGGGGACAGTTTTTATAGGAGTGTGCATCACCACACCCCCAACACTGTAAAGGTGGCTTAGTCACCTGTCCTTGCTCAGGCTTGTTGGATGCTTCTACAGGTTTTTCTTCTGCTAGCCATCTTGTCCTTTTGTGATTTTTTCCAAATTGTTTGCTCACAGAGTTATGTGCAAAATTCTTAAAGTTACTATTTTTGGTGCCCTTGAAATTTGAGTTACTTTTCTATCCTTTCTTCAACTGCCAGTTTTTTCCAGCCTCCACTTTAGCCTTGGACCGCTGATAGCACATTTGTGCTTTACGAATGGCTTCATCCATGGTTCGGGGGTTTACAAATTATATTCGCTCCTTCATGTGGGTTGCCAGACTCCTCAGAAGTCTCTACACTTTAGCCTTTTCCTCTCGAATATATGGAACATATCGTAACAAAGAGGTAAAATTAGTGATATATTCATTCATAGTCATCTGTCCCAACCTTAATTCATGAAATTCCTTAGCTTTTTCATCATAAAATTGTTCTGTTAAATACTTTCCCTTAAAGCCTTTATGAAATTATTTCTAGGTAACATCTTGTTCGTCAATGCTGCGAACATTCTTCACTTCTTCCCAGCACAAAGTGGCATTCTCCCTTAACTGATATATGGCTAATATGGCCTTCAGGTTGCTACTGTACTCGTACACCTGAAATTACTTATTCATGTTTAATAACCATGCTTCAACCACTTCTTCAACTTCACAATCAAACGTTGGTGGTTTTATCTCTCGAAACTCTCCCTGGAGTTCTACTTTCTGCTTTTTAACTTCTTGCTAATTTGACGCATTGCCAGATTCTGCTTCATTGCAACTTTTATTCTTGCTTCACTGCGACGGGCTTCTTTCTACTCTGTCTGTGGTGTTATTTATTTTATGTTGCTCTTCTTCTTCTTGCATGCCTCTGTCAGTACTTGGATGTTCCACTTCCTGGTTTTGTTTATCTGACATGATTTTTAATCTATTTTCCTGATCTTGCAGTAGTCATTCATTGTATTTTCAAACACACACCATTTCTTCGTGTATTTTTTGTACCGTATTCAACAGGAAACTAGTTTGGTGTTGTTATTCTTCCAGCAGCCTACTAGTTTACCGATGTTGTTCGACACTTAACTGAACCCACATTTCTAGGTTCATCATTGGTTGAGCTTGGGCTTCCCCAATGTCTTGGGGCGTTTGTTGTGTGTTTCCCCTTCTCATGATATTTCCTGCTACACTCTGTACATCAATAACATATAGCTTTACCGTTAGTTGACCCTTATGTTTCTAGCGTACGAACACTTCTCTGATACCACTTGTAACATCTAGAACATACCAAGTAAAAAAAAAAAAAAAAAATTACTCTCAATCAGCTACAATATATATATATATAATTCTCGGATTAACCCTATATTTAGATTAACATAATCATTTACGAGTGTAAACCTTATCTACTAAGGAAGAATTAAATCCCTCATTCATACATCGAAAAACCCATAATCTTAATTAATCCTTTAGCTGATAAACTCCATTACTAAGTTCCAACGTAGATTACATATCAAAATTCAAGACATTAGTACACGTATTTATAATTTATGTATAACCTGCGAAGTAAAATTTTATTAAGTTGCATGCTTGAATATTCAATGCAAATTTACTTACCATAACGTTAATTCATTAAATCTGATACATGAATCTTACCATGATCTCCTTGAGGGCATATTAGATGTGTAGAAATTTGAATAATTTGCTGAATTATTCACAGAGATTATCCTGATTACACAATATTAAAGCTTCATGCATAATACATAACCTCTTCTACAATTGATCATCAATATGCGGAAATAGAAAGCATTCGCATGCGCTCATTAAAACATAATCAAGCACACATATCAACACAGGATGTAATGGGGAAATAAATAGCTGAAAACCCCCAACTATATGTATATTATAATGATAGAGAACATGTAACAATCATAGTACAATACTCCTCACAAGTACTCAGTACTATCTCCAAAAGCTACACACAAAACTATGTGAGATTTGAACAAGTCAGGGGTTCAAATCTCCTCCACAAGTCTACCTGCCTCTACTGCGCAATCCAAGTGTGTAATGAGTGAGATCCAAGTTTGAATCGCAGTAGCTCCAACTATGCAATACTCATTGGCAATCTCCATCAATGTGTGTGAAAATATCATGCACAGCCAATAGTCACAACTGATAGTACACTCACCCTTTCACCCACCTCTAACATTGGTCTCCACTGAACTGTCCATGCATTGCAGTTAACTGATGTGTTCTTTAGTTGACTTATGAGTTAATAGTTAGTGAATTAATTAATAATTAATTCACACCACTCATCAGTGGTGTATTTGTCAGTTAGACTAAATACAACTAGTTCAACTAAGTTAAACAGAACACAACTCCACCAACTGTCTCATCAACTCCACCAAATTCAGCCACATGAGTTCTAACTGAATTCAACCATGCAATAGCTCAACTAACCCTTAGGAAAAACATATTTCCTTATGTCAGCTGCATGTGCCACATCCAAGCATCAAATTGAAGTGCTCCAAGAGGATAAGATAATGTTTATAGTCTAAATATTATTAAGGGTTAATAATATTTGACTGTTCTATTTTTAGCCTGGCAGTCTAAAAATAGAAACCGCCCAATGTCTAAAAATAGAGGTCCATCTATTTTTACCAACTCGACCAATCATCCATAAATAGCATCTTGCAACTCATAGACCATGATCCATATGTCTAAAAATAGACTTTGCGCCAAAAATAGCCTGCGGGCCCACTTAGTGAAGGCGACTTCATTTCACTAAGCTCCATCATCTTGTTGCATTTTCAGCACTCCCTCTCAACAAGATATGGATTATCTGCAACCCCTATCCTACCTCTGTGGAATTCGAATTTTCTCCTGGTGAGCGCCTTCGTCAAGATGTCAGCATCCTGATCCTCCATGGGAATATATGAAAGTAACATGATTCTCCGCTGCACACAATCTCTGATATGATGGTACCTGATGTCGATGTGTTTGGATCTATCATGAAATACTGGATTAGCCGAGAGTTTAATGCAACTCTGGTTATCACAATAAATCACAGTAGGCTCCAAGTGTGACCCGAACAACCCGACCAGGATCTTCCTCATCCATATGGCCTCGCATGCGGCCAAGCCGCGCCGCTATGCTCGGCCTACCTTGGGCGAGTGCCATGGATCTGCAGCTGTTGCACCAGAAACTGTCGGCCGTCTTTGAAGATCCTCGGATGTGCTCTTTCTGTCCGTTGGGTTCCCTGCCCAATCTGCCTCCGTGAAGCTACATAGCCTCACCTCATCCGACTGTCTGTACCACAATCCATATCCCGATGTGCCTCTGAGATAACGCAATACATGCTTGCTCGCCTTCCAGAAGAGCTTGGTAGGCTTAACCATAACTTGTGAAAGCTGGTTAACTGCATAGCATATATCGGGTCATGTATTGACTAGATACATAAGCGACCCCACCAACTGTCGATAAACAGTGGCATCCACTACCTCCGCTGAAGTAGCATCCTCCTTCCTCCAACCTCCAGGAAGAGGAGTATCAACAGGCTTGCATCCATGCATGTTGAACTTCTCCAGTATTTCCCGGGCATACTTACCCTGAGAAACAAATAGTCCATCACTGCGCTGCCAAATTTCCAATCCCAGGAAATAATGAAGGAGGCCCAAGTCCTTCATCTCAAACTCTCTAGAAAGATCCTCCTTGCATGAAAGTATCAACAGCTCATCACCCGTCAAAATCAGATCATCTACATACAGTACAATGATCAGCAACTTCCCCTCCACCACAATCTGGTACAGGTTAGGATACGCCTCGCTCTTGGAGAATCCAAGTCCAGTGAAATAACTGTCTATCCGTGTGTACCAAGCACGAGGTGCTTGTTTCAACCCGTACAGTGCTCTCTTCAGTTTGCACACATGCGACTCACTACTGAAGATCTTGAAACCTTCGGGCTGCTCTATGTACACCTCCTCCTCAATGACTCCATTGAGGAACGCAGTCTTCACATCCATCTGATAGATGTGCCACCCCATCTGCGCTGAGAGAGCTAGGATCATCCATATGGAAGAGTACCTTGCGACAGGTGAAAAAGTCTCCTCATAATCGATCCCCTCGATCTGCGAGAAGCCTCGGGTAACAAATATTGCCTTGTACTTCTCCACACTCCCGTCAGCCGCTTGCTTCACTTTGTAGATCCATCGCGAACCCACCACTGATTTCCCCTCCGGCCTTGGGACAATCTCCCATGCACTGTTTCTGACAATCGAATCATACTCTTCCACCATGGCATCTACCCATGCGGGTCCTCCAGCTTCCTCGAAGAGGATGGCTCTGTCACGACACATTTTCTCACAAGAACCATATGTCCGAGTGTACCGATCGGTGTTGTCTCTACTGTGACTGTCTTTGTAGGTGGTCTACAACCTTCTCTGATCTTGAGCCGTCGCTCGACACGTAGTGCGCTTGCGCCCTCTGATGGTTGGCGCTGCATGAGTGGTTTCTTCCACTCCATGAACTTCCTCTTGTGGCTGATCCACATCCGGAAGCTCATCCTTAGGAACTAATACCTCCTCATCTGCATGCAAGTGCGGCTCCCTCTCAAGCGAACACTGCATGGCTTTCTCCTCCTGAAGTTTGATATCCCGTCGCATAACAGTTTTGCGACTGTCTGGAAAATACACCCGATAGTTGTGAGGTGTATCAATGTACCCCACAAATATTCCAACCTCTGCAGTTGGATCCAGCTTCTTCCTGGCATCATTTGTCACATGCATGTAGAAAGGTGAACCAAAAATCCTCAAATGGGAAATGTCAGGTCTCTTACCAAAAAACGCCTCCTCCGGTGTACTCATGCCAAGTATCTTGTGAGGACAACGGTTCTACACATATAATGCAGTATTGCATGCCTCCGCCCACAAGTGAAGGGGTAGGCCTTGATCATGCAACATCGCCCGTGCAGCACCCACGATCGTTCTGTTCTTCTGCTCAGCAACCTCGTTCTGCTGTGGGTTATGGGGTGCGATGATCTCTCTCCGAATCCCTTCTGCGCTGCAAAAGTCCTTGAATTCAACAGAGATGAATTCACCACCATTGTCGCTCCTAAGAGCCTTCACATGCTTCCCTGACTCCTTCTCTACCAATGCCTTGAACTCACAGAACTTTGAGTATGTCTCGCTCTTCTTCTGCATGAAGAAGATCCAGCACTTCCGAGAGAAATCATCAACAAAGATCACATAGTACTTGTGCTTTGCTGTCAAAGCTACTGAGAAAGGTCCACACACATATGTGTGAATTCTCTCAAGGATCCTCGTGGCGTGACTATCCTTCTCGTGAAAGGTGGCTTTCACAAATTTTCCCAAGGTACACCCCTTGCACTGATCTGACTACGCAAGAGTGCCCTTAGGAAGCCCAGTAGAAATCTGCTGTAGTATCTTCAAAGAACCATGGTGAAGGTGGTCCAATCTCTGGTGCCACAGCTCGCGATCATCCCGACTCACCACTCCTTCCGCCTTGCATGCCATTGCTACGCGGCCATCTACTTGCAACTGATAAAGGTTCTTGATTCGAACCCCTATCTTTCGGGTTTCTCCAGTTTTCTTACTGCGCAGGAAAGCCTTTCCTTCGCTGAAGACAACATCATACCCCTTGTTTTCTAACATCGCCACAGAGATAAGATTCTTCTTCAATCCTGGAACATGCATCACTTCCTTCAACATGAAGGGTTCACCAGACTCCCTCTCAAAGGAAATGGTACCGATACCGGTCGCACTGTATCTACCATCATCGCCCATCTCGATGTGCACTCCAAGATATTTCTCATCCAGATCTGAAAACAGATCTCGATCTCCAGTCATGTGAAAAGATGTACCACTGTCCAAGAACCATACTGATCCCATCACACTTGAGACCAAGCATGCGATCAGTGAAAAATCCAGCTCAAACTGCGAGGCTAAAGCCTCTCCCGCTGCAGATCGAGCAGCATGCTTATTTTTCTTCTTCTGCGAACAATTTGTGGCATAATGTCCATGCTGGTGACAGTGAAAGCACTTCACCTTGGACATGTCTTTCTTCTTGCCTTTCGCACCGGAATGAGAAGCTTTCTTGCTCTTCCTCTTCTTTGCTTTGGCAGCCAAAGCGCAATTTTCTTCATCAGATGCCTTTGATGAAGGTCCATCCCTGGTAGTCCGCCTTATCTCCTCTTGCATGAGATCCGACCAAAGTCGCTCCCATCCCGGCAATTTCTCCCGACCATTGACAGAGTCCTGATAGGAATGGCAACTCTTCGGAAGACCAAGGAGAGCCAGGTCCACCAAGTCCTCCTCATCGACAGTCACCCCCACACTTCCCAGCTCATCCCTGCATTGGGTGAACTTCGTGAGGTACTTGGCGATACTGTCGCCTTTCTCCATCTTAATGTTTCTGAGTTTATCCTTGAGCGCCAACTTCCTCTAGTCGCTCTTGCTTTGGAATAGATCTCTCAATGCTTTCCACATCAAGTATGGAGAAGCCTTTCCATGCAGGCTAGATACAATGTGATCCTTCACGCCCTCCAACAGAATCCTTCGACATTTCACCATCTTCTTTTTCCAAGCCTCAACTTGAGCAACATCAGTAAGCTTTGGGATCTTAGCATCTATGAACTCCTTCAGCCTGTTATCATATAATACCGCCTCCATTCGGTCCTTCCATGCAACATAATTCGAACTGCCCTCAAGAGCATATTCCAGTCGCAATCCGTTGAAAGAAATTTCAATTCTGGCAGCAAGAAAACTACTGCAAATTTGAATTCCAAATTCTGCTGCAAATTCGAATTCCACCAGTTCAAAACTCAGCTGCTTCTAGATCTATGAGAACAAATTATTTCTAGCACAGAGATCGACTGTAAGGGCATTTACTGGATATATCACCTTTCAAAGAAAGGATGGATCCAGAGGCTACCTGGCCCGTTACAGACTCTGTCTACCGAAATAATTGTAATCACTGAAATAGATCCGGTGATCAATTCTACTCTGATACCATGTAGAAATTTGAATAATTTGTTGAATTATTCACAAAGATTATCCTGATTACACAATATTAAAGCTTCATGCATAATACATAACCTCTTCTACAATTGATCATCAATATGCGGAAATAGAAAGCAGTCGCATGCGCTCATTAAAACATAATCAAGCACACATATCAACAGAGGATGTAATGGGGAAAGCAATAGCTGAAAACCCCCAACTATCTGTATATTATAATGATAGAGAACATGTGACAATCATATTACAATACTCCTCACAAGTACTCAGTACTATCTCCAAAAGCTACACACAAAACTATGTGAGATTTGAACAAGTTAGGGGTTCAAATCTCCTCCACAAGTCTGCCTGCCTCTACTGCGCAATCCAAGTGAGTAACGAGTGAGATCCAAGTTTGAATCCCACTAGCTCCAACTGTGCAATCCTCATTGGCAATCTCCATCAATGTGTGTGAAAATCTCATGCATAGCCAATAGTCACAACTGATAGTACACTCACCCTTTCACCCACCTCTAACACTGGTCTCCACTGAACTGTCCATGCATTGCAATTAACTGATGTGTTCTTTAGTTGACTTATGATTTAATAGTTAGTGAATTAATTAATAATTAATTCACACCAGTCATCACTAGTGTATTTGTCAGTTAGACTAAATAAAACTAGTTCAACTAAGTTAAACAGAACACAACTCCACCAACTGTCTAGTCAACTCCACCAAACTCTGCCACATGAGTTATAACTGAAGTCAACCATGCAATAGCTCAACTAACCCTTAGGAAAAGCGTATTTCCTTCTGTCAGCTGCATGTGCCACATCCAAGCATCAAACTGAAGTGCTCCAAGAGGATAATATAATGTTTATAGTCTAAATATTATTAAGGGTTAATAATATTTGACTGTTCTATTTTTAGCCCAACAGTCTAAAAATAGAAACCGCCCAATGTCTAAAAATAGAGGTCCATCTATTTTTACCAACTCGACCAATCATCCATAAATAGCATCCTGCAACTCATAGATCATGATCCATATGTCTAAAAATAGACATAGTCTAAAAATAGACTTTGCGCCAAAAATAGCCTGCGGGGCCACTTAGTGAAGGCAACTTCATTTCACTAAGCTCCATCATCTTGTTGCATTTTCAACAAGATGGCATGGAAGAGATATTTATTAACACTATACTAGGAATTTACACCACCTGACAGCTGACGGGATTTTTTGTGGATTTGCCTCACGGTTTTCTATGGTACTCCCTTGGTCATCACCGTCAATGAGTTTCCGAATTGTTGGAACACCTAATCCTACATGGGTAGGTGTGGAATGCAAAAGGTCACAATGGAGTCCAAGTGACCTTGGAATGTGAAACCAAGAGTCACACCATTGTACTATAAATGTACATCTTTGTATAATGGAAAATAAGAAAGCCTCACGCTTATCTTTCATTGTGTGTTGTTTCTCTTGTGTGTGCATTCTTCTTCCTCATACACCATGTGTGTGTTTCAACATGGTGTTTAACATGGTATCAGAGTGGGCGATTGCTGGCCCTGCTTCAATTTGAGTGAGCCATTTGTGTTTATGGCCTGTGCATATCTGCAAAATTGTTGACATTTTTGCAGCATTTTAAAGAGATTTCTGCAGCAGTGCTCTTTTGCCGCATTCATCAGTCAAATATTTTCTGCAGCATTCAGAAATATGCTTTGAAAAGAGGAGCAGACATTTTGCAGCATTCTGGCATTTGTTTTGAACAAGAGTAGCAGTGGTGTTGAAGAAGCGCATCTGAAGGTTTTCTAAATTTTGATCTTTTCTCTGCATTTTCTGCCTTTAATTTTGCTTTTGAAGAGCTGCTGGAATAATGTTTAAAATTGGGTTTCTGAAGAAGAAGTTTCTGGTTTTTAATGGAAAAGAATTCTGAGTTTTGCTGAAGATTTCATCATCCCTGCAATTTTCTGCTGCTATATGGCCCTCTGCAATTTCTTGAAGAAAAATTCTGAGTTTTTGAAGTAAAAATTTCTGAGTTTTTTTCCTGCAATTTCTTATATTCTGCTGTTGGAAGGAAAATTCCATGCTCTCTATTCTCTGCTGTTTTAAAAAAAATAAAAAATAAATAAAAAAATAAATAAAAAAAATTCTCTGCTATTCCTGGCCTTTCGGCCCCCTGCTCTCAAACAACCCAACGCTCACCTCACCTCCATTGCTCACACTCAGCCCTTATCTCTCCACGCTGCCCCTCTCATATCCTACGCACACTCCCTACTTCACTCTGCCCAACCCTCAAGGCCGTGCTCTACACATTACACGCTCACATCCCTCGCTGGTCACTGCACACTCCTACACCAACGCTCTGCAACTCGGGCTTTCCACTATTCCCTTACGCGCTCTCAACCCAACTCTCCACGACATCTCACATCGAACTCTCCCCAACGCCACTCTCAGCAACGCTCCCTCGGCTCTGCACCTATCCCACCTTACAGCGCTGCACATAAAACACGCCACCTTATCGCTCCCCCACAGCGCACCCCTTCACGCCCTTCAACGCCCTGCCCCTACACAGCTCTACGCCTACCCCCTTGGCCGGCCCCTCCCTTTCATCTCGATCCCCACCCGCTTATCACTCAACACCGAACGCTTACTCTCCCTCACGGTTCCAGACCTCTCTCACTAATGCTTGCACATTTATAATTTATAATTTTAAATTTCTTTCATACATCACCGCGGCCTCCCTCACGCGTTACCCACGTTCTCCCTTACTCTCAATACACCTCTTCCCATTTTTCCTTCCCTCTTTTTTAAATTTATTTAATATACGCCTCCTCTCTATATAATACCTTCCCCTCCCTTCCTAATAATTTTCCCTTTTCTTTTAAATTTCCTCCCCATTATAACAATTCCTTCTCACATTTTTTAATTTGCCATCATTTCCATTTTTAATTAATATATTTTTAATTAATAAAAAAAAAAAATTATATATATATATATATATATATATATATATATATATATATATATAGATATATATATATATATATATATACTCTCCCACTCCTTTTTAAATAAATCCCCCTTTTTTAAATAAATGTCATTCCTCTCATTTGTAATTAATTCCCATTAATTTATTTTTTAATTAATTTTTAATTAACTAAAAAAAAAAAAAACAGCAGAGAGAGAGAGGAAGAGAGAAAGAGCAGATAGAGAAACGAACAGCAGAAGAAGAGAAAATGACATATCAGAAAATGAAGTGAACACAGAGAGAAAATTGCAGATTTGACATTGTGATTTGTGGCATTGACATAATGGTGATTTTTTGAAGAAATTGACATTTGAAGACAAGTTTGCCATCATTGAAAACAACGCTTTGAAGGAAATTTCAGCTGCCTCAAAGGCCTCTTACACAAGTGTTTTCAGCTACACATTTACAAAATATTTTGCAGAAATATTGTATTGAACTGACATTGATTTGCATCTTCATTCAAGACTTGAAGTGTATTTGAGTTGAAAAAAATTGTTGATTGCGCTCCATCATTTGAGGAGCAGATTTTGTACTTTCCATAGTTGGAAGTCCTCTTGAGTCATTTGTATTTTTTGTTGAATCACATTGTAAATGGGTGCATTTTCGGTTGAAGCCGACACCCTTTCATTTTTTGAGCCTAAGTTGTTGAAATGGCTAAAATCAATAAGGCATTAGTGTTGTTGAATGACCTCATTCATTCCAATGTTGATGATATCATAAAAATGAGCAAGAATGCTCTTTGTAACATTCAAAGTTGTTTGCTAGATGCACATGAGAAGATTGAGTTTTTGCAGTTGGAATCTCAGCTCCAACAAGAAGAACTTCACCAAAAGAGTCACCATTCTGAACCTGTTTCTGTTTAGAAGATTGAGAAAGACTCCCATCAGCAGCATGTCAGTAAAGTTGCAGTTGATCCACATTCAGTTCCTTGTACTAGAGCAGATGTACATGCAGATGCAACAGTTCAACCTGCACTTCTCAAGCCCGTCATCAGACCTTGGGAAGAGCTTGTCCACAACAAGCACAGAATTGGTCTTGGATATGACAAGGATGTGACCTTTCATATTCCAGACTACACCAAGCCCATCATATTTCAGAGTGCCAGATTTCTGTATGATAGTTCACCTGCAGCTGTTTCAGATCCTGTTCCACTTCCACAACAGATTGAGAAATGCCAACACTGTGATCGAGTTGGCCATATGAAAGATCACTATTTTGATCTTCATCCATGCAAGCATTGTGGTCGGCACACTCATTCTTTGAATAGATGCTTCAGACACAAGCCTCCTGCAAGAACCAAGATTCATCTTGGATGGATCGCTTCTTGGCAATGGGCATCAGCAGCCAAGAAGATGTTTACGACACATGTTAGAACTTGTTCACGGATATTGAACAAACTTGCAGTTGAGTTTTCGCCATCATCTCACCTTGTCCCTGACAGGGGGAAAAATGGTGGTCATGTACAAGCTTCGACGACAGATCAAGCGAGCCTGAGCCACAATCTCTCATTCCATGTTCAGAGTTGTAGCCAGCAGTTCAAGCGAGCCTGAGCCACAATTCGTCATTCCGGATTCAGAGATGTAGCCAGAGATACGGATGCCCATGAGCATACCTTCGATTGGTGGATAACCTAAAACCATCATCTTTGGTTGGTGGATAACCTAAAACCATCATTTTCGGTTGGTGGATAACCTAAAACCATCATCTTTGGTTGGTGGACAACCTAAAACCACCACAGGTAGTAGACCTCCCTTCTTTTAGGTTGAAGGTCTCCCTTTTTATATGAGGGACAATTCCTCTAGCAGAAGCTTTCAGCTTCTTGCCAGTTTTGGAAGAGTTCCGGGAACTGCAACAAGTTTTGCGTTCCAGTGTTGGTGGTCATCCTTAAACCATCTCTTTTTTCCAACATTTCAGAGAGTTGATTCAGCCCAAGTGCTGCCATGTATCCTTTGCAGATTTGTATTACAACTCTTTTCTTCGACTCACACATACCCCTTTGGATTAAGGGGGGATGTTGGAACACCTAATCCTACATGGGTAGGTGTGGAATGCAAAAAGTCACAATGGAGTCCAAGTGACCTTGGAATGTGAAGCCAAGAGTCCCACAATTGTACTATAAATGTACATCTTTGTATAATGGAAAATAAGAAAGCCTCACGCTTATATTTCATTGTGTGTTGTTTCTCTTGTGTGTGCATTCTTCTTCCTCATACACCATGTGTGTGTTTCAACATGGTGTTTAACATGAATCAATGGTTATACTCTCGGCGGGAATGCCTGAATTAATGTCGTAAACCCTAACTCATACTCCAACTCTAGTTCTCGGCTTCTTACTATTTTTTTTCGATCCTTTTAATCTCTGCACCTCTGAAGTAGATGCTCTTGATTTGAGACCAGTCCTCAGCTCTCGGGATTATTTCGATTCTTCAGACATATATCAACTTTGGGTATGTATCCTCATCAAAAGTTCAACACATCAGTTCACAGTTGCCTCAAAAGAAATAGCTTCCGAGAAGAAGGACCAAATCCTCCATTTTCTGCCATGACATCCTTTCCACGAAGTTGCTTTCCCCAAACAACAATAGTCAGGTAAAGAAGAAAATATCTTATTTCATCAAGGTTTTTTTTTTAAGCATTTTTATATTCCTACTGTAAGGAATGCTTTATAGCATATCATGAGGGTTAATTGCTTTACCTCAGTTTCCTTCTTTTGTTTCACTGTAGGTTGGCACACAAGATAATCCTACCTTCTTCAGGTTAGAAATCCTCTCGTCCATACCATCTTTCCTACTTCTTCGCATATTCATTTAGTCAGAATAAATTTAAGAGTTATTTCTGCTAAACCTTTTTCATTTTATGCGTCTCGTTTTCGGCAGGTTATTACCTTCAGCCCAGCTATTTTTGGCATTTGAACCTTTACTTGAAGTTTCCAGTTGAGTCTTTGTCAGCCTCTGGCTAATACGTTGGCTATTTCTCCAAGTATCTTGATGAACAGATGTTCTTCTTCTAGTTCTTCTTTCCAAGAAAAGTACTAGAGTTAATTTGCTAATCTATTTCGGAGGATAATCTCCCCTTTAATTCAAGTTTTAGAACAAATTTCTACAATAAATTTACATGGAATCTTGCTCTCCATCTTTTGAATTTCGGGTTTTATTTTGAGAGCTTATTATTTCATGCTCCCCGCTCTGTCCAATTTACGGAACTCTCCGAAGGTTTAAGTCTATAATATATATTATTTTAATATTTAAGATGAAATTTCCTCGGTATGCATGAATTCAAATGACTCTGATTTGTTTTCTATTTAAGCGCAGAATAATGCAGTATTTATTTTCAAATTCTGTTAAGGAACTTGTTCTATTCATTTCTTTACTAGATTTTCTTTCCCTCACACCTATATTCCATTCTCGCACACATTTAATATTATATACATGTTCTACAAGAGATTATATGTTTATACTGCGAGTGTGAGTTTAATTATTTCCAGATATTTTCCAGATTTGTTTTCTAATATAGATATGGAATTTTCTGTCTACAATATTCTCAAACTGCGTATGTACTATTCCAGTTTTCTATTTAACAGCTATACCTAACAATTCTTATTTCAACATTACCTGTGTTATGTTTATGAAAGTTCTATTGAGGGAAAAACATGAAAATTTATTGCATAGCATTCAATTTCCTTTTTACTGCTATTTTCTACAATAAGGTTTAGTTATTTTGTTTGAGATTTTGTTAACAACTTTAATAATAGGGTGTCTAGATCACCTTCTATTAGAGTCTGTGTATAGCATATAGATATTATAAAGAATGATGTGTCTTGGGTAGGGCTTTTACTAGAACCTAAGACCAACAGTTCTCCTTTCCGTGTTTATAAATTTCTCTGTATTTAGTACATTCAATTTCTTTATAGTACTATTAGAACCATAAATTACAGTATTGTCCTTTCTTAATTTCCCACTATTCTCCATAGAAGCTAATCTATAATTTGGCATAATTTGTAAACAAGGAATTACCATAGTTAACAGACTTTTTCTCAGAATTTGTAAACAAGGAATTATCATAGATAATAGACTATTTATAAGAATTTGTAAACAAGAAATCATCATAGTTAACAGTCTAATTCTCGTTCCAGTTCCAGAGGAATAACTTCTATACCAATATACTGTAGTAATACATTACTTCATCACAAAAATTATAGATAGCTCATTTATACTTATCTGAATCACATTGTTTTAAGTTGTGGTCCTCCCAACCATCAAGAGAGGTGATTACGTCCTCTTCTTGCCCATGAGCTCCAGATCTGGATGGTACGGGTGAACAACAGATTTTCTTTCTGATGTGACCTCAGGACAACCAATCCAGTCAGTACTAGAAAATTAGTTTCAGGTTATTTGGGTGATCTTTCCACTGGTCTGTACCAGCTCAGGAAAATCCTCTTTCCTTCCTCAAAATTAGAACATAACCGCTACTCCTCATTGGAATAAACCTTTTATCCTTAGAGGAGCAGGTAACTGTTTCCAACTGTCCCCAACCACTTCCACTTCTTGGAAAACATTTTACCAACAACTTTTTACTTTTCTTAAGAAATTCTCTCAACTGATTTATTATTCATAACTAATTACTAGTAAAATAACTTTCGAGACAAATATGGAGTGCTCTCTCACATGAATATGGAGTGCTTTCCTTTATTTCCATGATCATGCTTATAATTATGGAGTGATTTCTTTTGGTTCATGACATTATTTATTTAAATTTAAAAACAAGTGTCACTGCATATCGATGCTCCTGTATATTGCATTATTAGATTTCAAAAAAGATAAAAGTAGTGAGTAAGTATTTTATTTTATTATACTAAGTGTTTTGAACACATTTTATTTAAGAAAAAAAAATTGTTTTGAATGTCAATTTTTATTTTACTTATTCTACATTAAAAATTTAATATGAATTGAATTTTATATTTAAGACAAAATCAATTTAAGACAAAACATTATATATAAAACGAAAATATTGTGACAAAAAAGAAATTTGAAGATAAAAATTTATATTTAAGACAAAATAATTTGAGACAAAAATATTTTAAAAGAAAACTTTTTATTTAAGGAAAAATTAGTTTGAGACAAAAATATTTTAAGACAAAATTTTATATTGAAGAAAAAACACTGTGAGACAAAAATATTTGAACACAAAACATTATATTTAAGACAAAACCATTTTGGGACAAATATTTTAAGACAAAACTTTATATTTAATACAATGGTACAATGACATTTAAGAACACACTTAAGACAGTTAACAATTAAGACAAAACCATATCAATTTAAGACAATATTACACTTGCAAAATGGACTTTGACAATAGTGCTAAGTCAGCTAGCTTGTAGGCTCTTGTAGGCTACCACTGTCTCAAGCCTATACTGAGTTTTCTATTCCAATTATGAGTTTGCTATTCCAATTACTATTCACATTACCTTACATAAAGAGGATGATTTTTTAGGCTCTTTGTTTTGTGGGAGTAACTGACTCTAAATAATGCCACAACTTTTGCTGACAAGATTTTCTACACATCAATTCATCTTTTGTCTCTTCAATCTATGTGGATACGAAAACAACTTGTTTAGAGACATTGAGGAAGTTTGCACAAGAATTCCATGAATAGATAGGAGATAATTATATTTTTTATTTTAAAAATAGATATTCAACCACTTGAAATTTAATCATATCAATTTCTTTCTTTTATATTATATCTCTCCTTTTCATTAATTCTTTCTAATTAAATATACAATTAAAATATGCTAATTATATTATTTTTTAATTAATTACAAAATTAAAATATAACATTTTCAAAAGCTAGAATATTTTTTACTAATTTTAAATTATTTAATTTAATTTATATTTATTTAAAAATTATATTAAAAATTAAATAAAACTAATAAATTGAAGATAATTTGATTCCAAAACAAGTATAATACATATACTACATTCTAAAAATATAATAAATAAATAGATAAATATTATTATTTTTTGTTTGGCCTAACTCACGGGGATTTGAATTTTGAATCCCATGCTTTTACATAATTCTTTATAACAAGGTGATTGTCAATTAAGTTACATTTCATGAGCTCAAATTATTATTAGTTTTCAATATATTAAAATTTTTAAATTACTGCAACTAAAACTTTGATATAAATTTGCAACAAATTAGATACAATGTAACTATAAAAAAATTAAATATTTTCTCAATTGTTATATATATATATATATATATATATATATATATATATATATATATATATATATATATATATATATTTCAAAAATATCATAAAGAAATCCAAAAAAAAAGTACAAATTCATCAATATATGCATTTTAAACTTTTATTTTCTCTTTCTAAATGAAAAGTTAGAAATTTGATTCTGGCATACGTCTTATACGAACATCTCAGTTTTATTTTCACTATTGAAAAAATATATAACTTTTTACAATGAGGGAAAATCTAGCCAAATCAATCCAAAGGGATCACAACGCACTGACCAAACTAGTAATGCCTAACCCCAAGGCTATCAAGGAAAATTGGCCTCCTAGCCTCCCAATTAGCAAAGTACTTAGCAACTATAACTTGACCAATTAAGATAACCCTTGGAGCTTTTACTATTGGAAAAATATATCAAAGCGATAAATAAAAATAATTTAATTATTTCTTCAAAAATATTTAGTATTTAATTTTTTTCCAATGTTGTAAAAAAAAAAAAAACAAAAATTATAAAAATGCAGTATAGTATTTTTTGATATTAATTTATGGTTAAGTATTAAGATTTTGGTAAAAAAATACATGGGACTACAAGATAAGAAATTTGTTTGGCTTTTAGTGGGAGTGCACCTGTCAAAGGGGCTTCCAATGGAAATTGATATTTATTGGGCAATCTTTTCCATGACACAACACGTCGAATATTGGGGAATTACATTCAGATGCCTAGATTTCCACAATATGGGACATTAAATTAACCTAGTCGTTATCGTGAGAGGTCTGAGAAGTCAACGGAGATCACACTTAATAACAGGAACCCTGTATGGAAGGAAAAGGGGACTCCGTTTAATGTTTTTCCACATTAGGACTTGAAGCCTCCAAGGAGCACGTTCAAAAGAGACAGATGGAACAATGTGCTGTGAGGACCATTACAATTCACCCGAGATGTGGGTCTGAAGGTGTGAAGAACAAAGCTAAAGATAAGGCGTCGGGATCTCCATTCCCGACTCCTTCAAAGAGAAAAGGTAAGGAGATAGCTCACACGCCAAATAAATGGAGTCAGAACTATCTTCTGTCACCCATTTGAAATAGAACCCTTCAAATCTCCATTCACTCTCCTCTCTCGGATGACATGAATATACAGGGCCTGAAATATATTCCAGGGTTAGATCTAGAGAACATGTGTATCAAGAAAAATCATATTCAGAATAATGATCAGAAAACAGATAGGGATCCAATCCATTCGGTTCCCTTCCACGTGACGAAAAAAGAGCCTAAATTTAGAAAGGTTACCCTCACTAGAGATATTACATATGAAATGAATTATAGATTCTCAGAAACACTAGAGGATGCTCTGTTTTCATCCTTCGATCTGGGGCCTTCTAATGTGTATAATGAGTACATGGAGGACATTACACATCAGGATCTTAGAGCATCATATCCTGTTTCTTCAGACTCAAAATGAGAATCATGTCCCTTAATTTGAGAGGGCTAGAATCTGCCTGCACAAGAAGATTACTCAAACACCATATAAAATCCATTTTTTCCATCGATTGTTCTGCTGCAAGAAATAATATCACATAAGGACAAATCTATGGATATTTTATTAAGAATCTGTCCATCATGGCTCGGTCGTGCTTCAAGATCGTTGGGAAATTCAGGCGGTCTCGTAGCTATTTGGGATCCTTCTTACTTCAACTTCTAGGAATATAAAGTTAAGTTGGGAATAATATTGTCGGGCTATACTGGAGGATGGAACTGTCAACTTAGAATTATTAATTTATATGCTCCTTATAACAATAGCAAATTGTTCTGAGACTTGATCAACTCTTCTGGGATTTTTGACCTCCATGCCATGATTATTGTAGGTGATCTAAATTTTTCCTTGAATGCGGGTGAATGTTGGGGACATAGAGCATAGTCTTACCCACTTACCAAATACTTCGCATATCTGCTCAGTCGGACGGCCCTCCATGATGTTTCCCCTCATACCATATGGTCGACATGGCGTAATGGTAGGTAGGGATAGCAGGGTATAGCTAAAATAATTGATATGTTTCTTGTGGATTGTCTTCTACATCAAAAAATGAGACAGGTTAAATCCTTGACATTCTTCTCAGACGTCTCAGACTATGAATCCATCATGTTGGAATGAAAAGAGTATTTATAAATTACCGATATTCCTTCCAAATTCAACTAGAAATGGGTTGAGGAAACTGAATTCCAGGAGTTGGTTCAACAGTCTTGGTCTATTCATGTTCGCATTGGGTTGAAAGATCCGTCAGAACTGGCAGCGGAGAAGCTTAAGATACTGAAAGTATCGATCAAATCCTGGGTTAAGAAGAGAAAAAAGGATCTCATAAAATAGCTCATTTCAATTGAAAAATAAATTAATAGAATGATGGATCATATCGCCCCTAGTGTTTTCTCTGAGAAACAACATAGGACCATTTTAGATTTGGTGTTCCAAAAGGAAAAATCCTTAAAATGTAGGAAGAAGAGTGGAGACAGAAAAGTAGACTAACTTGGATAAAAGATAGAGATCATAACACCAAATTCTTCCACAGGGTTTCTGCTAAAAGAAAAAAATCTAATTCAATTTCGAAAATCAGAGATGAGTTTGGGAACATTCATACTTCCTCTAAGGAGATCAAAGAAGCAACATATCAATTTTTCTAAAAGAAATTTCAGGACAGGGAGGAATATGGCTGAAAAGTTGGAATTGGTCAATTGCTTCCCCACATGGGTCAATGTTAGAGGACACTGCAAAGATGGATGAGCAGGTCACCGTGAAGGAGCTACCTCAAACACTCAAGGAGATGGCCAAGGACAAGAGTCTCCGGCCGAATGGATGGACCAGTGAACTCTTTCTTCATTTCTTCGATCACATGGTTCCAGATTTGTTTAAGATGGTCGAAGCATTCAAAATGTCTGGATGAATAATAGGTTCAATCAATTCCACTTTACTAACTATTATTCCTAACAAAGTGAATTCTCAATCTTTTAAAGATTATAGGACAATTCCATTATGCAACTTTGTCTATAAGATTATGTCTAATATTATAGATAACTTTATCAAGAACATCATCTCCCATCATATTTTTCAGAAGGAGTTTGGTTTTTTTTCAAATAGGAGAATTCAAGATGCTTTTTTTTTTTTGCTAAATTACGCTATTTCTATTATGAACATAAAGTTACAAAACTGCCACGGCTCAGCTGAGAAAGCCTGAGGCCGGGCTTGAGTGCTACTGTCAGACTAGATATTGAACTGCCCATTAACGGGAAACCAGTTCGTTTGTAAGCAGATACACCGCCCAATAATTGGGAAACCGGCGAAGAGTTAACTGTTCTGTGCATATGAAAGCTGTAAAGATACAAAAATATATGCAGCTATATCTGCTGTGAACATTCATTGAAACACCTGAAACTAGCAAAACTTTTAAAGCAGAGTTCATACTGGAATTTTGTCATGGAGGTAAGAGAGCATTTAATCTGAAGCAGAGTGCTCCTCCATGATTCTGCAGCCATACTGGTCGTCCTGGTCCCCGTCAGCAGCCTTGTTCTCTTCGTCTTCATTTGGTCCGGCGTCCACCTGTAAATTGAAATGTCCTGAGGAGGAAGGGAAAGGGACAGAGGGCGCGCAGGAGGAAGGGGTGAAAGGAGCCGGGTTGGGGACAGAAGGGGGAGCGAATGCAGGAGCTGAGGGAGGCTGCAAGAAACTGGGGTGGGAGGCAGGAGGGAAGGGGAGCTCCTCGCTCAATGTAACAGTAAGGAAAACTGAGACAGGGTGGTCAAAAGCACGGTCAAAGCGCAATTCAGTATGCTGCGTGGCCTGTCTGAGGAAACTACCGCTCGGAGAAGGGGTGGAGGCGGCGACGACAGGCTGGGGAGGGAACGAAAGAGGAACAAGGGGCGGAGGGTCAGAACGGGGAGGCGCCATGTCAAGAAAATCAGGGCGAGGACCAGGAGGGCCCGAAGATGAAAGAGCAGGACGTCTAGCAGAAGGCTCCAGAGTTCTATCGACATGGTGGCTGAGGGGAGGGCGCTCGCCCAAGGATCTCCCCCGAGAAGCCCCCTTTCTACAAGCCATTCGCTGCCTCAATCTGGGCATGGTGAAAGCCTCGGAAGAGTTCGTCCAGCCTCTGGAGGGAGCAGCAACTAAAACAGAAGAATTATCAAACGAAACCGGAAAACCATGAGAATTCAAATGAAACGGGCAGAGGTTACTGTGAGAGAGATGGAGTCCTGGAGCGATTTCCAAGCAGCTGTACAGTGCACACCGTCGCCCTGTATTTGTTCGCTCCCCGCCTGTAGAAGCACCTCCTGGGCAGAGCGAGTTCAGAGGCAACGGAGGGCGGTGGCCATCACTGGAGCAAACGGGAGAAGCTGAGCGATCCTGCGCCATATGAAGGAGAGTGCACAGACCAATGCACAAGTAATGGCGGCGAACCGGAGTGAATGCACAACGCAGCTGGGCAATTAACATTGCATTTAAGTTGCCATGGGGGGCCATGTGGCCACCCCATGTGGGTTGCGTTGGGATTGTAACCGGGCCCGTAGGCCTCGTCTCTCTGCTAGACATCCGCATCCGGAGAGAATTCAAGATGCTTTAGCCATAGCACAAGAAACTATTCACTGAGTAAAACCAAAGAAACAAATCTCATGATTAATGAAAATTGGTCTCGTACGCGCTTATAATTTTTTGGATTGTGAGCTCCTCACAATGATCCTATATAAACTCGGTTTCAACCACATGAATGTCCAATGGATCTTCGGATGTATCAAAATGATTTCGATGGCGGTTATCATCAATGGGGAGCCCACAAGATTTTTCAAAATCAATAGAGGCATCAGTCAAGGGTGTGCATTATCCTCACTATTGTTCATTCTAATAATGGTATCTTTTACTATGGGAATTAATAGAATGTTGTTCGAGAGATCGAAGATTTTATGATATCAGCAAATTTTTATATATTATATTTACCTTTTACTATTTGTGGATGACATTCTTTGTGCTAGGGTTTCTAGTATATTTGAATCAGAAGCTTTTTCCGAATTCTTCATGAAATTTAATAATTATTTTGGCTTCAAAATAAATAAAGACAAAACAAAGCTAATAGTTGAGGAGGCATATTTATGGAGAAAATTGCTGCAATGTTTGAATTTATTATCTTCCCTTTTTCAAATGGATTCAAATAGCTAGGTTGTTTCTTAAAACCTTGTCGACACAATAATTCTGAGTGGGATTGGCTTGTTAGAAAATTTGAGAAAACGTTATTTCATTGGGACCATAGCTGGCTAGCCTGAGGCAGAGTTATTATGATTAGAGAAGTGATATTTTAGGGTATCCTAGTATATTGGATGCATCTCTTTCACACCCCCCAAGTTGTCATGAAGAAAATTGAATCCATTGTGACAAAATTCCTATGGTCTGGATCGGGCCCCAAAAGGAGGATTACCCTTGTTGTCTTGCACCAAATTGCTCGATCAACGAAAAAAGGTAGTTGGGGCATTGTGGATTTTAGAAGTTTCAATGTTCCTCTTCATGCTTTCAGACTATGGTGTATATTTGGGGAACATGCCCCCTGGCAGAGTATTATGATGGATAAATATATCCACCAAAAAGGATTGGATAAATGGATCAGTGAGCGAGCCATATCGAAGTTCAATTCGTATGAAACATGGATAAGCCTCAGGATCGATATCCCTTAGCTCTGCAACAATATTTGTTGGGTTGTTGGAAATGGATAGAAGGCTCTAGTGGGATTGGATGTTATAAAAGGCTTTTATGGTTGCCATTCTCTTTCATCCCCCATCATACATTATCAAACCAGAGGGTTTTTTCCATCATTCAAAATATTTGGAGAGTCCCCCAAGCACTATTGACTAATACTTACTAGCTACATGCATGGAAAATTGGGATCCCGAACTATTTGCAGGTAGAATGGGAATCATACCAAGCTAATCTTTGTCAGGCAGGCATATCACTATCTTATGGTCATGACATATTGGTTTGGGGGTCATATCATTGAAGGAACGATAATGACCCAAAAAAATTATGAAACATTTCTTCATATGTTCAACCTCTCCCACTCGCTTTTCTCTCAACATGTATGTGGTCCTAAAATGCCCGCCTCAAAATTTTATGTTTCTCTTGGTTAATACTCTACAACTAAATATTAACCTGGGAAACCCTCATGAAGAAAGGTGTGGTGGGGCTTAGTTATTTTTCCCTATGTAAATATGATATCGATGACTACCTGCACTTATTTATTTGTTTCCCCTTCACAATGGATATATGGAAAGAGGCTTGTACTCTATTGGGGATTTAGGTTAGTGGAGAAAATCTTTCAATTGATGCTAGGATTTTCTCTTGGGAACACCAATCCAAAGCTTTCAGGACTCCCCCCTAATTCATTTTCTAGTGAATTTGGAATTCCAGAAATGAATTCATTTTTTAAGGTATTATTCCTGAAGTTAAGTTATCATCTCCTCGCATTATTTCCCATTTTATGGAATCTGGGCCTTGGTGTCCTAAGGAATCCTCCATGTCAATTAGGTTGGTTGACTTGTCAATCCTTTTCATGATCTTCTTTTTCGATTGGGTAGCTACTATAGGTTACTATGAATGTGGTATCTCCCTCCACATCAATCAGGGCATGTCATACTATTTCAGATGGTTTGGTGGTTTTTGGGACAACTGTAGGGAATATATGCTTGCATTATGGGGGACATTACAAGTTGCTTATTGGCTCAACATGAAAACTTCTTGGTAGTCAGGGACTCTCTCTCAATGATCATATGGCTCCAAGGTTGTAATTCCTTGTAGGTCCCATCACTTTACAACTAGATGCAGAGGATTCATGTTCTAAAGGCTCTCTTCTTGGCGATCTCCTTTCAACATGTATGTAGAGAATATAACCTTGAAGTTGACTTCCTCTCCAAGCATTACTTGGTGATTTTTCCAAGGAAAATGCACTTTGAGTACCAAAGAATGAGTCCCCACTCTAAACTCTAGCCATGAGCCTCCATAACAATGTGTAGAAGATCTTAGACAAGTTTCTAGTACTTGTTGGGATCCAACGTTAAAGTGAAGGTTAAAATTTTCAGTTTTAAATAAAATCAAGCGTATGTAATGTTAATTTCTAGAAGGCTCACACAATATGTAACAACCCTGGTTAAAAATTCAATTAAAAATATATAAGGCCACGGTAATGGGACAGGTATTCCAAGATGAATGTTGGGTAAAACATCCTAGCGGGTGTTCACTTCAGTTGATTATGGCTAAGGAAATTAGAAAGGCGATGGGAAAGGCTTTAGAAAGGAAAAGCGACATTTATTGGCATTTATTTATGAAAATAATGAAGATTTGGAGAAAATGAAGGTGAAAGGTGACATGTTTCATGTGAGGAGGAAATTGAAGGAAAATAATGGAAAATGAAGAAGATAGAGGCCTCATTGATAAAAAGGCTTTTGAGGATCAGTGGGCAGGGCTTTTTCAATTCTATGGTGGTGATCTCTTCTATTCTCTCTCTCATACTCTTGGAAACTTACAATATTATTGGAGCACCCTTGGAAAGTGTGAAATACTTGGATATTTGGAGCAATAAGGAAAAGGAAGAGTAGTAAAGCGTAAGAGTAAATTGAGATCAACACCTACAATGAGTTTTTATTGTAGGTACCGAGTTGAATACATGTTTTCATCACTAGTTTGGAATGCATGGTGGATGTATGTGGTTCTTGTTCATGATCTTTCATTGGCATCGATGATTGCCTGGGTTGGCAACAGACTTTCCTAGCCTTGGCATTTCCTGGATAACCATGTTGTTGTGGGTTCATTTTCATTGTTTTTTTTTTTTTTTCCTGTTGGTTCTCATGTTCCTTTAGTTGTGGGTTGAGTTATTAGTTCCTGGAAGCCTAATAGACAACTATGGTTTTAGCTACTACTCCTTGAAACCTTGGCTGGAAAAAATCTCTTGGAGCCCTAGGTGGGTTGGGTTACTAGTCCTAAAATCCTTGGTTGGACAAACGCTTTGAAAGCCTTATAACAACTGGGGTTGAGTTACTAGTCATGGAAACCCTGGGTTGAACAAGCCCTCTAGAGATCAGGAAAAAAATGGGTATATACCAATCTATGATGGTTTTGATGCTCGACCGTGGGGTGGAATAATTGGTTTAGGGTTAAGGTGATTTGGCCTTGGAAGTCCTGGTTTAGTTTTGGTTGATGTTTTTTATGGGATCCCACATTCATGCTTGGAACATGGCACAGGAGTGACTGGATGAAGGGAGATTTCAATCATCCATTAATATGGTTGTGTGGAACGTGGAAGTCCCAAACCTGGTTGCCTTTTTTTTATGGATATAAGAGTTTTTTTCTTCTTGTATTGTTGGATAAATATTCTTGCTATCATGTGGATTATATAGCTAATGTATCCTTCATATTTCTATGGTTATTATGTTGATTATAATCATGTATTATATGGGTGATAATGTATGGATCTCCCTAATGTTTAACTTGTAAATGAATGAACAATATATATATGGTCATGTAGATGGTAATGAAGCTAATGATGTAAGTGAGTAATGTTTCTTAATGATTCTCAGATAAGTATGAGACCCCTAAGCTCAGATATGTTGTTTACACCTATAGTGTTCATGTTGGTGACATGTTTGACAAAATTGCTGTTATGGCTAGCAAGGGTCTAGTTTAGTCCTTCTTGATTTGTTTAATTTTGAATCATTGTTTAGTTGTTATAATTCATCTCCAAACTTTGCATGAAGTTCTGGGAAATGACCTGGGATCTGGGCCTGAGAAAGTTTCTCGAATCCTATGGATTATGGCACAACAATAGGTAATTTATTCCCTGGATGAAGGCATGCAAGCCCGTGGGAGTGTCTAGAGCCTCTGGGACGTAGACATGTAGGCTTGTCCATGCGTCTAGAGGTCTAAGGGCTTAACACCTCATTGGGACCTAGAATTAGGATACATGAATGGCTGGGATGGCTCTTGGGAGTATTGCACGTCGGCTTCACTTAATGAACCTCTGACATATCATGTACGTTCATGGAATTTTAAACAGTACACTTAATTTGATTCTAATTTCAAAATACCTCTAAAAATCACATTAACTAACCCCCTACCAATACGAACCCAATACACCTTACCAATTTAAAAAAGCCCAAATTTCACTATATATTGTAGGTATCCATTTTTTTTTTAACAATTTTTATACCCCTTTATATTTTTTCACTAACTTTGAGCTCCATTTTTTTTACCTTCCAATATAAAAACCCTTTAACCTCTATATATCCCCCAATATATCATGTCATTTTTTCTTGAATATATATCGCCCAATATGAATGCACATGGTATGGTATTTCTTCCCATATGAAGTGTCCGTGGAGTGTTGTTGCTAATGTATAAGGTACTTTTTGTTTGTTTCCGTTGATTCCATTTCCTTAAGGTCACCTTGGAGGTTAAATCAGATGATAGTAGCGCCTTGTCGCATGTTTCCATTGGTTGGTTGATTACTTGGGTAGATGTGGGAGGATGGTCTTACACAATAACGAAATAAGACAAAATACAAAATAAATAACATAGTCAGGGGATATAAAACAAGACTACAGCAAATCATGAAAATAAATCGAAAGGAAGAGCCAAAGTATTTTGAAGAGCTCATAGAGGTTTTCGCCACAATCAGGGTATCTAAAAGACAAGTAGATGAAATAGAACAATTTGAGGATGAATGGATCTTATAAAACATGCATTGGATGAGAAGTTCTTGTGCAAGGTAGAAAAATCTACATCTTCCTAGGAAGCATTGAAGACCCTGGAAGTAGAATTTTGTATAAAGAAAAAGTGCGTAGGTAGAATTTGAAATTAAGCTTGAGAAGACGCTTAGTCAACTTCTCGTACTAGGCTTCATTTTCATGATTGAGGCCATACAATGATTTTACAAGCTTGCATACTTTATGTTCATGATCCTTCACAACAAATCCTTTTGGTTGGAACATAAAAACATTCTCTTTCAGATATCCATTCAATAAAGAATTTTTTACATCCATTTCTTGGACTTTCCAACTATTCTGAGCTGCCAAGGCAAAGAATGTCTAGATGGTAGCCCATTTTTTTGTGGGGGAAAAAAGTCTTCTCATAATTCTGTGCAAAACCTTTTGCTAGATGCTTAGATTTATGATTTTCAAGTGATCCATCCGCTTTATATTTTTTCTTGAAGATCGACTTGCAGCCTATTGGTTTGGTTCCCAATGGAGGATCAAACAACTTCCAGGTGCCATTCTTTATCAAAGCATCATATTATTTCTCATCACTTCTTTCCATTCATCATGAGAAGTGACTTCTTTGAAGGAATTTGGTTCAAAATCTATAGAACAATTTATTTCATAGTCATAATAAACATCTGTATCAACAGGTGAATTAGGATCATCTACATAACTTCCATTATGTTTTGCTGAGCTTCCTCTTCTTATCTTTCCAACCTCGTTAGGACGAACACTTAAAAGTGTCTTTGATGGCCATTTTGGAGGACCTTTTTGAGATGGGCCATGCTACTCAATTATTTGAGATGGGGCTGAATCAATATTTCGCCTCCCAATTCTATCGATCATATCACTCAATTGTAGTGAAGATGCCAAAGGTTGTGATGTTTGTTTTTCCATCTAGAAAGGAAAACGACAATTGTTATCTGTTGAGGAAAAGAAGATTCGAATACTCTTATTTGACTTGAGATATATACAACAAGGGGGCACTGAAAAAATGCATTTTTCCTTTCGACATCATCATTGACGACCTTTCATCCTCAATGGATTGTCGTGTTGATTAGTTGGTTCTAAGGCACAATATGATGGAGATAAACAGGGATGGGGTTTGTTTGTGTGAAGGATGTCATGATTACATGGGCCCAACGATAATTTTTCTCTGCTTATCTGCTAGTGTGCATTGTTGGCTTGAATTGGGTGGCCATGGTTGGGGCTTCACGATAATTTTGGTTCCTATCAGATATGATCTGGGTTATCCATGGTAGCTCTATTGGTGGCCTTGTGCCATTGTCTTGATGGTTATATGTTGGGGTTTTGACCTAGTTTGTAATGGTTTGATTCTTACCTTTTGGCATTTGAGAGATGCACCATTTTCATGTAGGCCTACATGCCTAGTTTGCTATATTGATAACTGGTTTTCCATTGTTTGAAAATTTGACAGATGAAACATTTTCTAAGGGTTCCTTAATGCAGGCTTGGATGTTTGGTTTCTTGATTTATGAGTGGCTACCATTTTTTTGGGCTATATCTATTGTTTCCCTACATGGTTTCTTTGAGGAGAGTGCATGCCCCATAACTTGTTATTAGTCATACGTATGTTGCCGGTTATTCTGGAATATATTCTATCTGCATGATTATGTAAACAAATTTTTATTTTAATATACTTAAATAGGAATTATTATTTATTATAATGATGTATTGGAAAGGGGAATTTAGTGAAAGGATTTTAGGAGGTGTTTATCAATGTCTATTGAAATTAGGCTTATTCTTTAATATCCAAAAAACACATATGTTATAGGTTTATTAAGTGAAAATTGAATTGCATGAGTGCATCTTCAGATATTACATGGTGTGTCTTAGAAATCCTCATCCATGTGTCTCATATGATGTGTGTATCCATGAAGTGTGCTTCAATCTATCACATAATGTGTGTGCTTTTGTCCTCATCTTGATTAGACACATTATATGTGCACCCCAAACTATCTATCCATCCATAAGTGAACCCCTTAGCATGCCACATGCCCAAGGTAAAAAAATTATATGCAATAACTATTGATGCTGAAATTCATCATGTTGTGCAAGCTACATTTGTGCACTTATTTCCCGAGAGTATTTTTCAAGTGTGTGGGAAAGATTATTTCCTGAGACTATTGTGTAACAATATTTCGTGAGAGTATTGTGAAACCCATATTCAATCACAAAGACACTTTTCTAATGAATGGAACACCTGCAATACCTTTATAATCATGATTATATATCCTCCATGCAAGACCTACATCAATTGTGTTGATAAACAAGATACATATTGATAGGACCTTTTCCGTCAACCATACTATCCTGCTATGATGAAGTATATCAGACATACACTATGCACATCAATTCATATAATGTATGAAAGCATCAATCATCATGATAGTTTAGACATAAGAGTAGGTTGTCATCAAGGACAACACTAGAGCCATAATGCCAACACACCAATGTTCATAAGAACTGACATCAACATACAACCACACTTATTTTTCTCCACATCATCTTAACCCTTAGAAATCCTTAATATATAATATATAAAAATCAGTCTTAACAAATTCCCCTCAATATATCTCAGATAGTCTCACTCTCACCTTTGTGGTCGCAAGCCACCATGTTGTTGTGTATTGTGAAGATGAAGTGATATGGTTATATGAGTCATCCTATACATGCTTAAATTGGTCCACGACAATTTGGGAATCTCTATCATACCTCTCTACCAGATACATGATGAGAGAAACATTTGAAACAATTTTTCCATCCCACTCCTCCATGATCCACTTAAGTTCGTGATTTTATGGTCACTCACCCCCAATAATATTTATGCTCAATCCAAATTCCTCTTTGGTATACCTATACTAAGGTTGCAAATGCACCTCATCACACAATTAGTATGTGATCTATTCTCCTATACTGTCCTCAAATAATTCTAACAACCTATCATCCACAGTTTTCATCTAAACTTAGTGTGAAATTCATGTGCATCGGCTACCATCTCCATGGACATAATCGTGTAATCTAATTTACCATCAAGCTTATTAATGCACCACTTTAAGACTGCCATTTTCTCTCAATTTGTAGAGTTATTCCATTCAAATACTTCTCTCCTTCACTATATGTGTCTCCATGATGCCATTAATTTCCTGTATTGATGAGTCACAAGGAAGACACTATGCACTTACCCTCATCATCCTACTCACAGTAGGCACCAACTGTGGTGTTGGGTATGAAAAGATAGCCAAATATTCTAAGTGTGAAAGGATGACTTCCTTCTCTATTTGCATGAACTCTTGTCCTAGGAAAACCTCATAATCATTAAAAAAAATAACATTAAGACTAATCCTTGCACTTCATTCCTCTAACCTTCTTAAAAAAAATCCTTAACCATGCCATAAAACTTAATATAAATCTGCAGTTTTGAAATAACTTTGTGTTCTTTCACATATATTTCGTTAGGTTAGAATCCTCCATCAAGTCTTATATGTAGATTTGTTCATTTTATATTTAAATTTATAATAATAATCACACTCATATATTGAATAATAATATATTTGTTATCATTACCCAATGATATCCTAACCACCACTTTCATCTGAATAAACATATAACCAAACTACCATAACAATTATCATTCTAAACTACACAACCAATATCATAATATCAATTTATGCATGGTTATTATTGTGGAGAAAGTGTCTAACAGACTGCCACTTATATCTAAGTTTAAATCTATCCTCTCTATTGAATTATTGATATTTTTCTCTATTTCCATGCAATATTTGATCTTTCTTTTCACATAATAATCAAATTTGGTGATGATTATCACGTCATCTAAGAAAACTTGGTGCTTTGTATTTTCCATGTGCTTGGCTAGATTAGGTCTATTGGTCTTGTTATTCTTAATATTGATGTTAAATTCTTTCACTCTGATATGATATTCCATTTCGGTCTCATGAATAGATTGTTTATCATAGAAACAAAGAATGGTAGATACACCTGTATAAGTATTTATGTCTATTAAGTCTTTAGCTTAGTCCACCATACCCCCAATTGTGATAGGGGGGCCACAAGTGACTTTAATATAAACTTTCTAAAGGATCTTGTCCAATTTGTTTTTGTTCCATTTTATCTACAAAAGGGTCTTTTGTATATCCTCCTCCTCATTGTTATGTTTAGGGCAAGGTATTTTTTTTCTTTTGTAACCACTTGATCGAAGGTTTTATCATCATACACATTACTTCAAAAAATCCTTTTTGGATTGCCCAAATTTGACTCCACATGAAACTTGTTGTATATTCCAATGGCCTAATTCATAAGGGTATTAATAATTCCTACTTTTTGTGTGACATGATGAACCTGTGACTCAAGATGTAAGTATCTATTACTGTGAGTTTTCTATTCCCATAAACGTGGTGATACAGAGAGCCAATCATATTCTTAGTCATAAGGACAATTATAAGTGGTAGAATTTTCCTCTTCACCAACTCGATTGTGAATTTTATGTTATATTTCTAAGTATTTAATTTTATATTATAATATTGTTTTGATAGTCTATTGTATTCACCATCATAATTTCATAGCCTTTATTGGCCTAAGGGTTAAAGGAGCTTGAAATGGTTTTGATATGTTATATTGTAATACCTTAATTTCCTATCCTTTATTGTCCTAAAGGATCAAGGGGGCTGAGAGGGTTTTGATATGTTATATTATTAGCCTAATAATCAAGGGTTTTGATATCTTATATTAGAATAAACTTTATTGTCCTAAAGGATCAAAGGGGTTGAAAGGGTTTTGAGAAGGTATTATAATATAAAATATCAAAACCCTTTCAACCCCCTTGATACTTTATGCCAATAAAGAATATGAAATTATGATTGTGAATATAATAAGCTATAGCTTATGCCATATATTGGATAAGCTGATGCTCAAAAATAGGCAGAGTATCATTGGGGTAGACGATGCATCAAAATTTTCCTCTGGTGTATCAAGAGGGAAGTGAACTTAGGGTTGCTTCTATCACTAATCAGTGTAGTGGCTGCATATTCTTGATTTTTTCAGCTTCCCTAAATTCCTCTTTTGTTTGAAAATTGCATGCAATTATTGTGAAGTTGAGTCTGTCATCATCCAATGAGCCATGAAAACTTGGTGGATTTATAAGTTATATATAAAGGAACCCCATTTCGCTATAACATAATGGATGGAGGCGAGGTTTGGCATGGAAGTATGGGTGGTGGTGTATTTGGGAAGATATTTTGGGGATTTTCCAAGTTTACAAAACCCTTTTTCTAGATTCATCTTATTTGGTGGAGGCGAATTTGGCATAGGGGCAGGAGGGAGAATCTTTGTGGAGGAATTCTTCAGCCATGACCCATTTAACATTAATTTTTTTCAGTGTCCATTCGAAGGTTTGTTTGGCCCTCCGAGCAATAATCCATTTGGTTCCAACAACATTTTTGGTCAGTTAGGGGGAATATGGGCATGTACATTCTACACGTTGAGTCATTAAATCGCCTTACCAAAAAAAAATTTATTGACCAAAGGCCCTTCAATCATGAACAACCGGTAAGCGCATATGTTTAATTATTGAAATTAATATTTTCTTTCTATATATTTCCTATCTGCAAGTCTCCTTACATGTTTAAGGAAATATTTAGGAAAATTTTAAGTGTAGCTATGTCCGAAACGTAGGTTCAAAATATCATATTTATTCCTATAATTATCTCTCCATTCAATCTAAATTCAGGATTTAATCAATGACTTTAAATACAATGAATGGATTAATTAAAAATTCTAGTTTTTAAGAGTTTTTTATTTTTATTTTCACATCTTAGATGTGCCCGCAATTTCTCTTTAAAACTGACTATTTCCTTACGCTTAGAATATATAAAAAAATAGCCATTTCTTTGAAGAAATAGTGTATAAATGGCGCTTCGTCTCTCATTTCTATTTAAATATGACCATTTCTTGGTTCTTCTCAAGTATATAATCATAATCTAACTTATGAAAGCATATAATTACTCAAGTATAACAAGATTTTAAATAAAACATAAAACCATATCATTTCATTCTTCCCTTGCTAAGCAGAACTTGGACAAACACTTGGATTTTTTCATTTATTGTTAGATCTTGCATTTTATTGTCTAGGACTAACTAGAGTTAGCATTGGAAACTTACCCATTTGCGAGGGGTTCATTAGAGAACTTTTGAGGTCTAAAATGGGACTCCTAAGAAAAATGTACATAAAAAAAAACCAATAAGATTCAAGATGATGATGTCAACCATGGGGGATGATTCACCCTTTTGGGGTAAAAAAGTAAAATGATTAAAAAATAATAAAATAAGAAAACTATTTTTTCAACTTGTATTTTCAACTTATCTCCCTAAGGTATTACTCAAATTTCAAGTGGGAGTACTCATGGGATGAAAAATTTAATTCCTCATCCAAAGAGTACCCATATTACATACTTCTTATGGACCCTCCTACACGAAAAATGAGAAATACATGAAAAAACATGATTGTAATCACGTTTTTCATGTATTTCTCATTTTTTTAGGTAGCAAGGTGCATCAAAATTTTGCAACATGGGTACTCCTTAGATGAGGAATCGAATTCTGCATCCAACGAGTATACCTGATCAGAATTTTTGTTAACCCATAGGGAGATAACTTGAAAATATGAGTTAAAAAAATAGTTTTTCTTGTTTTTCCCTCTAAAATTTGATGATGTAATCTAATCTTATTTTATTATTTCCACTATTATTTTATAATTTACTTAGGAGGCCCATTTTACACCTTGAAATTCCCCTAATGGAAATTTTATGTTTTGAGGCCTACAAGAGGCATAGTTTAACCCCACACCTATTATTAAGTTACTTGAAATGGGGGTATAGGTATAGTTTTCAAACAGTTATGAGTTTCATAAAATTTCATTTTCAAAGTTCTATGAAATGGGGAAATGGTAGTATTATGATAATATATACAATGTTTCCATGTAAAGTTGAAGACATTAAACATTGAAAAAATAAAAACATTTTTAATGTTCACATATAAAGACACACTCATTATCTCATTCATTACAGATTTGTGATACTCATGAGACATTGCAAAACTATATTTTCTTTTATTTTTTCCCTGAGAAAAAATAGCGTATCAAACTCTTTCAAGTGGAAATGGTTTTTATACATACATAAAGTGATGCCATATTGAGACACTGAAACTTCAATGAATTGAATTTCAAAGAATAACTAATATTCTTGTTGTAGTTGAGTGGAAATATCAATTTAATTTATCATCATCTCGTAACAAACATATAAAAACGTAGAAATAACTATCCAGAAACATGGAAAACATTTTAACATTAAAATCAACAATCAACGTGGTCTCTCTCTTTCCCTACTTGTGTGTTTGTTTTTTGCTTTTGTTGGTGGGGGGTGGGGGGGATGGTTGTAGTGATTATGGGTAGCCTTGAGGGTTTTCTTAATCAACTGGTGCCTTTGTTATGAAGACATTATTGTGAGTCTAGTGCATTGTACAGGTTCTTGTCTAGTTCAGACAGATTTAGATGTTTTAAGTCTATTATTATCACTTTACATTGGGTACCATCCCCATAATGGGGGAAGTTCCCAAAAGCTTCTAGGGTATTATTTCAACAGAACACACACATAAACTCCAAGGAAAAGTTATGGAACATTCGGGTGAGGAAGCTTACCCTCTTCCCTCCATGTAGCTCCTTTTCTACACAATTAGTCCTTTCATCATGGCAATGACCACTTATAGACAAGGATTGAAAAGGATTTAATTTAAAAAGGTAAAAATCATGGAATTTGGTAGTCCCGTAGAATATTTTTAATCTCATAAACATTAAAATATCATTCATTTATTCATTGTATGAAAACAATCATCTCTTTAAGGCGTGGACACAATGATAATTGGTAGAAGTGAACGTAGGGTTACTTCGACGACAACATTCATCTATTACTAACATGAAAATAATGGCAATTGGCATCTGTTTGGGTAGAGAATTATCATCCAAGTGTCCTCTGAAGCAATAAGATTGAGTTGAGGTTCAGTTAGACGCAACAATGGCTTTGTGCTCATGTTTGAGATAGTGGCAAATCTTGAGCATCTTCATGGAAGCTCAGTTACTGTAGGGTTAAATCCTCGACAACATACTCTCTTGAGGTTCGATCTAATGTTAATTCATCCCTATGTGATAACGAAAGACTGGAATAATCCCTATTATGGAAGCATCTACCTCAAAAGGATCCATGATGGGAACATCTCACACTTAGGTTCAAACAAGAGTTCTGTTGAGAGTTGCGAGTATCACGATTGTAGCCACTAAACCATTATGAGGTCCAACTTGGGTAGCGATTATCTATTTTTGGCAATGTAGGATGACTCAAGAAAAATGGTATCACTTTTATAACCTTCTCCGAGGAATTTTGTGGTAACATATTGAGACGAGGGAATGATCTGGGCATGAAATCACCTATCTGAGGATTTGTCGTAGCCACAAAATTCTAAGGTCAATTTGTACCAATCATCTATGTTTTATCTTACATCCCATTTTTAGAGCCCTTTCCCCATGTTGGGCTTCACTGCTGAGGTTCATTGATGTTTATACTGTAATAGGACTGACTGTTTATATGCATTATGATCTTATCAAGTGTAATGAATGCCACTATCCCACATTTTGTAATAAATTGTTAATCGATTCATCTAGATATTTATTTCATAGTTTATAGAAGAGTTGAGAAGTTTATAGTCATCTAGAAGTTTATCATTTACATGCAAATGACTATAGAAGCAACCTATCCTTAAATTATAATCATTTGGATTTGGGTTTTGAAAATATCCTCAAGGAGACTAGCACAATAAAAACCTTTTTTTGATTATTTATGCTTACTCTTCATTGTCATCTTGATTCCACCATGGATTAATATGTTAAAGTTTTCATTTTTCATAATTATATGTTGTTGTATCTTCCCTTCATTAAATTTTTGTGGATGCACACTTAGTGACTATATTATACTTTTTTGGACCACATAGTATTCTTCTGCTTATACTCTCTAACCTTGCAATAGATATTTCTCTTTAAGATCGAGTCATTAATTTTCATGTTCTATATGCGAAAGTGTAGTTTGTTTCCTGAGAACTACTAGTAATACACTCTCATTTTGATCCCTTTTTTATTATATGTGCTTACTCTCCATTGTTATCTTTATTCCCAAATGGATTAATATCTTAAAGTTTTCATTTTTCATGATTATATGTTGTTGTATATTCCCTTCATTGACTTGTTGCTGATGCACACTTAATGATTATATTCTATTTTTCCCACATAGTATTCTTCTGTTGATACTCTCCGACCTTGTCATACACATTTCTCTTTAATATATAGTAATTAAGCATATTTTCCTTCTTTGTACGAAAATGTAGTTTGTTTCCCAATTGAACCGCTAGTCATACACTCTCAGTTTGATTCATTCACACATTCTTTCTCTGTTGTAATACATTGTAGCTACTATATTCATGTTTTTGCCCATATTTCCAAACCCTTTTACACATTTTAACCTAAATCCAAACCTTATGAGTTTCGTTGTGGTTCATTTTTCTTCTATGGCTCATATATTTTAAGATCATGTGAACTTTTCAATACTACATCCTTCTCAATTTTCTTTTTCATAATGCATTTCAAGTGGGATTGTCATCTCATATTGTCATCTTAGATTGTAGTTGATCTATTTTTTTTATTGGTTGTGCAGGAAAATCTTGTGATATTCAGTATGGAAATGGGGCAATATATGGATATTTGTCTCAATATGATGTCACAGTAGGGTACCTTATTGTGAAAGACCAAGTTGGAAATTTTTTATTTCAAAAATTTCTAGCAAGTTAAGTTTTTCTTTTTCACCAAGGTATTTTGAAAGTTATATTGTCATTTTCTCGCATAGGTTTCTATTGAGACAACATGTGAGCCAAGTCTAACATTATTACTGGCTAAGTTTGATGGTTTCCTTGGTCTTGTATTTCAATAACTTGTGGATGACAAATTTGTTCCAATTTAGTGATTATCATCTTTGAGTGAAATCGTGAACTAGATTAGGATCACCTTCTAAAATGTGTACTTTTTTTATTTCTCTTCGATTTTTTCTAATAATGAAGGAAACTTTCATTAATATATAGTAAGATTTTAGAAATATTTACAGTGGGGACATTAAACTAGTTCATAAGGTCCAACTAAAATGGAACTGAGAAAGCTTCCCATTTTTAAAACTGTCCATAGCTTCATAATTTCAAAACCTAACTAAGGCGTTCAGATGTCTTAGATTTTTCTCTGAGTAAATAGTGACTTGCAACTTTTTGTGTGAAAATCAATAGGATCTTGATTCCTGTTTCTCATGTAAAATATAAATCTAAGCTCACATATCAGTAGTGAATCTATGGTACTCATGTGACAATAGAAACGTAACGAATTCAAAAATAGATGTTCGTTTATGGGCTTGATTTTTTGATCAGTGACAAGGCAGTCTCTAAAATTGACTTTAAATATCTGTTGGAGGAATAATTTGTTTCCCATAACTTTTAAGTTGGTTCATTCCAAAATTAGTAAAGGATTTACGTAGTCATGAAGTGAATCTACATACATCACTTTGATTAAGTGTGTGGGCCAAGAAGGTTTTATGATTCCTTTCCACCATGGAAACTTTCTACGATTTGTTGTGTTGGGATAGAAAGCCAAATTTCATATAAATTTTGACACTTGTTGTCATATCCAAATAGTGTCCCAATGCCAAGTATTAGCCAAAATTTCTTGCTTTCGAGTCGAGACAAAATCAATGTTTTTTCTCTTGTCCCTTTGTGTTACACATATTTTTTTTTCATTATGTTCATCATATATTATCCACACCATTTCATGCCCACAATTGTCTAGAGGAGATGCATTCCTTAGAATCCTTTCATGGTTACTCAACCTTGGTCCTTACAGGAGATGGGTTGCAGGAATCACAGACTACATAATTTCCGTCATATCTTTTTTTTTTGGTCTTGTTGACCTGCACTCTCCTAAGGAAACATATTCACTCTGATCTTATTCAATGAACCGTTGTGGGATGGTTCTACTCTTATATGGAATCATAGTCAATATATCAAGTGGTTTCATTCCCCAAACTTCAATTATGGATTTATTTGGCTACATTTTCATAATATAAAATGTAATCCTCCTAAAATCTGAATAGTCAAAATATCATGTCGTTCAATTCCCCAGCCTTCAGTCACAAATTAAGTTTTCTTTATCCTTAGAACAAGAAAAATATTACAATACTCCCAAACTCTTTGTAAATATGCCTCCAACCCTGCTATCAAGGGGAACCTGCAAGTTGGTATGTTGAGGTGTTGTTAGATTTTTGAAACCCCAATCATGATGTCGTGAAAAATAACTCGTATTGGATTTGAAACCCAACACATGATTTTATTCCTACACTAATTGGATCCTCTCTTTTCATGATTTTCACTCCCCTTTGTTGCATCATGATTAATATATATTGAGACATGACGAAGCGGTGCATTGTGAAGTTTCCTTCATGCAGACCCTGTACCATCCTATGTATGCTTACCTATTTTTTGAGATCCTCATCTAATCGTAAGTACCAAGCCTATATTATATAATTAGCCAATATTGAGTCCTTTTGTTGGCTTCTGAAGGATAGTGTTTGTTGCTCTAACAATCTAGGGAAATTTAATCTGTAATATATATATATATTTTGTATGAAATACTCTTTCTGATTTGAATAGGGTATAACATGGTCGACCAAGGCGTTTTCAAAGAACCAGTCTTTCCATTTTTAATAAATAAAAATGTAGATGAGGAAGGTGTGGGAGAGATTGTCTTTGTTAGTGTTGATATTAAACATTTTATGGGTGAACATCAAAATATGCATGTTACTTGAAAGGTTTACCGGCATGTATGTTATAGAATAATGTTAGCTTTCCATGTCTAAGAGTGAGGATGGTATTTTGAGGTGTTTTTGGATGTTGGAAACCTTGATCATGATGGCCTGAAGAATTCCTCACATTGGATTTGAACCCCCACACTTGAGTTTCTTTCTACACCAGTTGGATTCTCTTTTGGAACTCCCCTTTCCTTCATCACGATTAATATCTATTGACATATGCAGTGAAGCGGTTAATTGTGAAGTGTCCTCTGTGAAACGCCTCTACCATCCTATATTTCGTTGCCTATTTTTTAGCTCTTGATCTTCTTCTTTGTTTCTCAAACAAGGAGAACCACTAAGGGTTCTTTTTCTCTATTGTATGTTGCTTATTTCCTGACTGACACAGGTTTGGATAATTTGGGATGGTTCACCTTAAATCTGTCGAGATCCTCCCACAAAGGGTTCATATCTAAAATTTTCTTCAGCACCTAAGTGGATTTTTTAATTCTAAATTTCTTTCTTCATTAAGATTTTCAAGGGACTCCCATGTTGGCTATATATTCCAAGACAAGGGAAGTTGAACTAGTAGATATCATAGATAATCCTTATCTCTGAAATATACTATTATTTTCGTCTTTTTATAAAGCTACTATTTCATAAGTACTAAGCATGTCTTATATAATTAGCCAATATTGAGTCCATTTGTTGGCTTTTGAAGGATAGAGTTTGGTGCTCTAACAATCTAGGAAAATTTACTCTACAAAATATATTATTTATGGCTAAAATAATATTTCTACTTTGAATATGGTATAACATGGTCATTGAACTCCTTCTCGAAGAATCAATAGTTTCATTTTGAATGAATAGGAATGCATATGAGGAAGCTGAGGAGAGATAGTATTTGGCAGTGTTTATCCTAAACACTTCAAGGGTTAACATAAGTATACACCTATTACTCGAAAGAGTTACTGGCAGATATGTTATAGAATCATGTTATTTTTCCATGTTTAATATTTATTTTAGGTAAGGCTAACTTCATGCATATCATGTTATTGGTATGCATTATAGTTACTAGTCAGTACATTATGTGGTTATTCTACTCTTCAAACTTGATGTTGCTATTTATTTTATCTTGATATGGGAGACTTCCTCATTGATATTAAATCAACAGGTGTGCATGGATTCCTTCATCTTATTAAATTGATTAAATGATCACTTCTTATGGAACCTGATGAAAATATTGATGGAATTTTAAAAACATTTAACTGCAAGTTTTGACGTTGTGGGTTGTGCTGCTATTAAAGATTCTAGAACTTATTTGTTCAATGGTACATTGATAAATCTTGCAAAACATTGATTTTTTTAATTTTTTATATACAATTTGGTGGGCTTACCTAGGCCTGTGCACCAAAAATATTATAAACTTCAGAGATTTGTGGCACATTTGATACAAGCTTGTGCATTCACAAGTGAAAATTGAATTCTTAATAATGCTCAATTGTTGTGCTATCTTTGTAGCATCAAAGATAAATAGTTAAAACTAATTTCAAGAATTTTCTCAGGTTTGAGGTTGTTTTTTGTTTTGCTACATTATTTAAGCCAATCATGTCTACCTATTTTTGTAATTTTCTATACAACGTAGTCTCTTCACTTCATTACTTTTTCTTATGCATTTTTTTTATAAACTTATGCCCTATACTCTATGGTTTATAAATTATGTGTTGATTTTAATACTCAACTTCCTAATAATCTATAATTGTGACGTAAAAAATTCAATAGGACTCGACATAATCAGTTCTATATAATATTTGGAAGCATATGTCACTCTTATGATACTAAGGAATTGATACATTATGTGCAATTCTTTGTCTAGTGTCTTGACTATATTTTTCCTTGTGTCAAATAGAAGTTATAAACATCCAAAAATACAACTTTAACTCTTTTTTATTTCTTTATCTATAGTTGATGCATTCCTGAGAAAATTTATGCATATTGGATGAGATCGGAAGCACAGAAATGGTGTATAATTCTTCTGTAGACCTTATATTGTGCTCATAAATCATTATCAAGCCTTAAATTCTCAAATGTAGCGGAAAGGCTTAGACTTTCCAAAACATAGGAATTACAAACCAATGCTTTCTCTAAGATGAGACTAACTTAGAAATAAAAATAAAAAATGCTAAAGAATAAACTATACTGAATTTTTTTTATTGATGCATTATTGCCAAAGCCCTAGGGACCCTCCTCCATCAAACTCCTCTACTTAATATAAGCATCTTGCTCATGAGGTTGTTGACAAATCAAATATTGTAGGATGTCTTGATCTTTCTCTTCTTCCCTCTTCCTGGTGCCACAACCTCATTAACCACTCATTACTTTCCTCCGTCTACTTTCCTTACCAACATAGGTTAGAATGGGAAACATATGTGTTGCTTACTCCTTGTTTCCTATTTTTTTTTCTTGTAGGGAAGCTTATTCAGAAATGCAGAACCATCTATTTCATATAAATGGTTTCTTTCTATATTTCTCTAAAAAGTCATGATAATTTTTCACTCCAACATAGGCCAAAATGGAAAACATATTTGTTTATTTCCCATAGTTTTTTTTGTTTGTTTGTTTTGTACTACTAGCTTACATAGAAATGCATAGTTGTTTGCCACATATAATGGATTATATTTTTCCTTCTTTGGTTTTTTTATTAGTTAATTATTCCTCACACATGGCTTTCGAGGTTTTTCTCACTGGAATTCGTTCAATATTTCTCCCTGCATATGAAGAGAGGATTCTTGATGTAGTGCATGAATTACTTTCCAAATATTCCTACTTCAACAAAACCACATGTTCCCCAATATCTTAAGAAGGACCTTTTTGATATTTATAGGGTTTTTTTCTAAGTAAATATTGTGAACAAGCATGCTAAGTTTGTGAATAAGTAAAAATGTGACTTTGATTGTGATATATATCCTCAAAATGCATCAATACTTCCACCTACTTTATATGATTTGATTAACCATTTAATACTTTGGAAGAATGTTCTACAAATTCATATGTAAGACATATTTCTTTTTGCCTTCAAACTGGAGGAAAAATTTACGGAAATATGTGACTTTCATGTGTTTGACCTTGAACTTTTGGGATGGTACTTTGCAGATCATGTATGATTCTTTTAATCATATTCAACTACTGCCACTCTATGCCTAAACATTTGTGGAATATAAAGGAAGCATTCTAATTTTCCATTTACATAAAAGAATTCATATTTTGAATTGTCTTGTACACAATTATTGAAGGTTCTATAAATTAACATGAATTTATTAAATCAAACATTGAAAAAATAGGAAAATAAATACCAATACAAGTTTAAGTTCTATTTTCTTGCAGTTCCAAGAGGCTTATTAAATTACTTTGAAAAATCTATTCTCATGAAATTTTGTGAGAAGTTTCATTTATATTGAAACTAATATTTTGTGGGTTATGATTTATGTGTATAAACTTCATGAGGATGGGATGATGGCTTCTAAATCACCTTTATTGCTATCTTGTAGGAGATTTCACCTAGCCATAGAGTGAAATTGGATAGATTTTGTGTTGATTTTCCCATAGTGCGCAAACATGGTAGCAGGTTCCATCAATTGACAATAGTTTTTTCTGATGGTTCAGAAGAAAATTTTCTTATAAAGAATTTACTATGTCCTAGTTCCACAATCGATGAAAAAATAATACAATTGTTTCGTGGTGAAAACATGAAGTTGGGAAACACTTTTTTCCCTTTTTTAACGTTGAAAATTGTAATTTTCTATTTTTTTCAACTTCAACTCCACCAAACTCATATTTTCAATGAAAATTACGCTTTGACATAAAAACAAGATTTTTAGAGAGTTTTCTTACCTCCATACTCATTTTTTTTTTAAATATTGAAATATACATGGGTAAATGTTTTGTTTACTAACTGCATATACTTGAAATTTTTAGGCAAACATAAATATTCACTTTATGAACCCTAACTTTTTTTAGGGAAGGCTATTAATTTTTTTGAAATAACCCATATCATCATAATCTACATAGATATCACTAAGTGCAATGACTATTTTTCGGTAATTTTCAGATTAAATCACTAATTTTTATTATTTTTTGAAATGGACGAAGACAAAAAAACAGTGATGTTTTAATACATTTTATGAGCCCTAGATTTTCTTCTCAATGTGATCGTCAATAAGAAAAATGAGAATACCCTTTTGAAGAAGATAGGGAGAGGAATTGCAGTATGATTTTTCTGATTTTTTTGGTGATTCCATTTTAAAGTTATTGAATTTTCATTGAGTGCAATTTTCAGAACAATGAAATCCCACAGTGACACAATTTAGTATAAAATTAATAACAAATTGGAATTTTTAATGAAACTCCACAAATCTTACATCATTACAAACTAGATTGAGAGATGAATCTAATGGTACCAGGTCCAAAAGATAAAATTTTGTTTTTGTAGGTGTTCTGCCCCTTCAAAGTTGCATGTTCCTGAAAACTATAGAATTTTCTGGGTTTTTCGTTGACTAGAAACTCTCAGCCAAGATAATTTCTCGGGTGATAATTTTGTTAAAATCTCAGCTGAAAAATTTCAAATTCTCGACCGAGAGTTTAAACCACCACATCTTACATTTAACCATATGGCTAAACTCTCCTCTGAAAGTTCTACAAACTCTCCACCGAGAGTTTGCGCCTGAGAGTTTACCCAAGGCCGACTCTCAGGCAAGAGTTTTATAATTCTCATCTGAGAGTTTAATAAACTCTCAGATGAGATTTTATTAAAATTTAATCGAAACATTTGATTTTCGGCCGACGCAATGTTTCGGGAAATATTTCTCTATAAATACTCTTGTTCGAAATATTAATTCCACACACCATTCTGAACTAGCGAAAGTGTGAAGGTGCGAGGATCCAAAAGTGCGAAGGTGCAAAATTCTTTTTGGAAAAAAATAATTTTTAACTTTTTTTGGGTGCGAAATATTTTTAGCGAATTTTTTTTTGGAAGATTTTTAGGGTGCAAATTTTCTTTTTTTGAATTTTTTTTTGGGTGCAGGGATGCATGAATTATTTTTGCAAAATGTCTCTGTGAAGGCATGAAGTGCTTTTGCAAGATTTATCTATGAAGACATGAAGTATTTTTGCAAAATGTCTTTATGAATTTAATTATTTATTTAATTTTCTCCCTTATTGAAAGCATGAAGTACTTATTCTAAAGTTATTTTTTTTTTTTCGGGTATTTGGTCCAAATATAATTGGATTTTAGGTTTACAGTTTTGTGAACATAGGAAACCAAATGAATTTCATATCAAGGCATGATCGAAAAAGAACTAATTCAGCGGAAAAGAATGAGAGATTAAAAAAAAAAAAACCCGAGAGGAAAGGGAAATATTAAGCCATGAGGTAGAGCATCATGAAAGAGATGTAGAGGTGCACGACAATGATGAGGAAATGAGAAATGTTTAGGACCTTGTAAACGAGAATATTGAAAACACAAATGTCGAAGAGAACGTTGAGGAACTTATCAACGAGAATATTATAAAGACAAATGTCTAAGACAATATTGATATCATTCTCACTAGTGAGTCAATAGTTTCTTAAATTTGAATTTTGTATTTTTTTTTTTAAAACATTGTAGTTCAAGATATTTTTAAAATTAAAAATATGTATATGTCAATTTCAAATTACAAGTTAGTATTGTTTTTTATGCAGGGACAACATCAGAACCACAAGAAGGTAGTACCACACCTCGAATTTCACTGTAATTAATTGGAAGTTCCAAGAACGTTGTATATGACTACAACTTTCTAGATAATATGGATCCAACTAAAATTGAATAATTTGGACCACCAATGCCTCAAAGGATAGTTCAAGATAAAATAAATTGGGGGTTGAAACATCTTTTTGAAGGTAAATATATTATAGCACAAGCTTAGATGTTACGTAGATTTTTAAAGAAAGAATCTCTTAGAAATGTTGTGGAATTATTAGGCATTAAAAGTGAGAAAGAGGTTTTAGAAAATGAAATGGAATCAAAAAAGGTGATTTCGGTGCTTGCCACACTAGACAAAAAGCGATCTCAAATTGAAAAGAATGCTCATAGAGCACTTTTAATAGGTGTACTCACGAAACAAATTTCATCAAGTTGGTTGATGTCAAAAAATTCAAAAAATTTTAAAACATCAAGAAAATGTTTATGGAGGAATACAAAAATTAGAATTCAATTAGATGAGAATGATTAACTTGCATGTTGGGCTAATATCTGTAGGCATCCATATCATGATAGACTTCCTGATGGTGTGAGGGATAGGGTAAAAGCGTTTTTGGATTTGAATTCTTGTGTGTCACCAAATGAAAATGACGTTGTGTGATGCTGTATATCTAAGGGAGTTTATGAATCTCATGTCAAGCATATAACACAGGTCAATCAAGTATAATTATTCCAGAACTTTATGGAGAGTAATACTGACGTGAAGGTTTCCCTTAGCGCATTTGTGAAGATTAAACCATGGTATGTTAGGCCTATCAATGTTTGAGACACATGTTGTTGTTGATGCCATGTAGAATTCAAATTATTTTATGAGACATTTGTAAATTTTGGCATAAAATATTGATTAAATGACCCCCCTCCTTCAAGTGTTCGTGAATTTTTATCGAAGATATTATGTGCACGAGAGAATAATAAATTATTTTATAAAAAAGGATGTGTTGGTGGAAGAAAATGTACAAAATGTTCTCATTTGGAACTCTACGATGCAAATTATCCAACTGATCCTAATGATCCGAAACTATCAAATCTCGGTCTGAATTGGAAGCAATATGAAAGTGTTACTTACACTCTTATTGAAAATTCAAGCACAACATGAAAAAATATCACTTTACTTGATGACGACATTGCAGTGACATATTTTATGGACAAGTTCAGGGTGCAAATATACAAATATATTAAGCACTATCATATAGCACGATGGAAGGATTTACAATTCAAGCAATCATGTGATCTATTCCCAAAAGGAACAATATTATCAGTGGTTGATTTCACTAAAAATTACATGTTTAGTCCATAAAAGGAGATACAAAGTGAATATTATCATTCAGACCAAGTATCTATATTTGTGCATATTTTGTATAGACATGAAGAGCTTGATATCAATGGTTTTGATAGCGATGAAAATAATCGTGAGGTGATTAAGGAGTACCATTTCTACATCAGTGATGATCGAACATATGATACATGTTTTTTTCAGCGTTGGTTTAATGTTATTTATAATGAATCATTGAAACGAATGGTCACTTTTAAAGAACATTGGGTATGGTCAGATGGTTGTGCTGGTCAATTTAAATCAACAAGATTGTTCTTTTGGTTGTATTCTATTCATAAGAGAACCAACATTCCACATACATGGAATTTCTTTGAGACAAGGCATGGAAAAGGAGAGCATGATGGTGCTAGGGCATGCGTAAAACACGCACATAGGAGGCATCAATTTAATCACTCAGCTTCCTGACTTAAAAATTATTTAGGTGTCATTAATTGGTGCAATGACAATATAAGTCATGAATCGAACCCAAGTATGGCTGATGTGCATAGGTAAGCATACAAATTTAACTAAAAATATATTATACATGTCGAGAGATATATGTGTATACATGAGTGTGTATTTTTTTATCAAAAAAATATTAAATATTGTTCAAAATTTGGCTCATACATGTGTGTATTTTTCTCAAGTAGGTACTTTTGGAATATTGCAATGGGTGATGTTGATAAATCGTTTCCATTTAATTGCCTTGGAATCCCTCAAACAAGAAGTTTACACTCAATTAGGAGTAAGAAAATGACAAATATACCTTGCATTGAGAAACTAAAGTGCTCTTGATTTTGTTTTGCATGTATTGATCATACACAGTCCATTGATGACTGTGAAAACCAAATTAAGAAATTTGTTGAACCATGGAAACACGAATAATTGACACCATTTCCCCCATTTGGAAACTTGATTGACAAGGAAATGGACAATGAAGTGGTTGTTATTGACAATGATTATGAGCGTGTTTCTGATATGGTTAGAGAATTTGATGTATTCATTGTCATTGCACTAGAAAATAATCGATAAAAAGTGTATTATTATTTATTACAATGCATTATGTCTAAATCCATGTTGCTGCATGAGTATAATGATCCATAAAATTATACATACCCAATCGATTCAATTGTGATAATGGTAAATTTCGTTGAAGAACTAAAGAAATGTAAAGATCATATTATTTTTCAAGATTACCAGCCAGAGGTTATTTGGTCATAGAAAATTAGTTGCAGTTGAAGAAAGTGAAGAGTAGAAAAAAACAACGACAATGGAGGTTATCGATAGATGATCATGATGCCATTCTAGAAAATTTTCCAGTAGCACATTTCATATGAGTGGAACACATTATTCAAGATGAGCAATGAACTTTGATTCTAGGGTTAGAACATATAATTGGTACAATGCAATGGACTTTATATAGTTTAATACTATATTGTGGATTGCTTTCAAATAAATGGACATGTGGATGATTAGATGTGTGTTGGTATGAACAATATATTATGATCTACTGGATAAGGGTGCTTTGCTAAATAATTAATTTATGGTGATTTAATGTGTCCATGATGTTTACTCCTAGATGATCTTAACTCACCCCTTTTTTTGCATAGATATGATGGTGATGAATGAATATTTAATTACATATATACATATTATTGTATTGTTAGTTTAGTTTTGATATCAAATGTCATCATGTTTTCATATATTCATTAGTTTAGATTGGTTTATATTTTATGTGGCTAATCTCTTCATTATTTTCTCTTCTCATGATGGAGGTATCCTGCTTTTATTTTCTATTGATATTTTTCTATTTTCCATGTGCTTGGAAAATATTGTCCACATCATGGAATAGATCCTACAAAGGAACATTCAAGAATACAAAAATATTCATAAAGGTGTGTTTAGCTATGAATTAATTCTTATGTTAGAAAGTTTCGCTAGTAAATGATCTCACACTTTTATACTAAGAGATAGATATCTGTAACACCCCTAGTATATGTGTTTCAATTTCAAAAACTAGACATTTGAACTTTAATCCTAAGGGGAGTGGACCCCAAAGGACAAGTATTTTGTGGATGTAATTAAATATTTAATTTGAGAAAATGAATAAAATAAGTCTGTGCAGATTGACCAAAATGAGAATTATGAGATCACTTGATAAATCCATGAGGATGGATAAAGGCAAATACTTTCCCCACAATCTTTAAAAAATCCTTCAAATAAATTATTTCTAATTTAGATTTTGAGGAAAAATCTAAATTCCCCAATGATGAGGAAAGTAGTTGGGAAGAGGTAAAAAGCTGGAAAAGCTGGGAAAAGTAGAAAGCGGCTTTAAAAGTCCCTAAATAGGGAAGCCTAGGAAAACAAGAAGAAAAGCATCCTAATATTCTGGACGCGGAATTAGAAACAGGCTTTGGGGAGCAAAAGCTTAAATAATCTATTCCTGAACAGATCAGAGGTTGGTATGTTCTGGAGGTGGTCTCAGCTCGGCGGTGAGTTCTGGAGACAGAGGGCCTCTACGGTTGGGAGGACTGGTCAATTACCCAAGTGGTATGCTCGCAGTAATTATGTACAGTTCAAATTTAATTTTGATGTGACAGACTGTAGTTACCTATGTATATTTTGTTTTCTGAATTTGAGTAGTGTTCAATACATTTACAGAGTTAAGGAGGGGTTTAACCCTCTCAGTTCTGCATGGCTGTAGGAACTAGAAAAATAAGGAAAAATCATCCAGAAGCTCTAAACTAGCCTTTGCTTTAAATCTGGAGATTTATAGTACCTCATAATTCATGATTTTGTAACTTTAATCTGGTTTTGTTAACCATAGGAATAAAAACAAGTGGACAGTAGAGATAATTGAATTTTGTGAGTAGTAAGGAAATTATTAAAGTTACTGAGTAAAGTATATAATTGTAGACTTCCAAAATAGCAATACATGGCTATCTATAAGCTGCATGCTACAATAAGGACAGATTCGAAAGAGCATAGATTTTAATGCTTTATACAATTTCAGAAAATGAAGAGATCTAGCTAACTGTGATTATCCAATCTGCAAACAATTGTAGTATGACAAAAATATACATATCTAATGTGTGACTAACATTCCTTGTACAGGAATGGCCCAAGTAGAATAATTATTCTAGAATAAGATGTGAATTTCTACATAATGCATGCAACTGTAAAAGCTGTGAAAGATAACAGTTAAATTCTTCATCAGAATGTTATTATGTTTAGAAGTATAGCCTAAAAAACACATAGCGTGAAAGTGTTATGCTAAATAAATAAAAATTTGAAAATATATAATTGCAGAAAATGCCATAAGTAACTATTACAATGGAATCCAAGCTAGGAAGAATAAAGCGAGTTCACTGTTGGAGTCATAGAACCCACTTGTACTTTCAATGCGAAATTCTCCTCTACTGAGAGATTTCAACTTGATAAATGTTGTCCTAATAAGACTTATAGTCAAATTTTCTATCATGTGAACAAGGAACAAAAAGTAAGTTAAGATGATATACATATTACTGAGTTGTCCATATTAATAGAGACGAGGAATAGACATATCCTGTACAGATATATATAAATATGTTTCAAATGTTGCAGCCAATTGTGGAAATAGGACGTTACAGTGCTATCATAATGTTCCAGAAATTAATATACAGGAAATTTCAGCGTCTGGACGAAAATTTTTTAATAGTCATAGTTATACAATTTTTTTCAATAAAAGTGTTAAACTGTCTGAACAAATTTGGTAGAACAACGTGATGAGAACTGGCTTCTTTTCGACTAGCATTCGGTGAGTACCGACTTGAAAATGCCAAGAGCATTAAAATTAGTGCCGAATGAAACCACGCCTTTCATAGTTCACGAGAAAGGAAGACAGCGTTCGGAAATACCTGTAAGAGAAACAACCAACAATAAGAATACGATTTGAGAAATTTCAAAGAAGAATTCTATTAGGAATGAAATGATAACTAAGAAAATAACATACTGTCTCAATCTAGTCTCCAAATCGAAGCCTATTTAATTGTCAACGAGGATTTGTAATTTGTAACTCATTGAAGTGTACCATATGTACTAAAGTTGTTTCAATGCGTCAGATGTGGTTTTGTGATATTTTTGGGTCTTTTGTGATGATTTTAAAGATATGTTTTTTGGTCTTTTGGTGTTTTATATTCACAATGAAAATGCCTAGAAAACTAATAGAAAGAAGTTGGTGGTCAAAACAGAGTTAAATCTAATGTATGGAATGGCAAATGCAATTAGAAATACTGAAGCAAAATCTGAACTATGACTAAATAGAAGCAAAAGCTTGATAATGACTTTTTAGGCAAATGACACAAACTAAACTTTGAGAAATGATCACTAAATATGCAAATCCTCTAACTAAACAGTCAAACACTAATGATGCAATACTCTGTCCTAGCTCTTCTATTCTATGATTAATTCCTAGTTCTATTCTGCAATTTAATTGAATGTCACAGAACCTATACTCAAAGAGTTATTGGTTTCTTGTTCAAAGTAGTTCTTTTGAGAAAGAGCTCTGTTTATAAAATGATGAGGAGATTGCAGAGAGATTTCAGACCTTATAGTGATGTTATCTTTTGTTCCTATGGTTATGGATCACTTGTAGTTTTCAGAACAAAAAGATGTTTGTGAATAATGAAGGCTGTCTTGTGAATCCTAACAACTAAAGAAATCTATTGTGCAAAGGATGACAATGTGAATATGAGATGCAAGTGCAATGAGTTAATCTAAGAATAAACCTAAGATGCTACTAAACTAGAACAATGTTGAACTATAAGTCATCATCAAACTTGAAACAAAGTAACTGAACATGAATTAAATGCAAATGAAACTTCGGAGTTGTTCTAACTGTACTAACATGCATTAATCTATGAAGTTACACAATCTGTTTGTTCATCATTAGTGATATCTTGGAAGAGTTCCTTCTTTTGGAAGAGGTAGAACAATTCTGGCTGTGTACTTGTATGCAATTGAAAGCAAATGAACTGAAAGCAAATGAAAAACTAAGTTATCACATCCATACCCTACTCGTCATTATGATGTCTTGGGCAAGCGTTTAAGAGAAAGATCAGAGATGATACTTAGTACACACACACACAACTAAATCATTCATTATCACGGTCATGTCTTGAACTTCTTAAGGATTTATTGGAAGAATTTCTTCTTGTGGAAGAGTGATGAGAACAAGTGTAACTGTGATAGTGAATAGCAAAAACTACAACTGAATGCTACATTACCATAGCTATTCTTCATCCATCATTATAATCTGTTGGAAGAGTGCCTTCTTGTGGAAGAACTGGAATGAATATAACTACAGTAACTAGTTAAAACAACTATGAATTCAACTCCTAATTCTACAATACCATAGTCATTCAACATTCATCATTTTGATCTGTTGGAAGAGTGTCTTCTTGTGGAAGAGCTAGAATGAATACGACTACAGTAGCTAGTTAAAAACAACTATAAATTCAACTCCTAATTCTACAATACCATAGTCATTCAACATTCATCATTTTGATCTGTTGGAAGAGTGTCTTCTTGTGGAAGAGCTAGAATGAATACGACTACAGTAGATAAAACAAAACAACTACAAATTAAAATGCAAAACATAAAGGCAGCTAGGAAAACTTATCTAATTTACGCAAAAGAAATATGTGCAAGAGGCAGGGGCCCTCTACCACTTGACGGCATTCAACTCCAAATTAAATCACGCCTTCAAAATAACTTGGTCTGCTCCATTAACAATGCAATAGTTTGAACATAATACTCTGCGTCTTTAAGGACGTAACACAGAGTTTCAACAAAATCTAGCAGCAAATCTAATATGAAATCTCTAACATAGCTCTCGGTCTTCCAAGAGTTTATAAAGCAAATGCACGTAACAATAATTACAACAATTTAGGAACAATTTCTTTCCTAATCCAAATCACGTTAGAACTCTTTGAAGTGGCTGCGTGAAGAAGAAAAGACATCTGGACTGAAACAGTCCTAGTAGGAGTCTTCCTTCATAAATGTGTTCCCACGTGCATAACCGTACCCAGAATCCATTTCCTCCTCCATGATGAGCAACGAACCATGTAGACACGACGTGGATCATGCCCATATGCGATTTTCCTCAAGAGGCCACCTGGAACATACTCAAACATGAAGGTAGCTGCAGAATCGCCGGTTAGCTACGGAATGTCTGCATTCTGCAGCTAGTTCCGGTCAAAATGCTTAACAATGGAAAAAATCACAAAATTCAACAAGTCAGTCATGTAAACCATTCTAGAAGTAATTTTAACTATATTTATTGATCAATTGGGTTTAAGATGGAAATGGACAAGGGAAAATGAGGTAAAATGAGGTGAAGGAAAACACAAATTTGAGGCTTAACATACCCCCACTGCTGTCTCTTTGCATGTCCTCATGCAAATTATCCTATGAATTCAGAGGCTTCTGCAAGGACATCTAATCCCCTTCTTCTCCTTTGTCTGTGAGCTAGAGGTCTTCTAGGTTTCCTGATAACAAGTTTGAACCTGAGGTTGGTGAGTGCTCTGATTAGCTTTTTGTTCCTTGTCTTCAACTTCTCATTGGTCCTCTCCACTTTGTCTATATGCAGGGATAAGGTTGAGTTCATATTAGATTTGATCTTGATTTGATCTTTGAGAATTTCATTCTCATTTTTGATGTGTCTGTTAAGCAATTCCAACTCATATCTATCCCTCCTTAATATATCTACTTCAGACAGTGGAGGACTGGGGGTTCTTTCTCTGCTTTCTGAAGCTGTCCTCTCCAAGGTTTCCACATAGTCATAAATTTCCTGTTGAGCAGGATCAATTTCAGGGGTTCCTTCATAAAAATATTCTTCATCATCCTCTTCAATGGATGTTTCTTCATCCTCAATATTGATTACCCCTGTTTGTTTGATTGGTGTTTTCTTCAGTTTTCCCTTTAATCTGTGGCTTCTCCTAGGCTGAGAGGACCCCTCTCCTTTCTCTGTAGTAGATTCCTTGATTATATTCTCTTTCTTAAGTTGCCTCTTGATTCGATTCAACTTCTCCAAAATGATTTCCTCACTGCTCTCTTGAACTGGTTTGTCAATTTTAACTTTTGAAGTCCTCCATTTCCTACTTCTCTTTGTAGGCTGTGGTTCAGGTGATGGTTCTTTTGCTTCTTCAAAATGATTTCTTATTAAGAACTCATCCCATGTATCATTTGTTTTAGCTAGATGATGCTCAATCAAAATTTTGACCAAACCATGATGATACAGGGTTGTCTCCAAAAATTGAACTCTTCTCTGAACACATGAAGCCATCTTCTTCAGACTTTGAAGTAAGAAATATGGTAGGTTTAAGTCTTCTCCCAGGAAATGCATCATTAGTCTGATGTGGTAGACATAAAATGTCCCATATCTACCCTCACATGTAACAAATTTTTGTAAAAGAAGTAGTATGTTTCTCCATTTGCTTTTCAATGCAGTACTAGGAATTCCTTTCTTGAACACACTAATATCCATATTTGGTGATTTTAAAATTTGTTTCCAGGAGTCATTGTGAAATTCTCTATTTTTAAACCATCTTTCTCCAGTTCTGAGTAATCCTGTAGCCTCTGCAATAAAAACTTCATTGACAGTAAACTTGATATCCCCTATTTCAACTTCGGTCCCTTGAAATGCTCTTGCGAATGTTTTAGTGACTTCCTTATGGAAGCCATTAAATTTTTCCAAAAATTGAAGCCATCCTATTTGTTGTAACATCTCTTTGCATTGTGGGTAACCTTCTAAATATTTTGAACCCACAGGTTCAGTCCTTACGATGAAACCCATGATTTTTTCAATATCAAATTAACACTCTTCTACCCACAAAACAATGACTTTCACTTTCGGATTGAAATGGCTTCAAGCTCTAAATGAAAATGGCTTCAATTTTGGAATGACATACCTCTGATTTATAATGGCAACAGCTTCAAAACCTCTGGCTGGTATGCCTCTGTTTGATAATGAAAAATGCCTTCGAAACCTCGAACTGATGTGCTTCTGTTGAACTTTGGAGTGATATGAAATAAATTTCAATATTTCGAGCTAATATGTCTCTAATAGACAGTGGTAGATGGCTTCAAATTTCTTTTTGTGCAATACCTCTGGCTCTTAGTAGCAAATGTTTCAGTTTTAATATTGCAACACCTCTGTCTTTAGTAACAAAAGACTTCAAACTCAATCACTGGAAACACCTCTGTCTCTAGTAACAAAAGACTTCAAACTCAATCACTGAAAACACTTCTGTCTCTAATAGAAAATGGTATGCTTCAAACTCAACACTACAACATCTCTGTCTCTGGTAACAACAGACTTCAAACTCAATCACTGAAAACACTTCTGTCTCTAATAGCAAATGGTATGCTTCAAACTCAACACTACAACATCTCTGTCTCTGGTAACAACAGACTTCAAATTGCAACACCTTTATCTCTGGTAGCAAAAGTCTTCAAACTCAATCACTACAACACCTCTGTCTCTGGTAGCAAAAGACTTCAATTTTAACACCTCTGTCTTTTGGTAACAACAGACTTCAAACTCACACTGCTACAATTCTGAGTTGATAGTGAAAATGCTTCAAATTCCACAGTGATATGCTATCTGCCCACGGGATCAAGTGGCTTTGAGTCCTCACACTGTTATACTTCCAAATTTACCTCTTCTACTCTGCTCTGCGTTTACAATGCTCAATACTATTCAAACTGATATCCTTTAGCTCTGCTCCTGGTGATAATAATATCTCTGTCTTCGGAATGGAATACCGGCTACGGAATGAAGTTATGGCAAATGGTCGCGGAATAGAGTAGTGGAGTGAGGTGGAGGGATTGTATTAATGATTGAGGAGATGGCAGAGGATTTTACGACGGCAGAGGGAATCATCATCATTAAATGCTTTGGTTAAGAGACGTGGAAAATTCAAATGCTTTAGCCATTTCACCGCTTAAATGCTATCGGATATGAAATTTGAAATGGAAGATTTTAATACAAAGTCTATAGAGGGTTTGTTGGTGTTTGATCAATAAAAACAATTAAAACAACCTTTCGAATAATCCACAACTAAACTATGCTAAACTTTTATGAAATGCCATCGTAATTTAAATTTGTTACCTCTGCCCTTTATTTGATTTTTGTAGCCTTTGTCTTCTCTGCTCATCTCTGGAGGAGTCTTCATAATTTTCTTGATGCTTTTGATTCATGAATACACTGGGTCACTTTGTTGTAATTCTGATGTTTGCTGATTGATGCTTTCAGGGTTTATAGTTGCGGAAAGACTGTCGGGCTGCAGAAAGGCTGATCAGCTGCAGAATGTCCACTGAGCTGCAGAATGTTCCTGTAGAACACCTTAATCATGAAAATGGAATGTTTTTGGAGTATGGGTGAAATGTTATGTGGTATGCATGAAAATGGATGATGGATTATGATATGTATGAAGTGGATAAGTGGAATGGAATGGATTCAGTCCATTAAATGGAATGAAGGAACATAAGGGTTGTACTACAATTCATGACATATTTTATTCACTTACAGCTAGATATCAAATTTTGTGTTTTGACATGAAAATGAAATGGATGGAAGATGGAATGAAATGAATGAAATGTGGAATGGAGTGAGATGAAATGAATGATGGATGGAATGGAGTATGAATGGATAAGTGAATGGAGTGAGATGAAATGAATCATAAGCACTATGGAACTGAACTTATGATTTTTATAACAGCTGCTTAAAAAAAAAATGGGAAAAGTTAGAGTGTCAGAGAGACTCTGATTTTCACCCTATATTTTCTGTATAAACATGCCAATCAATGATTGGTTTTCATGCTTATACCTTTATTTATTTTTTTATTATTTTTTTTATTATTTTTTTAATTATTTTTTTATTTTTCAAAAGAGAAATGCTTCAGAAAATTTAATCAAGTTGATGAAGAAGAGAGACTCTTCTTCATTAACTTCACATCATTGTCTTCTTGGAACTTCTTGACAAACTCTTCTCTTGAGAGTGGCTTGTGGTATAGCTTCAGTCTATGACCATTCACAAGAAAAGTGACTTCTTCTTCATCTATAGTTCTGATTTTTACTGCCCCATTATCAAAAATTCGAACAATTTCATATGGCCCAAGCCAATGTGTCTGAAATTTCCCTTGAAAATCCTTGAATTTTGAATCAAACAAGAGAGCCCAGTCACCTTCTTTAAATTTCTTCTCCTTGATGTACTTGTCATGCCATCTAGCCCTTTGCTGTTGGACTAGACTTGTTTTCTGAACTGCATCTTGTCTGATCTCATCCAATTCATTAATTTGCTCCAGTCTATGCTTTTGTGCCTCCGTTAGATCAATTCCTAGCTGAACTCCCATCTTGAATGTTTGAATTTGGAACTCTATGGGAAACAAAACTTGCTTTCCATAAACAAGCTCATAAGGAGTATGGCCTGTTGTGTTTCTCCATGTAGTTCTATAGGCCCACAAGGCTTCAGGAAGCCTATCTACCCAATCTCTTCTATGTAGATGAATAGTCTTTGTTAGGATCCCTTCAATGACCTTATTAGTGGATTCCACTTGACCATTTGCTTGTGGTTGATAAGGATTAGATGTTCTATGTCTGATTTTGTACTTCTCCATCATTTTCTCCACTAGCCTTGATGTAAATTGAGCTCCTTGATCTGTAACAATTTCCCTTGGGACACCAAAACGAGTGAAAATATCCTCAAAAAGAAAAGTAACTACAGATGATTCATTAGCAATAAGTAATGGTTTAGCTTCTACCCACTTAGTAACATAATCAGTGCAAACTAATATGTATTTCTTTTGTCTTGATGGAGGACTAATGGGTCCTACAAAATCCAAGGCCCATTTTTCAAAAGGTTCAATGTGTACCTGAGGTTGTAATGGCATCTCACCTGAAGGAGAAGGTTTCCCTACCCTTTGGCAACTGTCACACCTTTTGACATACTCCCTTGCATCTTTAAACAAAGATGGCCAATAATATCCTAAATTAAGGATCTTATAGGCTGTCCTCTTATCTGCAAAGTGTCCGCCACAAGGCTCATCATGACATGCCTTGAGAATTTCAGGCATCTCATCTTCACGAACACACCTTCTAATGATCAAATCTAAACCTGTCTTGTACAACTCATTAGCGACCCATGAATATCTTGCACTATCATTAATGATTTTTCTTTTATCCCTTGCATTCATAATTGAAGGAAATTTTCCTGAAACTAAATAATTGGCAATATCAGCAAACCATGGAGTTTGAGTAGAGATTGCAAAAAGATATTCATCAGAAAATTGATCTTCAACCGCAGTGTCATCTTTGATATTTTGAATTCTAGACAGGAAATCAGCCACAGTGTTTTGTTTTCCAGGCCTATCTAGAATAGTAATGTTGAATTCTTGCAATAATAACAACCATCTTATAACTCAGCCATTAGTGATTGATTTATTCATTAAGTATCTAATTGCAGTAATGACTGGGGCAGATGAATAAAAGTTTCCATAGCCTGGTTATATAGTGTCTAATCATACACGGCATGAACAACAAATGAAAAATCCTTTTTCAAGCATAACATAGTTTAACTCATAGGAGTCAAATTTTAACGATATAATAGATGGCATAGGAATAACCTTTTCGTCTAACATCGTCTCCTAGAGTCGTCAAAGCATCCGTCGAGATATGAAAAGGTAACTTCCAGTTAGGTCCCCTTAATATAGGTGCTTCATAAATTTTGGTTTTCAGGGTTTCAAAAGCTAACTGGCAATCAGAAGTCCACTTAAATTCACAATCTTTGGTGAGTAATTTGAAGAGAGGAGATGCTATTTTGGTGAAGTTTTCTATAAATCTCCGATAATACCCTGTAAATCCTAGAAAAATTCTAACATCTCTTTGACAACTTGGAATGGATAGGTTAGAAATAACTTCAACTTTCGCATCATCAACTCTAATCCCATCCCCTGAAATGTGGTGTCCTAAAACAATACCTTCAGTGAACATCATAAAACATTTTTCATGACTAAGTGAAAGGTTTTCTTCTTGACATCTTTTTAAGACCTTTTCCAAGTTTTCTAAAGCCTCTTCAAATGTATCCCCATAAACTGTAAAATCATCCATGTACACCTCTACACAGTCATGTATCAGATCAAAAAAAATTCCTAATACTGCCCTTTGGAATGTTGCAGGTGCATTGCACAACCCAAATGGCAATACTTGGTAGGCATAGGTACCCCAAGGACAAGTAAATGTGGTTTTATCTTGGTCTTCAAGTGCTACTTGGATTTGATTGTAACCACTAAACCCATCCAGGAATGAAAAGTACTTTTTACCTGCTAATGTATCTAATACTTGATCTATGAAAGGTAAAGGAAAATGGTCTTTAAGAGTAGCTTTATTCAGTTCTCGGTAGTCAACACACACCCTCCATTTTCCATTTTTCTTTGGCACAATTACCAAAGGAGAAACCCACTGACTGTCTGAAATAGGATAGATGAAATTAACATTTAACAATTTTTGCAATTCTTCCTTGACAATTTCCCTAAGATTTGGATTCATCCGCCTTTGAGGCTGTCTGATTGGTTTGCAATTTGCCTCTATATAGATGTGATGAGTACAAGTCTTGGGACTTATCCCTTTCATGTCAGTGTATTCCCATGCATATGCATAAGAATGTCTCTGTAATACTTTGACTAACTCTTCTTGTTGAGATTTTTCTAGGTTTTTGTTTATGTTCAAGGTTTTGCCTGGAAAAATTTCACTTGTAGAGCTGCCAAATTTGTCCATAGAATGAAGAGACATCTGCCTAGATGACAAGAACTCAATATTGGATCCCTCTTGAAATGATTCTTGTTTGTGTTCTTGAGAAGATTCAAAGTTTTCTAGAGTATTCAGAATTTGATTATCTTCACTAATTTCTGAAATTGTGAAGAGTGGTTGTAAATATTCTTCATCCTCTATCCATTGAGTGTCATCTAGTTCTGTAATTGTCCTAGCTGGAGGATATAAAGTTAATTTCTTTGTTGAACTTCCATCAGAAATATACATATCACCGGACCTACAACTAATAAAAGCATCAGCTGTAGCCAACCAAGGTCTTCCTAGTATAACAGGATGGCCTCCTAGATTATTCTTGGGTGTCAGGATCATGAAATCCACAGGGTACTCCCAAGAGTCTAGGAACACTGGAATGTCTTCTATTACCCCATCTGGTCTGATCACAGATCTATCTGCTAATTGTAATAGTGTGGGTGTAAAGAGAAGATTAGGAAGTTTCAGTTTGTCCATGATTTGTCTACTCATGATATTTATTGCTGCTCCCAAGTCAATGAGTGTGTTTTGAATTTCAATTCCATTGATGTGAATTTTGACAACTGGATTTCCTGGGTCAAGGTACTTTGGAATAGTAATCTTACCCATCATAATGTCTGCTATTTGTCCTACCAGTTGAATTTTCTTGGTTTCTCTTATTCTTTTCTTCGTTGTCTTCATACTCAACTCCTTTATTGTTTTGGCTAAAATTGGGATTTCCTTGATGGCTTGCAGTAATGGAATTTTAATGCAAACATTTCTCAATTCATCCAAGAAATCATAATTAGGCACCATTATTTGTTTTTCTACACCTTTATCAATTTGTAATCTTTCCGGAAAGGGAGGTATAGAAGTAGATGTGGATGGTTGCTCTAATACTGGAGTTGGACTTATTGGATCTTTTTGTTTCAGTTTTTCAATGTTTTGGCCTTGAAAGGATGTTCCTTCCTCAAGACTTTTATTAACCCGTAGGGAGTCTTCCTCAGAATTATCTTGTTCCTGTATGATCACAGAAGGTTTCCTCTTCTCAAGTATCCTTCCAGACCTAAGTTGAACACCACTAAGGTCTAGAGGAGTAATTAAATAAGTTGGAAATTGTTGTCCTTCTATCATGTATGTATTCTGAGGGTTCTTATTATTGGGGTTTGGTATGGGCTGAGCCGGCAATTGATTGGATTTTTGAGGGAATGGTAATGGAAGTGGTTGATTTTGATGAGGTTGGTTCGGATGATGTTGTTGAGGATTTTGTTGAAAATTTTGTTGAAGATTTTGAGGAAAATTTTGTTGGGAATTTTGAGGATAAAAATGTGGATATGGTGGACAGGATGGTGGATACTTATAATATGGAGAGTATCTTCCATAGGGACCTTGTGATCCTTGTGCCGAAGCTTGAGATTGATTTTGAAATTGGGGCCAAGGTTGCTGCCAAGAATTCCAAGGTGGAGGTTGATTATACATTTGATCATGGAATCCTTGTGTCTGAGATCCTTGCCAAGGTATTCTAGATACAAAGTTAAGAGATTCTGTGGAGTCTGTAGGAGTTTCTTCCTGAAAAACAGCCTTGAGACCAGGAAGAGAAGGACAATTCTTGGTCTCATGTTTCTTAGAACAAATAACACAGGTTTCTACAACTTTTACATCTAGAGGACACTCTCTCAAGGCATGTTTCTTCCTACATTTGGGACAAAAGATTGCCAAGGCATCAGATTCAGCCTTTTGCTTGTTTTGTATCTTGAGGGTGTCTATTTGTTTACTAAGACTCCCTAAGATGTCAGATTTAAAATCATCAAGCATGTGTCCTATTTCTGATCTACTTACTGTCCCAGAAGCAGATTTACTTGCTCTTGCAAGAGCAGGATCTCTTGGACCTTTGACAGTTTTGGATTTCCCTCTGGAAAGGTTGATACATAACTCAGATATTTCAGGTAATGTGAGTTGTGACATATCCCCTTTTCCCATCATGTTAAGGATATCCAACCATTCATCCCTAATTGTTTTCAACAAAAGAGCTTTTAAGGTGTCTTGATCTAGGTTTTCCATTTTTTCCCTTTTGATGTTGTAATTAAATCTTTCCAACAAATCTTCTAAGTTTTCATCTTTTTTTTGTAACATCTTGAACACTTCTTCCTTATGATTAACCGGCATACAATAATCCAAGTATCTCTCTAGAAATGCTTGTTTCATGTCTTCCCATGTTCTAATGGAACTACTGTTTAAACTCATAAACCACTTCAATGCTGCTCCTTTCAGAGTCGAAGGAAATAATTTCAATTTTTGAGCATCTTGGAGGTAGTCATAAGTCCTACACAGCACTTCAAATTCGAATAAGAAAGTTTCAGGATCCTCAGTTTTAAGTCCATAGAAGTTCGGAAAGACAGAAGGTGAAATTTTTTTCATGGTTGTATTGGTTTCTTCATCAAGTATAGGGAGCCCAAAAGAACTTCCTATTCTACCTCTTCCTCCATCTGCACCTCTACCTCCTTCTCCTCTACCTCTACCTCTACCTCTACCTCCTCCAAATAATGTGTGTTCTCCATTAACAACTCCTCCTCCTCCTTCTTCTGCCATGGTTGACTCTCCTGTGGAAGTAGAAAGGTTTGTATCCTCAACAAGATTTTTTGGATCTTCTTCTATGGCAGGTTCAGTGGATGAAGTGGAAGGTTTCTCTAATGGAATAGGTGACCTTAGATCTTCTAGAAGTCCAGGATCAGTAAAGGATGGAAGATGGGTTTGAGTTGAAGGTGTACTAGCTCTGGATCTAGATGAAACAAGTGGTGTCCTAGAAATCAAACTTCTGCCTCTGCTGCTTATAAATCTTCCCCTTGAATCTCTCTCCCTACGCATAAAATTGTTTTTGGATGCTAAGAAACAAAGGTTACCTAGTTTTCACTTCCCCGGCAACGGCGCCAAATTGTTGGGTCTCAATCTAGTCTCCTAAACTGAGCTCATTTAATTGTCAACCAGGATTTGTAAACTGCTGAAGTGAAGTGTACCATATGTACCTAGGTTCTTGTTTCCTAATGCGTTGTATGTGGTTTTGTGATGTTTTTGGTCTTTTGTGATGATTTGTGATGTTTTTGGTCTTTTGGTGTTTTATGTTCACAATGAAACTTCCTAGAAAACTAATGGAAAGAAGTTGGTGGTCAAAACAGAGTTAAATCTAATGTGTGGAATGGTAAATGCAATTGGAAACACTGAAGCAAAATCTGAACTATGACTAAATAGAAGCAAAAGCTTGATAATGACTTTTTAGGCAAATGACACAAACTAAACTTGAGAAATGATCACTAAATATGCAAATCCTCTAACTAAACAGTCAAACACTAATGATGCAATACTCTTTCCTAGCTCTTCTATTCTATGATTAATTCCTAGTTCTATTCTGCAATTTAATTGAATGTCACAGAACCTATACTCAAAGAGTTATTGGTTTCTTGTTCAAAGTAGTTCTTTTGAGGAAGAGCTCTGTTTATAAAATGATGAGGAGATTGCAGAGAGATTTCAGACCTTATAGTGATGTTATCTTCTGTTCCTATGGTTATGGATCACTTGTAGTTTTCAGAACAAAAAGATGTTTGTGAATAATGAAGGCTGTCTTGTGAATCCTAACAACTAAGGTAATCTATTGTGCAAAGGATGACAATGTGACTATGAGATGCAAATGCAATGATTTAATCTAAGAATAAACCTAAGATGCTACTAAACTAGAAAAATGTTGAACTATAAGTCATCATCAAACTTGAAACAAAGTAACTGAACATGAATTAAATGCAAATGAAACTCCGGAGTTGTTCTAACTGTACTAAAATGCATTAATCTATGAAGTTACACAATCTGTTTGTTCATCATTAGTGATATCTTGGAAGAGTTCCTTCTTTTGGAAGAGGTAGAACAATTCTGACTATGTACTTGTATGCAATTTGAAAGCAAATGAACTGAAAGCAAATGAAAAAAACTAAGTTATCACATCCATACCCTACTCGTCATTATGATGTCTTGGGCAAGCGTTTAAGAGCAAGATCAGAGATGATACTTAGTACACACACACAACTAAATCATTCATTATCACGGTCATGTCTTGAACTTCTTAAGGATGTATTGGAAGAATTTCTTCCTGTGGAAGAGTGATGAGAACAAGTGTAACTGTGATAGTGAATAGCAAAAACTACAACTAAATCCTACATTACCATAGCTATTCTTCATCCATCATTATAATCTGTTGGAAGAGTGCCTTCTTGTGGAAGAACTGGAATGAATATAACTACAGTAGCTGGTTAAAAACAACTATAAATTCAACTCCTAATTCTACAATACCATAGTCATTCAACATTCATCATTTTGATCTGTTGGAAGAGTGTCTTCTTGTGGAAGAGCTAGAATGAATACGACTACAGTAGATAAAATAAAACAACTACAAATTCAAATGCAAAACATAAAGGCAGCTAGGAAAACTTATCTAATTTACGCAAAAGAAATCCGTGCAAGAGGCAGGGGCCCTCTACCACTTGACGGCATTCAACTCCAAATTAAATCATGCCTTCAAAATAACTTTGTCTGCTCCATTAACGATGCAACAGTTTGAACATAACACTCTGTGTCTTCAAGGACGTAACACAGAGTTTAAACAAAATCTAGCAGCAAATCTAACATAAAATCTCTAACATAGCTCTCGGTCTCCCAAGAGTTTATAAAGCAAATGCACGTAACAATAATTACAACAATTTAGGAACAATGTCTTTCCTAATCCAAATCACGTTAGAACTCTTTGAAGTGTCTGCGTGAAGAAGAAAAGACATCTGGACTGGGACAGTCCTAGTAGGAGTCTTCCTTCACAAATGTGTTCCCACGTGCATAACCGTACCCAGAATCCATTTCCTCCTCCATGATGAGCAACGAACCATGTAGACACGACGTGGATCATGCCCATATGCGGTTTTCCTCAAGAGGCCACCTGGAACATACTTAAACATGAAGGTAGCTGCAGAATCACCGGTTAGCTACGGAATGTCTGCATTCTGCAGCTAGTTCCGGTCAAAATGCTTAACAATGGCAAAAATCACAAAATTCAACAAGTCAGTCATGTAAACCATTCTAGAAGTAATTTTAACTATATTTATTGATCAATTGGGTTTAAGGTGGAAATGGACAAGGGAAAA